>QLSS01000012.1:2012668-2041743 GCA_024372645.1 Trichomalopsis sarcophagae
TCTCTCTCTCTCTCTCTCTCTCTCTCTCTCTCTCTCTCTCTCTCTCTTTCTCTCGCTCGCGCGCTCGGCGACATCGGGTAAGAAAAAAAAAGGAGAACCAAGTCGTCCTCCATTCTATTGGAAGAGAGAGACGGAGCGCGAGGGGGAGGAAGAACGCGAGTTCGACCGGCGAAAGAGAAAGGAGGCGCTGGAGGACCAGCATCGAAAAAGGAACGAGAAGCTAATACTTACTCACGAAGGACGAGGGAATATCAACGGTGGCGGCGGCGTCGTGTCCGGAAAAGCCGCGCCGCGCGATCGTAACGGTTTTTCGTTCGCGCGCTCGCAGCGAGAAACAAAGGAAGCGCGTCGGCGGGGGCTACGGCGGCACAGTTTTCAATGCATTTCATAAAACACCGCACAAGGGTTGCTCCGACGGCGCGTGTTTGCGTTCACGAACTCATCCGAAAGCAAGCCGCGCTAGAGTAGAGGGAGCGCGAGAGAGAGAGAGAGAGAGAGAGAGAGAGAGAGAGAGAGAGAGAGAGAAAAAGGCGGCGGTGGCGTCCGTTTCTCTGAAAAGACGAATTATAATGGGGCAGTGCTTGCAGGCCTACCTCGGGGTCTCCCGCTGCTCCTTGTGGAGGATGATCGCTGACTGACGGATCCGCGCAGCGCAGAGTCTCCTGGTCCTCGGGTGTGTGGTTTTACGCGCGCACTTGTCGCACACAAATTCAAATATCTCACTCTCGCGAAGCAGCGGCAACGCACAAGTTCACTTTCGGCGTGTGTTGGTCTGGTGGTTGCGGGGGCTACTAGGCACTAGAGCTGATCATGTAGTACAAAACTGTCGTGTTTCTGCGCGCTCTCACTGACCCGCTGCACAAGGTTAGCATGTACTTCTCACACTGAGCACTGTATGTATTCCCGTGTGTGTGTGTGTGTGTATGTAAAAAACTGTGTGTCGGTTAAAAATCAGCGGCGTTAAAAAGGTTGCAAGCGCGCTCCGTGTGCTGCGCGTATGCGTGTGTGTGTAAAAAAAGAAGGGCGTGCGCGTCGGGCGGGGAAACGCTGCACACGCACGAGACAACTGTGCACTCTGCGCGACGGTCGGCGAAAGAATGAGGGCCCGGGACGCCGCGGCCGCTGCCGCGAGCGGGAGAGGGAGAGATGGTAGACGGAGCAGCCGCCTGGGGCGGACGCGTTCCCCTCTCTCTTCTTCCCCACCTATCCACTACGCTGCTTTCGCTTCTACTAACAGTCCGTATATCTATACACATATGTTCGCGGCGCGAGGAGAGGCACGGGGGTTTTCAAGGGGCTGCTGTGGAGGGGATGCTGCTCTGCGGTGGTTGAAGCCGCTGCGAGCGCGCGCGCGAGTGAGAGAGAGAGAGAGAGAGAGAGAAAGGATGTGCGGGGAGGTGTGTGGGGGAGAGTGAGGAGAGGCTGCCGCTGCTTATATGTAGTGCGAAAGACAAGAGTGTGAGAAATAGGATAGTAGTGAGCGAGAGAGTGAAAGAGAAGAAAGGATGCGCGGCTGCAGCTCTGCTTACTCTCTTTTTTTTTTCGGTTTGTTTAATTTTGTTGTTGACTTGGCAGCTCCGATGGGGGTACTTTGTAACTTGCAGGCGGTTTGCTTTTCGTTAAATTCTATATACACGAGAGTTTATTCGGGGGACGGAAATAGTGTATATGGGACGACTGTAGGATGATTGAGAATTTGATTTAATTTTTTTGAAAAGTGAGTCAGCGCAGCAAAACGAGATTTCGAATAAAAATCGTATCAACGTCGCAGTATACGCTGCCTTTGAAACTGAAGCTGTTCAGCTATTCAAATGAATATTCAGCTGGCTGTATGCGTGAAAGAAACGAGTGCGTTCACCCTGTAATTTCACTGTCACGTTTTACGTTTAAATACGAGAGGCTCGTCGGGCTGAATTTAATACTCTGCAAAAGCACGCTGCGTTTGAAAAATTTCATGAAAAAAACTCACGTATACGCTTTGGAGCATTATAAAAAGGCGGGAAATTCAAAAACGAAAAAAAAACGGGCTATTTCATAAAAAGAGCGTTACCCTCGTAATTCGCGAATTAAAGTCCCTCGCGAGCTGCTCGAGTGAGGAAAACAGAAAATTAAGAAATACACGTTCGCGGAAGAAGAAGAAGAAGAAGAGTATATACCCATACCAGCAGCGGCAAAGAGCTGGCTGGTGGCGATAGAGGGGAATAGCCGGTGGATGCGCGCGCGCGCGCCTGCGTCTGGACACGGGGGCTTCTAGGGTGGGGCCCTCGGACGCGCGGCAACCTACCTACCTATCATCCTTTCTCTCTCTCTCTCTCTCTCTCTCCCAGCCAGGAAACTCTGTGGGCCTCCGCTTCTCCTCTCTATACGTAATATATACGTATATCTAGTTCTGGCCTGTGGCTACACGCACACACGTATACCTGTACAGTAGTGCGCGGAGAGAAAGGAAAAAAGAGAGAGGAGGAATATAACGAGGATCGATCCTCCGAGCCGAGAGATCCTCGCTGTACAGGCTCGTATCATTCCGCGTCTTCTACCCTCTGTAATTAACCGTTACGAGTATATTCCGTCAGCTCTCGAGAAATTTAATTCAAATAACGACGTCCCATGACTAAAAATCATCGCGATGAATTATCCGAACGATAAACAGCCCGCCCATTCCGACCGTCCTTTCTTAAAGAACAGTCGACTCTTTCCAGCCGCTGCTGCACGTGTCTTACATCACACGCATGTATACGCACGTCGTACATAAAACTCGCGCTCTCGCCCAATACTCAGGGGTAAAAGCCGAGTGTATTATCCGCTCGTACACCGGCCTTTCGGCACTAACTCGGAAAAGAGCCGCGCGGAGGTTTTTCATCGGACGGAAGAGAGACGACGCCCTTTCGGGCAGGTTATTAGATGTGACGGAAGGCAAAGGCGGCCCTCTTTGCTCTTCCCCCCTTATACAAGATACTCGCTCGACTGGCTCTTTTCCACTCCAAGGTTGGACTTTTCTTGTTTAAGGTCAGGAAAATTAGGAGTAATGCGCGGAGAATGACATATGGTTTTTTTCTTTTATCGCCGGAGCTCCGCCGCTATACTTATTTTCTAGTTTCGACAAATCGAAGGGGATATTTCGGGGCCGAGAGGTCGTGATCGACACTTGTAGAAGTTTTAAACCGAGTTTTGAGATTTTTTTCTTCACCGTTTGGACAGTCAAAAAGTTCCTTTTTGAAAAAATATTTCGACGAAATAAAGCCGATAGAGTAAGCACCGTAAAACGACTGGATCCAAGCTCGGAAACGGTTCATTACGCAACGAGTTTTCCCTCCGATGCGCGGGACTCTCAGTACCCACATATAGGAGTATAATATTCCCGGCAGCGGTCGCAAAATCCATCGCATTCCTTCGACGCGAGACAGTGACATCGTAAAAGACGCGCGCAGTCAAGACGTGCGCCCCGCTCTGCGGACTATCGTAAACTTGCGGCGACTGATGCGCGCGTGAGAGCTCTCCGTAACACCCATCTCTTTTTTTCTGCTTTATTTACCGGAAAGCTCGGGAGGCGGATGAAATTTTTCAAGAGACGAGTACGTACGTTGAAAAAAAAACTTACGTTTGGTGAAAAGATCAGGAGCTGTGGCAATTTGTCTCGTACATACCGCGTAATATCTCTTTATCCTGTCACTGGCGCATCTATCCGCGGCTCTCTTTTTCTCGGCTGCAGCTCCAGAAGCGAAAAACGTCAGGCGAGACGACAGCCGCAGTGACACATACGAGCGCGAGCGCGCTCGCGCTCTCTCTCTCTCTCTCTCTCTTTCTCTCTCAGATACAGTATACACTCCGTATGAGTCACTCGCGCGCGGCTGAATAATAAAAACAACGCACGAGAGAGGGAGCGTGAAGTTGCTCTCTTTTGATATTCTTCGCAAAATGGGAGGTTATCGCGTGTAAGAGACGATATTACGCGGCTGTCCCTCCGTGTTTACGGCAATTGAAAATAACACGGCTATTCTTCAACGTCCGAGAGATATCGCGACGGGTAGGATTTTCAATTTGTTTATTTATACGCTTATTCGTAGAGAGGCACACGCGCCGCGCTTCGAAATTTAAAACAAACGACGCCGGGTAAATTGATCGCGAAACCGGCGGAAAAGCAACGAGCGATAATCGAGTTAGAGTCGAAAACAAAGCCGAGAGCCCTCGAAAGGCCGAAGAAGAATTTCCAATAAACGACGTGATTACGCGGCGAATGTTTTGTTCGAATCGTCTTGATTTTCGAAAACGCGCGCAGACAGCTCTGTAATCTCGAGAGTCTCCGCGCGTAGAGAAGACGCGCTTAGTTGTGTATAAAACAGGTTCTCGAAAGCTGACCCAACGAGAGAGAGAGAGAGAGAGAGAGAGAGAGAGAAGACGCAGCGGAAAAAGGTGGCAATGATGCGCACGCGCGCGGAAACTCAACGCTTGCACATTTTGCTCTAGTGTGTCAGACTCTCTTTCTCTCGAGGTGCTTTGAGAAAATTCTGCAGCAAAAACGAAAGTCGGAGAAATCTAGCGGTATGCGTCTAAGGTTGTTATACTGCATCCAAAACCGAGCGAAAATTCGTTACTCGGTCTACGTCTTCCTCCTCTGATAAATTTCCGAGGCGTCGTCGTCTCGTAACGCCGGGAGCAATAACTCGCCGGCATTAGCGAAGCCTCGCGTTTCGTACATAAAAGCTCCGCAGGTATATAGCTCCGGCTCACGTTTCTCTGCTCCTATATATATATATATACTCCCTTTATCTATCGGTCGCTGCACTTCCACCGCTGCCGCTGTTCCCTCGAGAGCAGATCTCTAGCTCGGCGTCTTCTTATTTTCCGGTAGGAAAAAGCACGCGCTAAAGACCGCATCGACTTTTTATCAGCAGCGGAGCTTCTCGCTGAAAATTACGCTTGCCGCGAATGCCTATCACTGCACGGGATGTATGATAAGGCTAATTTCGACGATCATTGCTGTAATTCCCTAGTAATCGTGAGTGTGCGTTTGGTATATATATATATATATATATATATATCGGAAAGGGGATGTTACATACGAGATTTCGAGCACTCGTCGTAATCTCCTCGATCTTCTCGAGAAGCGGATTAAACAATTAGCCCGAACAAACGTTCGAGCGCGTATAGTTCGTCGCTTATGAGGAAGAATCGACTGTGTTTGCTCGTTCAATCGAGCTACGATAATGTCGTCGCATATCGATCTCGATTAGGAAAATATCGACTGACGCATCGCGCGGCTTCTGCGTAAAGTGAGCTGATCTTGAATTTCAAAGACGAACGAGTGATATCACTTGGCTATTCATATAATAAGTATTGTTTTTATTGCTCATCGTTACTCACTCGCTGATCGATCTAATGCATATAAAGGCTCATCGGTTTTTCTTTTATTCCCCGACGACAAAAGCCTCGAGAGACAATGCTGGCGCGGTTTAAAAATAGAAAATACATCCTCCGTACGCACGATTTGGACAATTAAAAAATAGCCGTGCGGCGCATTCGAATTACGCCGACTCGCTTTCTTTACACTGCACAGTGTGAGAGAGTGATGAAAACAACGAAACGTGCGCATTCTATTAATTTCTTGTTTATCCTCGCGACGCCGACTCGCGCTATCTCTTCCGACGAAGCTGCAGGAAAAAAGGAAAACAGAAAGCCCGATAAAATTCCTCTCTTTCTCTCTCTCTCTCTCTCTCTCTCTCTCTCTCTCCGCTCGCTC
This sequence comes from Trichomalopsis sarcophagae, assembly GCA_024372645.1. Lineage (NCBI taxonomy): Eukaryota > Metazoa > Arthropoda > Insecta > Hymenoptera > Pteromalidae > Trichomalopsis > Trichomalopsis sarcophagae. Next base: position 2,018,406 of record QLSS01000012.1, read on the forward strand.
TGTGTATAATATACAACAAAACGCTTCCATTCGCAGAAGAAACTTTTCAGATTCGAAAAAAATATCGAGGTAAAACACGACACGGCGGCGATCGTTATATCGTATACTCGGTGGCGAATTTCGATCGGCAACGCGACACTATCGCGTACACCTATACACACAGAGGTACGGCGAGCATTTGCGTTTTGGCTCTCCGCCACGACGAATTATCAGCACGAAGTCTGTGTACACCTTTCCCCTCGTCGTCGACGGTCTTATCGTTTTTGCGCGCGATGCGTCGTGTGTGTGTACGCGACTACAGTCTATATCTCGTGTTTCGCTCTTGGCTCTTCGATGACGAGTAGCCGAGCTGTTGAGAAAATTCAGCCTCGATATGATAAGCCGGAAGTCATTTGGCTGTGTCGGTGCGCGCGTACATGTGGGTAGCGTATCGAATGCCGTGAGCGAGCTAATGAGGAATTTCGTTGTCGCTCGCGAGTGCGTAACAGGGCAGCTGTTGAGTTGTAAAAATAAAGCGAACCAGCTCTACTCGTCTGCAGACATTTGCATAACACACTTTTTGCGCAATCCTTGAAAAAAAAAAAAAAAAACGTGACAAAAGTAACGCCAAGTTCTCGGAACAAAAACACGCTCGACATTGACGATTATTACGGCGTAGATTGCCCGCGACGGCGGGAGCTGTAAATAAAAATTGCTGCCGATTTTCGCGGAGTGTATATTATGATAATGAATTATTTTTCCGAAACTCTCGACGAAACGAGTTCAAATTGCTCCGAGTATATTGTATATAGCAGTATATATACACACGAGGAAGGAAAGGAAAAGGCCGCTCACTCGCGGAGTTGTATACGTGTGTACAAGCGAGCCGGTGAGTCATGTGGCGAGACAGGAAGGCAGTTAAAGCTCGCTGGATTCGACGCCGCACGCGAAATATCGAACTGTTCCCGTCCCGTAGAGACAGGAGTTTTGGCGCACCGTCGCCTCGTCCAAGTGCGAACGTGATTGCGGTCGAGCGCGATCCGATGGCTATTATTCTGGAGTATTGCGTTTGGAAATCGCTCTGAAATATTCGACGCTCGTCTACCATTAATTCAAAAAAAAAAAAAAAAAAAGGCATCGATCTACTCGAGAAGTGTGTACATCACCGACCGACCGCTCGAGCTTATCAGAGAGTGGACGCGAGATTCTCTAAAATCCTCCGGAGAGACTCGATACATTCGGAGTGCAGCAAGGTACAAGCGAGCATTGGAAGAATTCATAATTCCCATGCCATCACGAAACGCCCCGCATTACACGGTCCCGGGACTGAAGTGAAAAATGAAGCCTCTCGCGCATAATACAAAAAAAAAAAAAAGGCCGAACGTTTCATTTTCCGATGTAACCCCCGCCCGCGTGTCCCGATGACGCGGCACGTCCTGGCAGCATCGCCGGAGAATGGAAGAAAGGAGAGACTCTCTCGTTTTTCTTCTCTCGAGCTGGCCTTTTTGTTTGGAGATCCGATCGTAAGAGATTCCCCGAGGCTCTAGGGCCAATCGGTATTTTATCGTGTCGTAAATACCTCTGTGAGAGCAGGAGGATATCGATTGGCGAGCTGAACTTATAAACGCGCCAACGGTTTTTGGCGTTTTATGGAAATACCGTATCGAGTATATCATCCATGTCTTTCATCACGCGGGATTGAGACACGCTCGGATCATAGACACTCGGGGTATCACGTGCACGGAGTCTCCACTCGTCTAAAAATAGAGCGCGATTGAAGAATAACGTCAAGATATATACTTCTTCTGCGTCGCGCCGGCAGATGCTCGAATTCCATCGCTTTATGAATCGTATAATGCGATAGATAAGCTGAATTGATACGGCTGAATGGCACTAGTTATTTTACACATTTAATGAAATAGCTGCGCGCGAGTACATTCGCATGTACGAAGAATGAAAGTGACTCTTTAATTACAAAAACATTCTCTCTCTTTCTGCGTAAGCGTGTAATTTACCTCAGGCATTCCTAAAGAGGCCGTTCCACTCCCACTAATTAATTTCGCTTTTTTTTTTCCTTTTCTCTCCGCTGTAAAGCTAGTACAGAAACGAGGATTAATAATCCGGTGGTTTAACGACTCTCGATTCGATAGAAACGCGGAGAATCCAATTAAGCGAAATTTTCGAAACTCGTCAAAATTGAAGGAACGATCAATTTCCGCGCAATTACTCTCTCGCTATATACCCACACACGCGGCCTAAGTACTCGTGTACCGAGACGCGAGTGGGACGATACAAGCGTCGCGATTACATACGACAGGCCGATCGTCGCGGTTTTCTTAAACGACTCGCATGCAAATGAGGGAGAAAGTTCGAGGATCGTTTTTGCGCAATTTGTTGCTCCGGCATAGAAGCGGCTACACGACACCTCCGACTAATGAGTATCAAACCTAAATACGGCCACAGCATCTCTCGGATATCTGCTGTGCACGACTCGCGACTGTGTACTGGCGCTGCACTCTTATGTTCATTAGCTAAATCTTGATTATGGCCGCGGACGATAGTGCACGATAGTGCGGCAGAGAAACTCTGATGAACGATAAGCGAGCCGGCGCTTGTCACGCGCCTAATGGAATATTCGCTACAGATATGCGGCTTCCCTTATTACGTCCCGCGGATTAATATGCAGATAATGCTAAATTAATTTCGTATAGTCATCCGAAGATCGCGATCGAACCGATCGCGGATGTAGTTATGCGGTTTTCCGAGCGGCGACACTTTCCAACCTGTGGACGCGAGCTGCGGTTCTGCGGCTGTCCGCGAGAGAAATGCCGAAGCTATCCGCGAGCTCGAAAGACGAATACACCGAGGGATTTTTTTCCGTCTGATTTGCATCGCCGCGAGGGAGACGATTTGCCCGTTCGTCGGCGCTTTTTTGCAACCAGAACTATTTGCAGTGAGTCTGACCCAGTTGCGCGCGAGCCTCTTGTGTGCACACGCGATTGTGTACGCCGCGGCTTGAAATTTTACCCATTTCGCAATCTTCGCGCGAGATGAATCGCGTACATAGACGGTGTCTGGCAGCTCGTAAAAATGGGTATAATAGTCTCTCGCTCCGTGTTTGCCCTGGCTTATCCTTCGTTATCGAGGTCAGCCGGGATATTTCTCTCTTTCCATATACGAGCACACAAACGGCGACGCGTTCTCAACATTTGGCCGAAATATGTTTAGGCCTAGTCCTAAACGCCTTGAGTACTTTATGGCATGTGCCGCTCTATCCCTCGCACTTTTTCTCATGGCTGTAAAAGCCAAGTCGAATTGTATAGCGTGTAACCGCTTGGGAGTCTCTTAAACGACGACTGGATTCGGTAAAACAACGACTGGCATAAGAGATACAGCCGAGAGCCGCGTAATCAAACACTCGTACACACGTAGGTATATAAAAGCAGCACGCGCGGCGAGATGCTATCGAGATGAATCATCCTCGCTTGGCAGCCGAGAGGACATGACGAATTCGGAGCAAGTATACGCTTATTCAAACACGCGGGGAAATCTGAGAATCAGCTCTATGACTATACAAGTACAGCGATCTCGCGTATACGTAAGTATAGTCGCGTAAGAGAGCCATCGGCATGCGGATAAATAAGGAAAGCATTCTGCCGCTGTTGAACAGCTGTAATTGCTCGTGATTCCTGACTAATCGTCGAAATGAGTTTATTTGCTAGACCTGAAAAAATACCCTCGAGCGCTTGGAGAGCGATCCACGGATAAATAATGCACGAGCCTACTCGAATAATAAATTACCTTGACACGTCGCATTTACATAAGGCCGTGTCTCTCTGTAAAAACAAATTATCAAAACTCAACGCATCACGGCTCTCGCGTGTCCGTTGTAGCGCACAACGCTGGCTATATACACCTTGTGCATAACGTGCATGACAAGAGCATTGAAACTAATAGTCCCTTCACACAGGCCCCAAGCCGCTGCTGAGCCAACAGGAGGTCATTATCCATTCTCCGGCCGAGAGAAAATCTCTCGTACACACACACACACACACGGCACGTGTATAGCGGGCAGTAGACGACGAGGAGAAAAAGTAATGACTTATAGAAAACGACTGGCCGGTGAATGACTGTACGCGATGGTCAATGCGACCGCCACGTCACACATCGCAGCTGTAGCGCTCGCCGAAGGAATTCCTACGGCAAGTGCAAAGTCTCTCTCCCGAATGAATCAATCCGCGATAATTAGTTTTAACGCGCCGAGCGAATTTCGAAAGGTTCTCGCGCTGCTGAGACAGGTGAAGTCGCTCGCGCGCGTGTGTGTGTCTGTATACGGATCTCGGGATAATAGCTGTGTTATTGAGCTTTCAGAGTCGCGTCAAATCGATGGAATTCGCGGCACGAGACTCGTCGTATAATTGTCCCGTATAGCTTCAGGCCAAACACGATCCCCGACTACGCACCAACGATTTGTCAGCCTCGACTTTACCGCTGACCATCGCTTTGTAATACCGGGTAAACACGCTCGTGTTCGACTTTTCAAAAGTAGGCGATCTCAACGAGCGTGCAGCTTCTGTACATCTAGTTAATTAACCACCGAGGCAATCTTATACGTCCGCGCAGCTCTAATTTCGCTCGGAGCTACTCGCTCGAGAAATGGAGAATTCTATAGAGTCATTTGTTGCGATGCAAAAAGTTGCGCGGTCTATCCGCTGATTCCGGATAACGCTATGCGCTGATTTAACGCGCTTTCGTTTTCCACTCTCGCGGAGAACGGTTGATTTTCTGTAAAAGAATAAACAATCCGGCGTAATTTCTCGGCCTCCATGTAACAAAGAATAACAGAGCGCAGCTCTCTCTCTCTCTCTCTCTCTTTCTCTCTCTTGTAGACAGGCACCGGCGATTAAACTATACGATAGCGCACACTAGTTCGAAGCGACGATAAACGTCTTTTCGTGTTTGCGGAGAAATGAGCGCAGCGGGAAAATCGTTTAGGGACCCGCGCGCCGTGACTTTGCTCCGCCGAGCGAGGATTTTCTCTGCGGCTATTATGGCAGGAGTGCATACGAGCCGCAGTGCTAACACTCGTATTTTCTGGAAATAAAAAGCTGACGTCGAAACTGTGGAGCATCGACGTAACGCTGTAGACGGGAGGTTCAAGGCGGCATCAAACTCGCTGGAACAATGTACACCCAGAGGAAGAAGAAGAAGACGGCGATCGTCGTAGTACTCTAAAATAAATCTGACCTAACGTCTTTAAAATGCATTCAGCAACGATGAGAGCAAAGAGGCGGCTCGCGATGGCATTAACCTCGCTCTCTTTCTCGTACCGCGCTGAATGCGAGAGGGAGAGCGAGTGAGCTTGGCCCGGGCCATTATCCCTCGTAAATTAATAAAGTGGTTAACGACGACGAGAGATATAAAAGTCCCGTTGAGCGCGTTCGAGACGTGCGCCTCGGTCCCACGAGAGAGAGAGACTGTGTGTGTGTGAATAGGGACCCTCGATCCGCGCGCTCTTAAAGGGCCCGATATTCCGATTAAGCTTGCGTGCGCTGCTCGTAAAGGTGAAAAAGCGCGTCTCTCTCTCTCTCTCTCTCTCTCTCTCTCTCTAATCGTTTTAAGACGCTACGCGGCCGTATAATTTTATGCAAATGCGCGCGGAGGTCGGAAAATCCTCGCGAGCGGAAAGTGTCGGACGATGCCGGACAAAGTCGATCTTCCTACACGGCACGTCCATTACCGGAAACGGAAGCATCAACGTGTCACCGTACTGCGCCCCACCGGCAGAACGACGTGCGCGAGCTGTTTTTCCCATCTCTAATATACGTGTGCAGCACCCGCACGTCCGAGCAACATTTCCTAGCCGGGGAGATAATCCTCGTCAGACTCGATGACAATCGACGCCGAAAGTCCATATATTCATTCCGCCGGCGCGGGATTCCGGGGAAGTGATGGATTGTTTGACTTTTTAATAAAACTATTGAGACGTGTCAACGAACCAGGCCTCGCAAAGCCGCAGCTTCCGTAACTTTTCTTCGAGGGTCAAGTCCAATTGAGCGCCGAGGAGCAGTCCGTATCGGGTTACTCAGCTTTGAATCAAAGACACAGATTATAATGCCCGATTATTCTCTATTAATATACTCCCGAGCGAATTCACGCATGAGAACCAATCACCGAACCACATTCCAGTATAGAACACGTCTATCGAGCGTGTGAAACGCGGGAGACGTGCGTCGACGGATTATATTTTTCATATCAATAAACTGTGCGAATTTCAAGGTGAATTTCAATAGCACAAAGGTGCGCATCGAGTAAAATGACCCGACCGCGCGCGGGGGAAAGTGAGACATCGTACTCACGCCCGCGCTATCTCTCCTATACTTATGTACGCAAGCTAGAGAACGGATGAATGAACGCGCCCACGCGGCCACTATATACGTGCACTCTCTCGTGCACTCTCCTCGGGTCTACGACTTCTATAATCGATGACTCGCGCAATCGGACAGGTTGTTTGGCTTGGCTCTCGCTGCACTCGCGGATATGCGCGCATGTTCCATCGCTTCGAGAGCTGCCTCTTGTGTATTTTGCCTGCGAGGGTTCAAAGTTTGCTCGATGTAGAATTTTCACCGCTAACGTTATTTAACCAAGAACGCAAGTCTGCAAAACAATGGCACGGGGTTACGTGCGCGGATAACGTATCTCCGGGGCTTCCTCCTTTTATTATTTACGTAACTCGGGGAAAACTTTGGCAATAACAACGGGAATCGATTATCAGCGTACTCTGCACAAGCGCCGGAAGACCGCTATTGAACCGAGTGAATGGGATTTTTTTCAGGCAGCGTGAGCTCATTCTTGAGTAGGCGCGATCGTAAATAATGCAATTTCAAAAGCGTTTTTAACCCCGCGACTGGAAGCGTACAAAAATTCGTAGGAACGAACGATTTCCTCCTTATGGCTCGCGGACGCGTCCCACGCCGTAAATCCCTCGATCTGACCGCGTCCCGAGAAGCTCGGTAAATTATAACTGAGTGAATGTACGGACAGCTAAGTACACGAGGAGCGTCTGGGACGTCGTTTTAATGCGGCTAAACTTCCACTTCCGAATAAAAATTCCTCTGCTTAATGCACAAAAGCTTCAGGTATAATTTATACGATAAAAGAGCCTATATTGCAGCAGAAGTAACGAACAATAACAGCGACGAAACTCGATCAAAGTAAAACGAAGGCCCAGCAAGCACAAAGTAATCGACGCTGCGAATTGGCTTTCGAACGTAGCCGCGGCGTGGAATTGAATTTTCCCCAAAGCGCTCCAGCAGTTTTTGTTTCCGCATATAGTCGCACATTGTTCGCTATGTTTTCAACGGCGAGCGAAAATTGAATAGAAGCGTTGACCGGACGCAAAGGAGACCTCGAAATTAGCGATTGCGCCAGCCGAACTTTCTGCCCGCGTAAATACGCGTATATACCGCTAATTGCATATATTTAGTCGCGAATTTTTTTCCCGCTAAAGTTTGTCGAGCGCAAACTCCGAGCGTTTTCTATGAAACGAAACACAAACAGTCCACTTCACGCAGTTTTTAACGCAAACAAGTTTCGCCTCGAGATCTGAATTTCACCTCTGCGGATCTTCTTTACGAGAGGTCATACCTCCCGTGCGTGCATTATCTCAAAGGGTCCGCACCGTATAATAGCAGCTCGCACGCACTCGGGGGAGGGAACGGCTAATTGCCCGTCGCGGCTCGCGAGAGATGCGTTTCTCCGAGAGCTGACCAACACCCGTTTACCTCTCGAGTCGCTCCGCACTATTTTATACACTTTTGTCTTCGTTGCCGCCGTCTTTCCATCGCGCGTTATTAATTGATTTTTCATATTAATTCATTTTTATATGTACACGAAAAGCCAATAAAACACACTCCGAGATTACGGAGATCAATCACCTTGTTCAGATCGGTACGCATATACATAATTTTAATCGTCCCTCGTCATATATTAGAAACGAGTCTCGTCTTACAGGTATACCTGAGTGGCAGAGCACGTCAAGATGATGAATGAGATAGCCCTAGATTCGAAATGAAATGCTCATGCCGCTCTTCGTCGAAAACAGTTACGTGACGCAATTAGGAAGCGGCCGTAACGATTCCGATCGTCGACAACTGTGTGCGGAGGTAAAAAACGAAGGACTGGATGCGATCTGAATAGGGAAGAAGAACAATGATACTGTACGTTCGCGCGACATTTAAAGAAGAAGCTGCATCGCAGAGCCGAGATAGATATACTCCTGATTGTGGATATAATTGCTCCGCGATACAATGGATTAAAGATATACAATGGCCAATCTACAAAGAGTTTTATAAGAAATGGGTATTTTTTGAACTATATCATTATAATCAGTGAACTAGTTTCTTTTTTAATCATCGACCGCCGTTCTTCAAAGAAGCGAAAATATTTTTCCTCCACATCGATGGCTCGGAAAACAGTAGCGCGAATGAAAAGCACTCGAGCGAGCGAGCGAGCTCTCCGACAAGGGACACGCGCGCGTTATTACCATTGTTTCGATATTCCTTCCCTCGTCCTACTGGCCTCTCCGGAGACTTGCACAACGATTCGTTATTGTCGTCGTCGTCCAGCTGGATGGTGCAATAACCCGCGAGTCACTCGTGTACTACAGCCGTCGACGTTTGCAAAACAACGACGATACTGATATCTTGCACAGCGAAACGCCGAAAAAGAAACAGTTCGTGTACTATATATAACGGCGTATACTCGCGGTCTCCAATTATACACCCGCAAGGCTAATGACGTTATTGTCCTCAGGCAGGGCAGGCGCGGATGTGTTCGGGGCTGATGTTAAATCAACAAAGCGCCGGCACATCTCGGCCAATTACCTCTCCCTCGTGTATATCGATTAAAGCGATGCTCAGCCGCGTCATCCGAAAACTGATTCGCTCTCGGCCGGCCGTGTGTGTATACCTGTGAATTCACGGACGCAGGTATTTCTCAGGGGGACTTGATTAATCAGCGGCTCTCTCCTATATATAGTTGCACGAGGGGGAGTTTTAATTAGGTGCTTTTGCAAAAATCGCCACAGGTTTTACGCTCTATTTGGCGCGTTTCGCTGTAGCGTCGTCCCCGGCTATGCTTCAGAGGATGTGAAAGGAACGGGCCGAATTGGTGATTGTGAATATTCGTGCGTCAATAAACGTATCAATTACAGTTCGAAGGTAAAAGATATATTTTTTTTTAATCTATCACAGTTGTCTCTGAGACAGCCTGCAGTTCAATCATCTCCTCGTTGGTCAAAAAGTCGCAGATTCTTTCAACAATCTCTGGAGGCAGTTCGTTTTCGAACACGCTGCTCAGCAAGGAAATGCAGCCGTTCAGGCACTTCAATCTCTCGACTTTTTTGTAAAAAACTTTTCTCGTCATTTCGCTGTAATAGTCGAACTGGTTAGCGATGAGACCCATCTCAAAGTAGGCGTTGTTTTCCTCTTTCAAGACCGGCGTGAGATAGGCGCTTTTCTTGCTCAGCACGTCGAAGAACGTGTACTTTTCCTTTTGGAAAATCTTAATCTTCTTCATTCGTTCCAGCTCCTGCGTATACAGATTGTAAGCCTTACTCCAGGTAGGGCTGACAATCAAATAACACGTGATCTTGGGGTTGACGCTCGAGCCCCGGGCCAGATGCAGCACTATGTACTTGATGAAGAGCTGGACGTGTCTTCTGGTGAAGCTCGACATCATCATGCACGCAAACGGAGTGTGTCCGCTGTTGTTCTCGATGTTAAAGTCAGCGCCTACGTCCAGCAGGTATTCCGTCCAGCCCTCCTCGGTATGACTGCTCTCGAACAGCACGTGGAAGACAGTGTTGCCTTGGTTGTCCTGTTGATTGACGGATGCTCCTCGGTTGATCAGCAGTTGCATCATCGCGTAGTTCTTTATCTCGATGGATCGCATCAGCGGGGTCCTTCCTTTTTTGTCCTTGCAGTTGATGTCCGCTCCCTTGTCGATCAACATCTTCATGATGTTGGTATGCCTGTGTTGACTGGCAGCGAACACTGGGAAGTTGCTCTTGCTGCCAGCGTTGACGTCTGCGTTGAACTCCAAGAGAAGTTGCACCAGCTCCGCGTTCCGCCTCATCACCACGTATTCCAATATGCTGGACCGCATAAAGAATTGGTTGACGTTGGCTCCCCGCTTCAACAGCAACCTAGCCATGCTCACCATGCTCATGCAGACGGCCAACGTCAGAGGTGACATGTCGAAAGGGTTCTTGGTGTCGACATGGCAACCACTGTCGATGAGCAGCGTTGCCATCTCCTCGTCCCTGTTCTGCACCGCGATGTGAAGGGGGGTTGAGCCATGTCGATCGCGTTTCCGGAGGTTGACGCCGTTGTCGATCAGCAGCCTAGCGAAGCGAAGTCGGGACTCACCTTTGTCGACAACTCTGAGGACGAAGATGAGAGGCTCCTCCCAGTACTTATTCCTCACGTCGGTCGAAGCTTTGCTGTCGAGGAGGATCTGAACTAGTTCCTCGTTGCAGTTGATCAGAGCTGAATACAGCGGGGTTGACTGGTTTTTGGTGAACACGTTGACGTTGGCCCCCCTGGAAAGGAGATAACGTACCAGATCGATTCTCTCGAACTTTACGGCAAGGTACAACGGAGTCTTGCCATCGTCGTTTCGAGCTTCGACGTCAGCTGCACCATACTCCAGCAGCAACCGAGCTACCTCGATGTCTGAATTTTGCATGGAGTAGTGCAGTGCCGTCGAGCCATCACCGGACCGTTCGTCAACGTCTCCAATCGCGACCAGCAGCAGTGTTACCACCTCGAGCTTACTGTGCTTCGCCGCGAGATGTAGGGCATTCTGCGCCACAACGTCTCCGCTCTTCCACTCGTTTCCGTATTCGTCGGCCTGATGGAGGCAGAACTTTAAGTTCGTGCACTCGCACTCGATTTCGGAAGTCGATGGGTATTTCGCGTAGGTTTTCTCCCTTACGTCTGCACTATCATTCAGCAGACACGTTATCTCATCAACGTCATTGCTCAAAACAGCTAAGTGGAGTCGATTGTAAACGATACGATCGTCTTGGTTGTCGAGACTGAGATCTCGCCAGTCGTGTTCGAGATCCATCGCGCCATCCTCTGCCATAGTGTAGCTATACTCAGGTCACATCTGTAACAAAGTAATTATACGACGAGTTCAGTTAAGTTGCGATATGCAAGACATCAACAAAATGGATTTCATTTTTTTGGCTTCACTATTAGATAGGTCTGTACCACCGCCAGTTGCTGCCAAGAGCCGAAGCATCGGCCCGAACCGGAGGCTGTAAATCGGGTGTTTCTTGGGGTGCGATTATCGGTCGTTCTCGATACTTTGGCACGTTTTCTCGTGAATCTAACCTACATAGCCTTAAAGAGAACGGACAAATACGCAAAAATAGGTGGGGCAGAAGCAGTGGGTCACGCAGCTACGCGTCCTCCTTTACGATACTAGACGTAAATACAGAGACGTACGTAACGTGTATACTCGTCCAACAGTCTCCTGCATCGAGTCATGAACCGTAATGTTTGAGAAAGATGCGAGCGCCGCGCGACATCACTGTTATGTACTCGACCGTTTTAGGATCCGCGGTAGAAATTTTATATAGAAAACGAAGAAAGTATTACGTCAAAAACCTCTGACACACGCCGGTAACATCACACAAAAGTCCGAACAAAAGAGTCCAACGACGACGCTATACTCGCTTGATAGTCTACGACGAGCTCGCATTAAAAACGCTTTAATAACAATTAAAACGAGCCGTTGAGCCCACCTACTCTTTCCCCCGCTTGCCATGACAGCATCGAGGGGAGAGAGTGAGAAAAAATGATGAAGTCCGACTCGTGAGCTAATTGCCGCCGCGGCTGACACGCTGCGCGTGACAAAGGGGATGAGGCTGATGCTGCACTCGATGACGGGCTTACGCGGAACACAAATGACTTCGGGCATCAGACTTTATTTTACTTCCCTCGTATATATTTTGGTGGATCGAAGCGCTTAATCATCCGCGCGTAATCCAATCTCCGTGTCCGAGTAAATAGAAGCCACTCGTACACAGCCTCTCTCTCTCTCTCTCTCTCTCTCTCTCTCTCTCTCTCTCTCTCTCCTTTCATCGAATCAATTCCGAGTTTCGTTAATTCCCGAAGAAAGCTCGAGCTTTCATCACGGCGCGCTCCGAAAGTTTCCGTCGTCGCCTGGTCGTTGCGGCTCTGCAACGAGTCCGAGACACTTATCGAATTATCAAGTGCACTTCGGGGAGTTCCAGAAGCAATAAACGCCGCCGTTGGCTTGGCCGCATCGCAGGAAGGGACGAGTGCAATAAACCAGAGGGAAGAGGGAGACGTTTACAAACGAGCGGCTATATTCGCGACGAAGCCAAGGACTCGACGCGCTGAAGCTTTTTCTCATATCAATGCATTGGATTTTGTACGGCGCATCAAAAGCAGATCCATCAGCATTACCAGCCCGTATCTCGCTAGATGAGAATCTCCCGCGAGAACAAGTGAAAATAGCAGCACGTGCGCGAGGTGAGTCACACATATCTAATACGCTCGGAAAAATCGCTGCATCGCCGACTGAGCAAAGCCCGTACACGGGGCTGTCTCGATTTTCGGCTTGTCCTTGAAACGTCGAGCCGACCCCCCCCCCCCCTCGTCTCTCTTTCTCGCTTCCGTACACGGGATTTTCCCTTTCATTCATTCGGCCCCTCGTGCGACGAGCTCAGCGAGATAAAGGAGAAGCGGCCGGCAGCGGGAGCGTCGATGCTCGAGGGTATATACGCGCAGCTTCTCGATTATTTTCGAGCTGGAAATTATTATTCTCGCTTAAACTGCACGGCGATACAGTATAAGCGATAAAAACTCGATCTCGTACAAATCCGCGAGGAGTTACCGCCCGCGCATCGATCGAAAGCCGTGTCTCTGTCTCGGAAGGCAGAGGAGATGCAAACGGAGCAGCTCGTATCCCCCGAAGGCGCAGCGCGACTACTCGTCTATACAAGGAATTACCGTTTTTCCGCGCGCGAGCATACTTGTGTACACGTGCAAAGTTCGCCCGGATTGACACACGAGGGAGTTGCGGAATTTTCGAAGCTGTCGACGGGATTACCCGGCTGGGAAATCACCGCCGGGGTAGATTCAGAGATACAGCTGGGAAATTGACTGTTATGACAGGAGAGAGCGCGTGGGAAAGTCTCGGTTTATTTTCCGCTCCCTCTGCACGTCCGTAATTGATTATATCTCGACGAGAGCGACGTGTCCATTAAAGTATCGTTGTACCGGCGATAAAAGGGAGAAAAGGAGGCTCGCAACCTGCGCAGCCCGTCGAAATATACGCGTGCACGTCGGCGAAAAAAAAAGCAAGGACACAGCCCCCGCGAATTCGACAGAGGAGATAACGGACAAAAACGACGGCGGAGTTGGATCCCCGAGTCTCTCCGAATCGGCTGCGTACACGCGCGCACCGAGCTCTAACGGTTTACGTATGTATGTATAGAGCGCAGGAGAGACTGGCTGAGAGAGAGAGAGAGAGATGGGGGTAGGAAAGCCACGCCAGAGAGCGCCAGCGCAGGAGGGTTGTGCAGGTTTCGTATTGATTCCGCGTCGGATGATTCATGGGCTCTCCACCTCCGCCCGCTCGCTCGCTCTCTACCAGCCCCCGCAACCCGCGCGGCGCAATATTCTAAGCGACCCCTCTCCGAGCAGCCAACCCCCTCTCGTTCTCATTATCTCTCGGAGTTTCTCTCCGGAGTCGGGAGATTCGGTCCCCGCGAAGGATAGGCGTCATCCTCTTCTGGGCCCTGAAATCTCAAAACGTTGCAAACGAAGAGACACGTAGGCGGCCGATGCGTTTCTCTTTGTCACCCATTTTTACCCGAGCTCCCGTGCACAGAGTCGAGGGGTAGCATAGCACAGCGACTCGCGAAGGGGGAGAGTCGAGACTCGGGGGGAGATATCGGTCGACGACAGCCGGACGCACTTTTCTCTCTCTCTCTCTCTCTCTCCGGCGCGTCGGGGCAGGACGACGACGACGCCGAGGACACGTACCTACGCGTGGACGTGTGTGTATACGCGAACCGCGTTAATGCCTCGAAGGGGGTTGCAGTGCGTACACTCGCAGGGGTGTACATGCTCTCCGGATCGGCGATCGCGTATGCTCTGTAAAATTGCCGGGTAAAACCCGCGGGCGCCTTTTGTTTCGGACGCCGGCGCGGAGATGCTCGTGTATACGCGCGCGCAAGCCGAATTACTCATCGGCTTCCGAGAAAGCGACTTGGCGCTCTCGTTTTATGGAAAAATTTTGTTAGCTCAGAGCGAGGGTGGCTCGCGCGAGATATGGGAAATCGATTGCCGGGGCATATACACACTCCGCGATATTCTTGTAGGCTGTTATGCTAATTAGACGGCGGGGCTGGCTTATTAAATTTGCCCCCGCGAGAGGAGAAAGTGCGAATTTTTCGATGGAAATTTCAGATTATTCGATCCCGCGAGCGCCATACGGAGATGCGAATTAAGGCCGTAATGGCTCGTCGTGTGTCGCGCCTGTCAACTGGCCGTCGCGCGGTGCACCTGAATTAATGATTTTCCACCCTTCTCAATGAAACACGTCAGGGTATAAATGGCGGGACGTAATTTTGTAACGCTCTCCCCTGCACGTACGGGGGTGTAGCGCTTGATTAAATCGGGAAGAAAAGTCGCGAATACTTAATCGCGCGACGTTTTCGAAAATCAATCGCGACGAATATGACGCAGAGGAAAGTACAACGCGAGCAGTGACGAATAAGAGACTGTATCGGGGCTACTCGCGCCTCCAACGACGTCGTCGTCGCGACAGTAATTGCGTCGGGGAGCTGAGTCACGTGCGTGCAAACGCCCGTCCGCCGCCGGGAGTATGAGGGATAGAGCTGAGTATAGGAGCTTGAGCTTGAACTCCTCTTTTTCGAATTTCATTCGATATTTCCCGCAAGATCCACAGTGGCAACACTGTCCGCTTCTCCAAAGCCGTTAGAACGGCCATAACGAGCTCACGTCCAAACATCCTCTCTCCGTCTCGGCAAACAGAATAGCACACACGCAGCGTATGAAATATATACGTATCGCTGCAGCGCACTGTCTCGTTCCGCGAAAATTCGCCGCGGTAGTTCCTCGTAAGCTCGATCGATCGATTCATCGGAGCGACTCTCGTATTACTCGCACCGCACACGCGCTTATAAACCGGAGCCGAGCCGCACTGCACCTGCCCTCCCGGAGCTACCTTTGAGAGGAGAGCCGAGCGAGCTCATTATTTTTAGAGCGTCTTAGACACGCTCTGCGCAGCTGCACCGTTCGCGAAAAAAAAATCCTCGTGTGCGGAGAGGCAAGACTTTGATGAATCGAAAAATCGTCGATTTACGTAGCTTCAATTTCATATTTGCCGAGCATTAATTCGTCGAGACGCGTAAAAACCGCGCGGGCAAGAGAAAGAGAGACATTAAAAAACACGACTAATTTTTTATGCATCCCATTCCGCGTATACAAGCTCTACACTCTCTTTCTCGTCGTCGCGTGCGAAAAAGGGGCTATTTTTACGTCCCTGCACCCTCCCTCGTACACTCATTTCCATATTCGAAAATAGCGCGCCGCCGCAGCGCAGCAACAAAGAGGGAAAGTATAGCCTTTATTTTGGGAACGCGTACACGCGCGAATGACGATGACACGACCGTGAGTCTCGAGATTCGCCGGAGCTCCTTATACTCGCGCGCGAGGAAATTTATATAGAAAGCGCTAATAACTTCAATTTGCCGCGCGCGCAAGCCAAGCCCGCATACTTTCGCAGGCTCCGAGCGAGCGCGCGAATAATAAAGTCAGCCGTGACTGGGGCTCGGAACGACGGAATCCGAGGAATTTATCCCTCGTCGACGCTTGCGAGTAAGCGAGAGCGCGGCTTTTAAAATGGCAAAGTTCGAGGCGACTTTTCACATCTGGCGAGATCCAAGGTCGGCCAATCAACCGCCAAGCGAGCGAGCGAGGGAACTCGTTGGTGCGGCCGTACGCGCGAGCAATAGTCATATTCAAGGACAACCGGCAGGCTCGGCTCTCTCTCTCTCTCTCTCCGTGCGTGTGTGCTTCGAACTCTCTTCGATGTATGTATTATTTATATCCGTGTTATTAGCGATGTGTACGCAACCACGACGACGACGACGAGGGGGATATGAGATGCGAATTTTACGATAGACACTTGCCAGAGAGGAGGAGGGGGGGGGGAGAGAGCTTTGAAGTTTTAATTCTCTCGGGCGGCTCGTTGCATGCTAATTGCGCGCCGATTCAATCGAGGATGCGTGTCGGGCCAGCTGTAAAAGTGGAAAATCAAGACGCGCGCGATGACCCGGAATAAAAGTCTTTTGTTTCAAAGGCTCGCTGTCGCGGAAGTGAATTCGAGATACGCGCTCTTCTCGGGGATGAAATTTTCAAAATGAACGTCAGAACTTTGCATTTCCATCAGCCAGCGGCAAAGCTGCTTTTCCGCGGAAAAAGGAAGCTTTTACGCGTATTTCAAAGTAAATCCCATGCAAAAATAACCAGTCCTGAGCTCCGGTGCAGCGGAAATTCAAAGCGAGCTGCACCTGCAAAAACTACCGGGGTGCACTACGCGTTATTGTATTTATACGCGTAAAAACGGAGTCGGTATTCTCCGATATCGCAACAACAACAACGGCGACGACGTTGACGTCCTCGTCCGCACGCGAATTTATTCGACGACTCGAGAGCGTAAACCCGACGCTCACCCAGTGCAGTCGCAGGCTGTTATTAAATACCCGCAAAAATGCCGCGAGCGCAATTAACAGCTTCGACGACTTTTTTTCATTCGCTCTTAAAACGTACTCGGACTTAACGAACATCCATTAGCAGGCGGTTATACGCGCGGGTATACACAGAATCGCAAAATCGATCGTTTTATACTCACCGGCGACGAATTTAATAACGATCGCGCGTGCGTGGTCGCACTAACGAATGAAGATAATACGCCGTCTGAAATTACAGCGTTTCGCAAATTTCATGTTAACCGGAGACATAAAGCGGGCTACGCTGTTTTACGCAAAGTTCACCCTCGCGTGATTTTCGCCGAGATAACCCGCCGAAGAAAGCGAGAACAAGGCCGACCGGCAGTTCGAGAGCGACAAAGAGCTGGAAACTTCTCGAAGGCGATGAAGACGAGGATGAAGCAGAGGAAGAAGAAGAAGAAGAAGAAGAAGAGAAAAATCGCTCGTGTATGCAGAGGACGGAACCGGTCGCCGATGCAGCTGCCGCGGCAGTAGATCGAAATCCAGCTGCCGCCGGTGTTTCTGTCTCAGACGCGATGAACTCGTTGACATCGTTGACTTATGCTAAACTCCCGGGAGAAAGCAGACGTCTCGCGCACGTTGCAAATGAAGTTTGATCGCATCGCGCGAGATTTGCAAACGACCTCGCGTACATACGAAAGGTAAAACCAGATGAGGAAAGGATAGCGAATGACGCCGGTTGTCGTCGGCGGGGCTTCGATCGCATCGATCCTAAAATCATCGCCCGCGACACCGCGGTTCCGGTGCGCGCGAGTTCTGGCTTCGCTCTAGGGTTACAGCGGAAAGGTGGTCAGCGGACTCGATCGGGGACGAGCGTCGAGCTGTCGACGATAAGCGATTTCGAATCGCGATTTTGAGTTCCTCGAGTGCGTTACACGTCCTATATTCCTTCGGACCGAGAGCTGTCGAGGAAGCGGTCCAACGACGCTGTAGAGAGAGAGAGAAACGCTCGTTATAAACGAGCGCGCCGAGAGGATATTGCTATAGTTCGAGAGGATCCTCGCTTCTTCTCTCTCTCTCTCTCTCTCTCTCTCTCTCTCTCTCTCCTCTTCTTCTTCTTGGGCCGCGGGCGGTTGCCTAATCTCGTTCACCTTCGAGGATTCCTGGAACAGGTATCGGGATGGGCTCCACACGCCACACGCGCCAGAGTATATAGCAATGAGTTGCGATCTTTCGCCTAGCGTCCTGCCTTGCCCAGCGGCTCGATCTTTTTCTAGCTTAGCCGGAATGAATTGTTTCTCCGTAAAAAACGCGGGTGTATCGATGAAAAAGAAGCCGCGCGGCTCTCTCGGATTATATACGCGCGACGCACCGCCAGTGGAAGAGAGAGAGAGAGAGAATAAAGTTGACGTATTTTGATTTTAACATATATTCATACCGGCTGCGCTCGTACGAAGAGAGAAGCTCTCGGTTTAATTATACTTAAACCGCCTCGTTGAGCGTCTTTACAACAGGATAAAGCGTTAATTCGATACTTCCTACTTGGCGGTGCAAGATTTCATCTTCGCCTCTCTCAGCACTGCCTTTTGCCAACACACATTACACCTCAACGGCTACCGCAGTACAGATACAGTTCATTACGTCAAAGAAATTTTCTCCGCGCGGGAAAAAAAAATTTAAATATAAATATAACAATGAGACTCAACGGAGAGGCTTTACTTCCCTTCCATATCTGCTCTTTTGCGCTCCGCACCTTTCACTCCCATTCTCTCTTGCTCGGATTAGGCATATTTGCGCGGCTTACGCCGCAATGGGACGAGGATTTTGGTGCTCCGCTCGAAAGGTGCGCGCACAAAAGCGCGTAAATCTACTCTAAAGAGAATTTCGAAAAAGAGAGGAGAAGGAAAATTCGTTATTTTGCAAATTTCCGCTTAATAGTGAATCAGCGAGAGAGAGAGAGAGAGAGAGAGAGAGAGAGAGAGAGAGAGGGAACAATTTGTTCAATTACACGCACAGCGCCGGGTACGGAATAAATTTTAAAAACTCGAGTAATCAAGGAAAGTGGATTTAATATCCTTAAAGTCTGACTTACCGCGAGGTTAAAGCTCGCGCATATACACCGTAAATTAAAAAGATTACATCCATAAAGTTTATTGCGGTGCGCAATTACCAACTGCGAGGAATTCTCCATACACGCAGCGAATAGGTACAAAAAATCATCGAATCGAGCAAGCTCCAAATCGTAAGTCGACATTCCAGCTTGCTCAAAGTAAAACACACCTATGTATCCTCTGCCCGTAGCTAATAACCCCGCAGTAGAAAACCGCCGCGGCTGTATAACACAATCCATCGCGCGTCGGTTCGGACGTACACGCGCCGCGTCGTATAGAGCGCGCGGAGCCTTAACCGGTTTTTCGCCCTCCCTCTTCGTCCTTTTTTTTTTTTTTTTTTCTCGTATTTCGGAGCAGCGGGCGTATATACGTGTGCTCACCTCTCCGGAACGCCTTAATTACCGAAACTTGGCCTAGCGCGCCTATGCGAGACGATTTTCGCGTTTGGAAGTATATTCTACACCTGAATACGCTTCGGGATCGTTCGATTCCAACGACGCGCGACGAAAGGAGAATAACGAAAAAAAAGCATGTCTTCGTTTTCAGGTATAACGCAGCGGACTCGCGGATCAAAGGAAGAGCTGCATTTCCCGGCGGGTTTGCCGGAGCGTCTCGGCAACTTTGGCGCGCTAATTACGTAAAGTGCAATTACGAAAGTGCAATCGTAAGGTCGGAGAGGCTGCGGTAACGAGCGAACTTTGCGCTTGATTATCAACAATTCGAATTGTTTTAGCTCATTTACCCAACTGTACGTAGCGGCTTGAAAAGCTCAACGTCGGAGTATCCTCTTACCGGAGAAAAAAAGCGAACGTTCATTGAACAAGATCCAGCTCTCTATACGCGCACTCGCCGGACGGCTTTTCTCCCCGTCTCGGAACGAGATCATCAGACACGCCGCGAGCGGTGACTCACTGCGGAAAAACAGCAGCAGCGGAGAAAGATAATCGATCCGCGGCGGTACATACAAAGTCGCAGCGATCCTTGCGCCGCGACTTATCGTCCTCCATCATTCGCGAGTAGCCGCTACCTATATGAAACTCTCGATTTCATACGGTACGTCGTCGACGTCGTAATGCTCCTTTCGAGTAAGCCGAGCTTCTTTGTGCGCGCCGGCCGGTATATATATACTGCACCGGGTAGGAAAATCGAGTTGATTAAAAGCCCTGATCCCAGCTCCTCCTCGTTTTTTTTTTTTTTTTTTTTTTCATGCGCCGCCGGAGAAAGTCGGAGCTGCCGTTGACGGAAAGTGGATTCTCCTTATACAGCGTCTCTATATAGGTATTTACGAGGCGTAACGCGAGCTTGCTGTGTTTTTGCGAGCTCGAAAATCGATATCCCCGGCTATATAATCACTTCCGCGGCTTATTCTATATTAGACCATCCCCGTAACTCGCGCGTTTTTCAATTAATTAGCCGCGAATTTCGCCCGGTCATGCGAACTCACGGCGCTATCACTCTCGCTCTCGCTCCTACGTCTCAAGGTCGGCAGTGGCCACTCCATTACCTATATACGTACAACCGCGTGTGTGCCGTGAAATTACTCCGAAAAGGATCGGGCACGCGCTCCGGGGCTCGGATAAAATCGCTCGCAGCTGTATACATATACATATATATATATACTCGTATCATTAAATCAAGATCCGCACGCGAAAGTCCGCGCGCGGTATGAATATCTCTCGGCGGACGTACCTCTCGATAATTGTTTCTCGAATTGACCGCGCGGGAACCGTTAGGTCGGACAAAAGCTCGTAAAGCCGGCTTATTTATACGGTCGCGCCACACACACACACACACACACACACACACACACACACACACACACACGCACACAGATAAACTTGCGGCCGGCCGATAAAGGACGAGCTCGCGTGGGCGGCCACGTGAACTTGGCAGGAGGAAAAAGTCGCGTGTGTGTATTAAGCGGAGCGTAACGAAGCCGGAACTCGGTCCGAGTGGCCCATTTATTTGCCTGCTATACCTTCGCTCGTGTATACGCGTAAACCAGCCCGTGACATGGAAATCCGGTATACCGAGTGTGTTTACGAGACGCGAACACGAGAGACGAGGTCTTTATTTTAGAGAAGCGGCTGACGAGCGCTTCTGGGTGATCGACCCCGGAGTTTGAAAAAAAAGCCCTTTGCCGAGCGGATAGTTGAGATGTTTGCTTTGAAAATTAAAAGCTCTCGCGGATGTTTGTTTTCTCGAATGCGTGTAAGGGAGGAGGTATACGAGAGCGATTAGTAACGTATAAGCGTTCGAATCGAAATCGATGAAGATGCGCAAACGATAGTCGTCGAGGCTATAAATTAAAATGCCATTTTCCAAACGATGAATCATTATAGCCGTAATCGAGTTCCCCGAAGCGGCCGTGCATTCAATCCGGTAGCGAGCTAAAGTGCAAAACAATAGCCGCATTCTTGATCCGAGACGTTTAACATTGACAGTGGCCTGTTTATCATCATCGCGGGCTCTCTCTCTCTCTCTCTCTCTCTCTCTCTCTCTCTCTCTCTCTCTCCTCAGCTGGGCATCGTCGCATAATAAACGATCGTTGCCTTAACCTTCCTATAGAGCGAGCACATGTGTCTATATGGGGGCGACCGACGGTGGGGAGGACTATTTTAGACTGTAGCCGAGCTACCGAGCAATGAAAATATCCCATTGGAAATTATGCCTTTTTTAATTGTAAAAATATTTCATTGAATGAAGTGCATGAAAGAAGCTGCCCCTAAAAAAAAAACAACGTACGCGCAAATTTTCTGCAAAGAGGCTTTTGAAAAGGCTGATTGACGGACGCGACGTCGCACAGTCGGATCGAGGAGGAGGAAGTATGCCAGCTCTGATCGAGTTAAGCCTCGGACAAAGCCGAGCGCGCTAGCGACCGGTAATCGGACCATTGTCGCTCTGAATGGCAGCGGACCGCGGCTGGAAACCGATCGTGAAAACGACATTCAAAGAGACGTGCGCGTGTACTCCTTGAGATCCTCGTCGTAATCGCTCGACATTCACACTCGACACTTGCACAGAGGAGCTTTTTGTGCGCTTGCACCGGCCGACTATCGCGTATACACTATATTTCAATTGAATTATACGTATCAAAGCTCTGTATCTCTGGATTGCTCCTTTGAATCGGCGCGATGGAGAACGATGAATGAATTTTTGCGCGCCGCGGTGTCGTCTCATCCCTTTCCCAAATATTTATCGCGACGAAAGCAAACACGCGTGCGGGGAGGAAAAAACGCCGACCGGAGCAATAAATCACGAACGCGCGCGTAAACATGATCCCCGATGCCAGCTCGAGCAGCGCCAGCTTGTAAGACCTTATTTATCACGACTATACAGCCAGCGGCGGCGAGAAGCTGCTTCCAGATTTGCATCGCGCCGTCAAAGTTTTAATACTTAATCCCGATTAATTACGCTAACCAGCCCGACTCGTGACGCGCGCGCGAGCGCATTCTTGCCCGATGACTGACGCATCTAAGTACTCGGCCGGCGGATCGGATACGCATCGCGCGCACGCGCTGCAGAACAGACGTCTGGGCAGCGCGCAACATATGCGCGCCGCTGAGTGTATTTACTCCTCCGCTAATTTGATGAATTGATAATGTCCGACCCTCGACCCCAATTTATATCCCGCTGGTCGGCTCGCACGATGCGTTGATCGTTTACCTCCTTACTCCTTATCTCTTCTTTTTTTACCCGATATGCGTTGGCCGCCCTGTTTTTTCAAAATGTAACCGATGAAAAATCAATATGGAGAACAGTGCAGCGCGCAATTTATAAAATCGTTATCGGCGGAGCTGGAAGGCAAATAAACGGAGAAACGCGCGCTGAGGGATTCCATAACTCAGCTGTCCGGATACGAAGAGTTTCCAGCACTCGTTAGGCTCAACAGGCCCTTCGGGGCTTTGCTTTTCTTCCTGCCTCTCGCGCTTCGAGCTGTGTTTTATGTATACGCGCCGTTATTTCCTATACGAGTTTAAATCTCTAATGGCAGTGGAAATCCGAAAATCTGGCAAGAGCGGTACCCGCAGGAATATATCCTTATACTTTATTCGGGCCGCATATAACGGAGACAAAAGCAGCGCTCCGGAAGGTCAAACTCGACGTCTCCCTTTTTATTGCCTCGATCCCGAGGGTCGACTTGCACGTATACTATAACACACCACGCGTAATTTGCGGCTCGATAACAATTATCGGCGAAGCTGCGCGATTTTTTTATCAAACACGGCTCTAAATTCATCCCGCTCGTCGCCTGTATCGAATGTATCCAGCCTACAATCGTCGTCCGGCCCCATAATGGAATAACGAGCGAATAATGGCGCGTCGTTCTCGCGGAAGTACCCACATCCAGTGTATACGGAGAGCTACAGTAGTAGTGCTAACGACGACTAGCAGCTCAGCTCTCTCTCTCTCTCTCTCTCTCTCTCTCTCTCTCTCTCTCTCTCTC
>QLSS01000012.1:2041753-2233819 GCA_024372645.1 Trichomalopsis sarcophagae
CTCTCTCTCTCTCTCTCTCTCTCTCTCTCTCTCTCTCTCTCTCTCTCCGAAAACGCGGGGGAGAGTCGAGTCGAGGGGAGAACAGCTGCCGCGGCCGTTTTGTGCGCGAAGGGGCCGCGCAGCGAGTATAGACGACTGTGCGACACGTGCCCCCATAACCCCCATGGAAAAAGGACGCCCTCGCTACTGCCTACTATAGAGTTTACTGGTCAAACGGAGTATAGACGCGGCCTTCGATCGAACGCGATCCTATTTTCTCTCGGTTCGCTTGCAATCTGACCGGACGATCTTATTCCCCCGTTTTTGACGAGCGAAAACGCAATCCGCAGAGGATTTTTGGCTGTTGCGCGAAATCATTAGAAGATTTACAGGACGGCAATGAATGTCGCATGTGTCGCGTCCCGAGAGAGCCGGTAATTTTCTTTCCATTGGCCGTGAATGGAAAAAGTTAATTATGCATTTACATTGCTTGAAAGTCAGCGGCTCTCCCTTCCCGCACACTAACTCCCCATTCAGCGGACCCGTATATACATCTTGCGAACACAAGCGGCGGCCCTTAAACCCTCCGAGAAGAGAAATACTGTCCGTTTCCCCTGATTTCACTCGGAATTTCTCTCTCTCTCGATACTCCCGTGAGTCACCGCACGTGAATAAGGATTGACTAATTTATACACGATGGCTCCCGAAGTGCGGGAAAATTAAACGATAAGCTCGAAAATTCCAGTGCTCGACTCGCGATAAAAATAGCCACGAATACACGAGAAGTAATATCAGCGAACCCCCGATGTCGTCATTTACGCTAAATTCACGACGTCGAATGGAGAATAAGAGGAGGAGAAGAAACGAAGGAGAGACGCTACGGAACGGTGTAATAGCGAGTGATAAACGATATCGCCGATTCCGCGTCGCGCGCGCTAATGGACTCGCGTGGGAGAGCCGCCGGAGAGAGAATGGAAAAATCAGAGGAGCCGTGCCGGAAGAGGATCAAGGGATTTGTTGTTGAAAAATGCTCCCGGCGCTGCACGCGCCGAGTAATGGAACTAAGCTCTCTTCCCGCTCCGCCAGACGAGCGTAATAAACTTTGCAATAATAATAAAAGCCTCGCCGGAGAATATAAGATATTGAGACGTACGAGCGATGCGTTTCGATCGAAGTGGACGAGCGTTTGAAATACGGCCGAGTGTCATCCCCGAGAGAAATTAAATTTCGAAATATTCAACCTGATGGACGTAAAGAAAAAGTCGAGAGCGAGCCTGGAATGCTCGGGCGGAGAAACGAGACTCGTTTTCCCTCTGTGGGCCGCGCGTGCGTGTAACACAAGAAGTTATTGTTCGCGCATACCGAGGATGAGTCGCTGCGCAGCTTATTATTTCGACGGCGGCTCAATATTCAATTTGCAATTTACGGACTCGATCGGGCTCGCCTATTTCTCGCACGAGAGTATTTTTCGCAGCTGCAGCGGATTTAATTAAAGTCCCTCCTCTCCGGAGACGGCATTTCCCTCCTTCGGTTTATCAACTACATTTCTCGCGCATAGTTCGCTGGAAAAACCAAACGGAATTTAATATAGCCGGGATCGTTATTTCTTCGGAGCGGCGTCGAGCGAGGCTGCGAGGAAGTCGTCGCCGCCCGAGGATAAATCGCCCGTAACGTCTTTGATAATAAAGCACGAGAAAAGTCGTCGAAAAATAATCATACCTATAGCGAGGCTACTTTTTCGAAAGAGCCGGAAAATGATAGCGAGGTGCAGTTCTCGCGTTGAACGAGCTGATAGTCGACCGAAATCTCGGTACTTTGAGCAGTCCGAGTATAGTCCTCTCGGAGGGAAGAGGAGATCGCGAACTAGTAGCCTAAATTAAAAAATTCCATCGGTCGCGCGCTTCGGAAGGTCGGGTGGCTCGCCGAACATCCCACTCGATTTTTCGATAAAAAGAAGAGACGCCCAGAGAAGTTGGTATACTCTTTCTATACACGCGCGCGAGGAAGAAGAAGAAGAAGCCGAGGCAGGAGAGCCACTGCGCAACTCGATCCTTTTTTTCGCTCGCGGTCGGGAATAGTCAGTATGAGAGAGAGAGCGAGGCGAGGCTCTGCCTCGGGCTGACGCTACCACCATCGCTTCTTCTTCTTCTTCTTCTTCGTCTCTCTTTTTACTCCTATCCTCACGCGCGCGCGGAGGCTGCTTCTCTACTCGCCGATATAACGAACGCAGGAGTTTGTATATATGTGTATACCCGATCCCATCGAGACATCCGCGCGCGAAATTGGCCGTCCTTTTGAAAAAGCCCTATACTCGTTTCCAGAGTCTTCTTCTTCTTCTTCTTCGTTGCGAAGACTCGTTGCTAGTTGAGTGCTTTTAAATCGGATTCCCTGTGCGCGGGGCTGTTTTCTTCGATTTTCGATTTCACGCTGATTGTGCGAGATGATAAGTACACGGCGCGAAAACTTACGCGGATGTCTTTTCCGTTTCCCATTGTAGTTTCGAATTTGAAAAATTGCAAGCAAACTTTAACTTTCTCAACGGCTCTGCGAGGCGATGTATACAAGGCATAACGAGGATTTTACGAGGAGGATGCTTCGGTTCTCCCGCGATCGATGACAAATGGAAGTGCGCGCGGATATCGAATTACAAATTGCAATGTTAAAACGTAAGACGATACCTTATACCTTACGCGGCTTATACCCGATGTAAAATCGAGCCGCGCTCGGGGTTACACCGTCATCCCGGACAGTTTTAGTAACCAGGAAGCTCACCTTATCTCGCGCATTGAAAAGTCAAGCAGCGGTAAACTGCGAGTAATCGATCGGAAAGTTTGGCAAAGAAAATCCCTCTTTTTGCTCTTGCTCCCGCATCCGCGCTTTACTCCAGATCCCGTTAGTCCGGCGATCGTTTCTTCCATAGCACGGCCGTGTATATATATACACTCCGCACACAGCGAGAAACGACGACAAAAGCCGTGTAATCGCGCGCGAGCGAGCGGTCAATGGCCTTTCGACGTCGTCTCTCTCTCTCTCTCTCTCTCTCGCTCGCGCTGGATAGCCGCGGGAGGAGAGCTACTGGATGCTACTGTCGAGGCGTCGGCAGATGACGGATGTCCTTGGAGGCAGTAGATATAACTGAGTGCCGTAGTTACTCGAGCGTACAACCGGCTGCAGGTACACGCCTAGCTATGAGGGAGAACGTTAACTTTTCTCCGGCGGGACGAGAAAAGTACCTCGTGAATTACAACCGCGGCGCAGCGAGGAAAAAGCGGAACCGGCGGTGCACGTGTGTCCGTCCTCGGTATGCCTGCACTACGAGGAAGACTCCCTCCGCGGCACGTATATACCGTACAACGCGCGACTTTTCGAAAAATTCTAGCGTATGCTTTATATTGTAATTTTATCGAAAGCTCCCTCTTCGCGGCAGGCCGATAACGAACGAACGCACAAGGGGCTGGGGCTCTTCTCGGAAAAGAAAGATAAACGCGGGCGTAAAAAAGCAAGCTGCTCTCGGGGGATAAAGCGTGAGAGAGAGAGAGAGAGAGAGAGAGAAACAAAGGAAAAAAAAAGCATCACGACGACGTCGACGAGCAGGAGAGATAGCACGACGAGGATGAGAGAAGCAGCGGCGAAGGACAAGCAACACTTGAATAGGAACCGGAACCTGAATGTCCGTGAGCGGAATATCGACTGGACTGCAGCACACGCGGCTCTGCATATGAAGCAGCGCCGGCTATACACCCACGCTTTAATACACATGCCTCGAGGCTCGAGATAGACGGTCCGGGAGCTATAACGCTTTAACTTCGATATCACTTTCCGACAGAGACACAGAGACGTATCTCCCCTGTCATATCGGCTACATGGAAACTCGGATATTTTACTCGCGAGCCTCGACGCGTAGCGATCGTTGTTATGCCGAATATGTTGGATTTTACGTATTGTGCGTATCAAGTGAAGAAGTAAGTACTCGATAGATTTTATACCTCAGTCGCCGGACATTAAAACACAGCGATCGCACCGAGGCGCGTGCAATCATCGCTCTTGTTTGCTTTATACGCTCGGTCGAGTGTATCTCTCGAGGTTTCAACGCTATCGTTTACCCCCTTAAGTGTACAGCCGCATAAGCGAGAATTATCGGAACTACATTTCAAGTGTATTTCCAATTTGTTTACCATTTCGTTGCGAGGTACACGTAAATCTTTATTGGACATCGGGCTGATGTCGATGAATAATAATTAATTCGACGATGAATAAATTAATCTACAACACAACTTGAGTATTTTTAGCTCAATCGCCCGATGTTTCAGGCTGCGAACGCTTTATCGGTGTAATTGCGTTCGGACGATATTGACAACTTATGTGAATTTGCTTCGATAAAAGACTATATATTTGTCGCGACTCCCTTTCGGTTTGTAAGTATTTCGCACTCTCGGAATGAAGGTTAAACCGCCGTGTCGGTGCGACAGTTTGCGATAATACGAACACAAGACGTCGGTACAACAACTTTTGCATTTTAGAATAATCACGCCGATATTGTGTACTCACGTAAATGTTATGTTTTGCAGAAAATTGGTCGTTTAGCTCAATAAGGCTGCGATAGCGCTGCAGTCGTCCCTGTCTTTTTCCTTAAAGTGAATTTCATGATTGCTCGGTTGATACTTTACTGAGCGTTAGTCCAACGTTGTGAAACTTGCAACATCGCTTCTTGGTTGAAAAATCGGCGAAACGTGCGTCTGTTAACTTTGTTCGCCTTCTGTCGAACTTGAAAAACGCGGTAAACTCAAACTCCGTTATAGGTTAAACGCGTACCTATTTACTCGTCGTGTTGCGAACGTAAGCTAACGATCGCAAGTATATAGTCGTGTTGCTGTTGTAAAGTGAACGCTGGCGCCATCTAGCGATTGCTCTCTCAACGTACCGGTGATCTCAAAATTTTTTAATATGAAAAATTTCTCAATTCTAAGATTACTAAGAAGAGCTGTTTTATTTAAATAGCTATCGCAGATTATAACATGAAAAGAAGGTCCATATTCTTCTTACCGTTTCCAACGTACAGAGAGCCGTAATGCGGACTATTCGTCTTGTGGTAAAACATCATTCCAGGCCAATAGAGACTGTGCAATAGAGCCAAACGACCTCCCTGGGCAAACTGAAGATTCCAGCATTCTGAAAATTAAATTTTATCAAAAACATCGATTTTATTAAAGCGACGACGTTGATCGTTAGTTATACACGTACCCGGGGGCACATCTTCCGCGATAGTATCCAAAAAGTCCAAAGCCAAGTTGTAATCCTGCCTCGTGAGCAAATTGGCGTTCCACTTATTTTGCGCCGGTCTCGCGTGCAAATAAGACTTTAATTGCCTCGACTCGCTCGACTCCAACCCTTCGAAACTCGTGTTCAGAACGATTTTGCCGTCGGTGGTCTTGAACCAGGCACCTCTGGGTATAACTGCTGCCTCGTGATTTATAAGGAATACAGTGGCCGACAGCCGATCCTCTTCTTTCAGGTGTTTTACAATTGGTTCCTTCAACGATCGAGCTGATATAACTCATGATTGGAAAAAAAAAAAAAAATGATAAGATAAATTATTTTTAATTCACGTCTGCGTAACGAAGAGGATCATCTTTAGCTGGGTACGGAGGGTTAGCGTCGTAGACATTTTCGACTAAGGATGGATCACCTCGAAAATCGTTGATTGCTAAAGGAGTTAGCAAAATTGCACATTTTGTCGGCTCTGGCATCAGTAGCCAATTCAGGCAATCAGTGCTGTGAGAAAAACCGACTGTTGTATAAAAAAATTTGCTAATTTCAATTAAGATGTTGTACCTGTAAAAGAAACTTTGTCCAAGCATACAATCTTTTTGAAATCCATAAGCTACGTGGTAGTCATTACGAATGCCGTTGACTCTTCCCCAGTAATAGCACTTTTGAAAATGATTTTCTGCCTGAAGTATAAGCAGAGAATTCTGCAGCAGCTGAGATCTTTCGGCACTCACACAGAAGCCAGCGTGGCCGAAAATCTCTAAAGTTTCTTGCAGCTTCAAACACTCCATGAGTAAATTTAATTTTGTAAACAATGTCTTCACATGTATTTATCACTCCGAAGTGCGTCTATTATTATGTAAACAAGCGAATGATTTAGAATTGAATTATGGGCGTAGGTGACGATTAAATAAACCTTGGCTTGTCAGGTTTGGGAGGTAATATATTTTCATAAAGAACTAATAATAATGTCAAAAATTATTAAAACTGTTTCTATTCTAACGAAAGATTTGTATAAGCGGACAATCTAAAGATTATGGATTGATTATAAAAACAATTATTAATCATAGCGATTTTGTACATATAATACTTTCATCTAAAAAAACCTTGTTTAAAAGTAATGAATTCGCGTTACATGCTCTTTTAAAGTGCTCAAACAGATTTTCAGACTTGGTCTAAAATACGTTTCTACATATAGGACAGGTTGACTTGTGGCTCGTGTTGAACCACTTGTACTGGAAATAGAGAAAGAAAAAAAAAATTAGCAATCAATTTTCTTTGACAAATAAAACGGAACATCGGGACAGGAAGACTTACCAGGCAGGGGGTGTGAAACTTTTTGCGGCAAGTCTGGCATGAGAGTTTCGGTATTTGGTAGGTACTGATGTGGAATATGCTGAAGCAGATGTAACACTCCTCCACGCCAGCAAATCTTTTATCGAGACTTGCCTTCCATAGCATGAGACCATCCCAAATAGAACCGTTCTAAAATAGTAGGAAATTATTTATCGATCGTTGAATATTTAACAAAAAAATGCATTCGAATATTTATCAATGACAAACCTGGTGAGTGAGGAAAATAGATAGCTGCATGTGGCAGTTTCGCCAGTTTGCCGTTCCGCCAGCGTGCTGCCCAGGCTCAACGGTCACAGTGCCAAGAGGGTGATTGGGTGGTAAAATTATGTTCAGTTCGAGTTTCGTATCGTCCATCTGATACAATGCTACAACTTCACGAGCTGTTGGGTGAACTTTGACCTGAAAAATAGCGCCGTTTGTAATGATAATCTATTTGACATTATGTTTTTCTCTCATCAAGTACCTGCATATTTTCAACGTTCGCCAATCTAGTATCGTTAAGTTCTTCATTGCACAGGAATGGGCTGACGTAGAGCGTCGTGATTTTGTCCACGGAAGCGCTCACCCGACTGTCCGCCGTACTCCACCACTGCCGCACAAGAACAGGTAGGTATCGAAGACAGTTCGTATACAACCAGCAAACCAGATGGTCAAGTCTCCACTCCGTCCAACTGTCGGTATAATGGAAGGAAGGTACGGTACTGAAAATTTCAACCAATTTTGAATGCTTGTTCTTGCTATCCTGCAGTACTTCGATCGGCATTAGGCGGAAAATATTGTTCAGCAAACTGGGGAAGAAATCATCTTTCAGTATCTCAGCATAGTGGTAGCGTAAATCTCCATGCGCTTTCGCACACATGTTTAATACGACTCCCCAGGTGAACAAGTAGCCAATGGTGTAGGTGTAAGAATCCGTGAAGGGTTGAATCGTGCAACTCACGGTGTCGCATAGTCTGAGTAATTATAAAACTGAATTATCACAAAAGTCGATGCTTCACGAAGGTAAGCGTAAAAGACAGATATATATGTATATATATATATATATATTATTACGTACTTGAAATCCATTAAAATGACATTGACGATGGTTTGTGACGTTTTTAATACTTGCTCAAACTTACACATATTCAGCGTTTTCACGTCAAAGTTCTCTACTTCAATAATAGTCTTGTCGCGTTCGACCAAGATATCGATTATATTGTTCAATGCAACGTAGGTACCTAATTGTAAACTGAGTACTGGAGAGTGAATCAATTTCAATAATAATTGCATCACTCGATCTTCGTATTCATTTTCATCGGGTTTTTCGGATACATTGTTGCTGATGATTGGCCCATCAAAAACTTTCAGAGATTTTCCCAAATAATTTAACGGTATTATTGAAACGATCGGTATATCCTTATCATTGTACAACTCTGAAAATTATTATGTACGTGAGAATGAGAATATAAAATTTAATCACAGCAAGAGTACGTTTGTAATGCTTACCAGCAAAGGCCATCCACGTTTCAAAAGCGCCGAGTTGCATTTCTGCAGCAAACACGTTCCTCCATTCATCTAGTAGAGAAGGTGGTAATTCCTCCATCGGATTTTTGGCGTGATCGTTCATGATTTGTTGAACGGCCGAATAAAGCTTGTTGACACCAACGACGAGTGCTTTCACCTGAGGATCGTAAAATCAGCAGGTTTTTATAAAGGGTATAGTACAGAAATAATTTATAAATTTAATCACAGTAGACAAACCTTCAAATCTGTGTGATGATCAATAGACTTCTTCACCGACATATTCCAAGATCCAAGGCATATCTCTATTATATCCCACTGATCAAGGGTCAGTTTCTTAGGAATAGTAGAAACACATTTGGTGAAAAAAGATATGACCTCTAGTGGCATGGTAAACTGTTCCCATGATACTTCGTGAATATCACTGCAACGGGAATATCGCGAGTTCGTTGAAAGTACATGAAATTATAATAATTCGATAGAAAAATATGTTATACTCACCAATCTAAGAGTAAAGTTGAAGGCTCGGTTTGCTGACGCTTCGTAATTCTTTCGAAAGCTTGCTCTAACGCAGCAGAATCTCCATTTTCATCAAAATTACTTCTTGCCGAAAAGACCTTGTAAAAATCTGATTCATCATCCATGGATGCTAAAATCTTTTCAAGATTAGCACAGTTCTTCAACATCTGAAAATGAAAATTTAATTTTCACGTACCATTATTAGTCAGCAAGTATCAATCTCCAAGTATGAATACAAACCTGCGCCGATTGCAAGAAGACTTCGACATCGCTAGATTTCTTAACTTGAACCAGTGCATTGTCTTCAAATAACTCCGAAAGGTCGTTACTCGGTGCGAAGAAGTTATAGTAAAATTTCAAAACATACGGGTAGATACCACCAAACGATAAGAGCAACCTAAAATTTTTACATCGTGAAAATTATTGGGTTTGCCTAAATTTTTGACATAAGATTAATTTACCGGTATATATCAGAGATGACTTCGTTGTGAATATCATCGGATAAATAAGTTTTCAACGTATCCATTTCTTCATGAAGAATCTTTCGCAGGATGTTGACCTCGTTTGCGTTCTTAGTCTTAAAAAAAAGAAAAGATGTAAAATCATCCTATTAGCTGATAGGGATACGAGTTAATAATACTTACACAATTATAATGCTTGATGTAAATTTCGCCTAGAGTAGCTACATACGATAAATTTATCAAAATTTCTGAAATTTCCGGAAGGTCTGCCGTGTTTGCTAGTAAATTATTAAGAATCTTTGTGCTAGCAGCAGCCCATTTCAAACATTTGTGTGTATAGTCTTCAAAATCAGCGTTACATAAATCGACGTCAAATACCTCATCACAAGCCTGACTCTTTTGCTTTAGTTTAGAAGCATAAAGACTGCCAGTAATTATTTCTCCATAAAATATTATACCGGAGACATGCTTCATCCATTTCTTGATTTCTAGTTCAGTCATAAAAGTAATTACAAACTTTCTCGGATAGCTTTCACTACTCTTTATAACAGCGTCAACGAACTTCGTTGACAAATTGATCAGAGAATCTTTAAAAATGTCATTCCTGAAAGCAAATACAATATAGTGTAAGACGAATACATTTATAATGTTATCATAGCGCAGAAAACTTACGTTAGGAATATTTTTTCCCAAATAATAGATGCAAAATATTTAACATGCTCGGCAAAAGCGGTCTGATTGATCCTTTTGCTTATCTCGTAAAGACCCTTCGTCCAAGCTTCCTGAACTATATTCACTATAGTCGATTCACCATCATCTTCGTTTCGTTCCATATTGTCACGTACGTGCAAACGGAATAACGCTTTCAATAGCTTAACTGCCCCGGAATTGATTTTTCTGTGAGACCACGACAGAGCCAACAGACGAGAAAGTAAAATAGCGATTCGCTGAGTTCGTTTCTCATTGTTCCACGGCATTCTATCCACAGTCAGGCACAATAAGGACGAGATTCCGCAAATGGCTTCGCTGCTCACGATTAAGTCTGGAAAATTCATAAATAAAAACGTTATCAAACACTAGTATGAATGATCTCTTGAATAAATAGAATTTACCTCCATCGGTTGCAGGCTCGAACGCCTGAACAAACATTTTTTCATCAGAGTCCTTAAATTCTAAGGAAGACAGTACATCCTGAGCCGTTAGGACAAGTGTATTGGTGATAACAGATTGCCTGCACCAATTTCTCACTACTCTCTCCTCTCTGTACTTTTTAGTTAACGCACACTGCACAGCTGTTTTCAAAATCTTAACGTCTTCGACCTGATAAAATAACCAAATGAGATAGTCACGCTTTTGTTAATTAATTACAGTTAATTATTACCTCTTTGAACGATTGAAGCACAATATCCTTTTCGGTGTCGGACATGTGCGACATAATGCTGAATATTAAATTAATCAGATCCTCAGTTTCCTCGTTCTCGGTTGTCATGAGTATCTTCAGATTCTGGTTGTAAAACTGCAACAGGTTCGCGTTCTCGTCGTACGTTTTAGCAAGTGCTACGAATAGCTCCTTGCTCTCGTGACCCGAGATGATCTTCACCAGATTGATGACCTTGTGTTTGAACGGCTTGTCAGTGATCCTCTTGAAGTAGCTAACGCACATTTTGGTGACGAGCTGCTGGAGCTCCTTAAGGAACGCTGCGTTCTCGTTGCTGTCAGCAATGCTAACCGGTGTCGAGGAAGGCGACGAAGGCGTTTCGCTGGATTCGGGAGCCGAATCTGAGAACTTGACCCTCATGTTGCGCCGGCTGTGGTCTGGAGCATTCTTCAGATAGCTCAACAGGTCAGCCATAGAGCTGACGATCGACCCAGTAGTGATGCCGTAGTTGTCGCTCGAGTTATCCACAAGTCGATTAAAGATGGCGATCAGCTCGAACCAGAAGATCTTCATTAACTTGCCGTAGCAAGGATACTCTGGATTGTCACTATTCTTGCTCCAGTAGCGCACCAAGCGAGCCAGCTCGCAGAAGAACGTTGCGCGCATCGACTGGTTCTCGTGGATACAGGATTCTATCACAGGCATTAGCTGCAATGACGATTAATTTTTGTACGTTAATTCACAGATAAAAATGACTTTTATAAGATTGAGGATGATAAATGAATACCTGATCTTTTAGCAAACACTTGCAAATATCTTCACTGGTGCTATTAACGAGAATCGCGTACCTGAAGCATTCCACAAATGAGGTGAACACTGCAAATGCTTCGGAACGACTGAGCTTGACGTTTTTAGCCGTGAACCTGAACATAGAAAAATGTATGAGATTAGGCTGACTAATGAACCAGCAATACTTGGAGTACTTACCCTTGACGCATATTTTCGAAAAAATTGGTAAATAGCGTAGTCTTATTAACTTCGAATTTAGTAAACTGACTAAGAAATGGCAGTAAATTCGGATAGACTACCGTTGCGCAATTTTGGCCGCCATTCCTCAATACTCGCCACAATTTTGGCAATACTAATTTTTCTATACTTACAACTTTATGCCAATCCTGTAAAAATCGAGGATAGTAAAAACACTTCATCCATCAATACAAATTCTACTCAATATTGCAGTAAAAAGCAAACCTCTATTTTATTTATAGCTACAAGAAGAGATTCCCAAACTGCAGTTAGAAGAGCTGGCTCGTTTTCATCCAAGCTATTCATTATAGTTGTCAGGATTCTTCTCTTTTCTTCGCAAACAATGCTGTTGGCATGACAGATCAGTGCAGTCAGAGCACCGAAAAACGCCGTCTTAATTAAAGGAACTTCGTGTTTGGCTAATTTCCAAAATTTACTACTACTTATTAACTTCTTATGGTATTCGGCAGTTTTTTCAATATCAGCAGATGTGACAGTTTTCAAGTAAAAACTGTATGCTTGTAGGCTGGATGTCATTAATCTTTCATACTTGGATTCCATTTCCTCAGGTGTCAATGTTCTGTCAAATATAATTTTTGATTTAAATACTTTCATATCAAGATTTATCAAAGAGAAAACTTACTTGTTTGTAGAAAGTGCTTGAGGAGTTAATACAGTAATATTATCACAAACATAATTCAGAATTTCTTCCTGGCAATGAACAATTGCGCTAACAATCTTCTGAGGTGGAAAAGTATTCTGAAAAAAATATGTTTTCATTTTAAAATCAGGATTCAATTGCCAATGAATGTAGTATATAACTCTTACATTAAAGCAATTGGTAGCAGCAGAAGCTGCTGGTGGATACAAATCATACTGCGACACAAACCATGGGCCTGCCAGCTGTTTGAGGTATGTGGCAATTGTCTTCCCAACTCGCTTTACAAGAGTTGCATGAGCTAGCTGTGCAACTTCCCTCACCCTGTGATCCACATCGATAGATAGTGTACAGTATAAGCGTGGCCAAAATGGTAACATGGCTTCTACACTTGATATTTCCACATTAGAACATAACTCTGCGAATTCTAGCAAAGCCTAGAACAAAAATGGAATTGTTTAATAAACTTAAGCAATCAACTCAATCCATGTGCTATGGTCCAAATTTTTCAGTATCCAAAGCACTTTATTCTAAGCAGCTATACACGTTGATTTGTTAAATTTTTAGCCATAATTTAGTTTTTCTATAGAAAAAAAATTTCTCCCTGTACAATATGTTTACGTCAACCATGGAGAGATATAGAGTTTTTGGCAACTCTAGGGCTCATAACTTTATATTAATTTGAATCCTAGCTCTTTGAATCGTACCTTGTACTTTGTTGTAGCATCCTTCTTGTTCATTTTCTTAAAAACCAGCTGGAAGGTAGGATCAATATTGTTTAACTCGGTGTTGTTTGTAATAGAGAGACCTGGAAGAAGTGGCACATATCCTCCATCCTTGGCAGCTGTGAAGCCAACGAAGCCTGGGGCAGATGCCCCCAGGAGTTCTGCACTTCGGCTGCTGTTCGATGGCTGAATAGACACAGAGAAAAAGTTGTTAATTCGCGAATCGATAAATTTTTCGACATATTTTCAGGTTAGCCGTGGGCGGATATTCTACACAGCATTAAGAAAGTCGGTAAAGCGTACCCTTGCATTGTTCTTCGTACGCTGTCCCTTGCTTTTTCCCATTTTTCTTGACTTTAATTAGAAAAGCTGTAGGCGCCAATGTTTATTCCGTGCATTGAATTGTAACTGTACAAGAGAACGCAAAATATCCACGTTCACTATGGACAGACAGAGAGCGAGTGCAACAGCTGATTGTAGGACTTTT
This sequence comes from Trichomalopsis sarcophagae, assembly GCA_024372645.1. Lineage (NCBI taxonomy): Eukaryota > Metazoa > Arthropoda > Insecta > Hymenoptera > Pteromalidae > Trichomalopsis > Trichomalopsis sarcophagae. The sequence continues at coordinate 2,055,114 of QLSS01000012.1, forward strand.
AAATCAGCGCATGATCATCTATCTCTTCTTTTCGCTTGAGAAAATTGGTTGAACGCAATAATACGGCGAATCGTTACTTTTAAACTAGACGTAATTTTTCACTGGGATTCACGTGGAAATGACATTTTTTCACTCCTGAAAAACTGTTGCAAATTGTGCTGCAATTCGAAATTGTAAGCCAATTCGAATGTGCAGACTTAACACCCACGTTTCAGTCTGCTATACGCATCGATGGCTAGTATCACGTGGGCAACTTCGCTATAAAGCTACCTATATATATATATATATATATATTTGCCGTATAGTGCGCTCTGTGCTCTGCAGCTCTTAGAAATTGAGGTTATGAAATACGCTTTTATGCTCCGAAATGAAAGTTAAACTATAGTTATGTAAATATTGCTTGTTGATTATCGAAACTTTGTGTTTAAATTTAAAGAACAAAATGTTGTCGTTTCGCGTAATTCCTAGGTGAGTCAGCTGTTTATTAAATCTTATAAAGCTTTAAAAAACTTATATTTTTCTAACCTGGCTTTGTGCTTTTAGAAATATATCTCATTACTTAAAGCAATCAACACAACAATTGCACACTTCCATTAAAGTATTAGCTGCTAAGGACCCACAGGATTCATCTTCATCATCATCGTCATCAGACTCATCAGACTCCGATTCAGATAAGGAGGATAATAAAGGAAAGAAACCATTAAGCTCTCAAGTAAAAACTGAAAATGATGATATACCAAAAATCTCAGACACTAATGAAAGGCTTAATGCATTATTGCAGAAGATAGCTCAAGTAAGTAATTCATGGTTACTAAAATTGTAAGCATATATACCAGTTTAAGTATTGTACATTGTCTTTTTTATCTCAAGGCATCGCTAAAAACTAAAGAAGCACCAAAATCTGTACCTGAAGGAAATAAAACTGATAATGCTTTTAAAACTATGAAAGTTGCAATCAAACCAAGACAAGAACGTTTCGAAAAGACTAAAAAAGAACCTGTCATAGAGAAACCTTATCGTTTGTATATTTTTGTACTTTTTTATTATTATAAAATTTCATTGTGTATTTAATTTGGTGATTTGTGGTGCAGATGAACAACTGAAAAGTGCAGCAAAAGAAGTAGCTGAGTCATTAAAAGGAGAATCTTCAAAAACAGAGTTAGAGCTTTTGAGTCAAGTATTAAACCTTGAAAAACCAGCTTTAGAAAAAGATGATTCTAGTAAGGAAGAAATAGCTACTCCAGCTCCCGTACAACTCACGTAAATTGACTATTTATATGAAAGCTGTGACAGTGCAGTGCAAAAAAGTTTAGTTTAAATTCACAAATAATTTATGTTGCAGGAGTTTACTATCCAATATGAAAATAGATCAATCCCCAGTAGGAAATATACTGGAAGATAAACGTAGAGCAAGAGCTACTCAAATGTTTACAGCTCGATCTAAAGAACCGTCACTATCTGAATCCATACTGTATTCAAAATCGAAAAAGAGTCCTCAAAGGTCTTGCAGTTTTCTCAAAAATTACAGCAATGCTCTACAACTGAAGTTATTGACAAATTTAAATATTTTGTTTTAGATTTGCTAGGCCAACCGGTACAGAACTTAATGTTTCACACAATGATCTGGGTATTTTCAAGAACTTGTCTCCAGATCAAGCAAAAGATGTTCCTCAGCTGAGAACATGGGAAGCAATGGAAGCACGAGAAATAAAGTTAGCTACACTATCTTCTCCTCAAAATGTCTTCCAAGAACTCATACAATGGACTGAGCAAGGAAAAATATGGCGTTTCCCTATAAACAATGAGCAAGGTAAAATTTTAACAAAAAAATAACTCTCGGGTTGTATGCTTTGTTATAATAGTATACTAAAAAATACACTTTGTTTTGCCTCAGGAATGGAAGAAGAAGAGAAAGTTCATTTTTCAGAACATGTATTTATGGAACGACACTTGAAAGGTTGGTGTCCAAAGAGAGGTCCAATCAGGCACTTTATGGAATTAGTATGTGTAGGATTATCCAAAAATCCTTACATGACTGTGGAAGAAAAAGTTGGACACATAACGTGGTATAAAGATTATTTCGAAAGTAAGCAGGAATTGCTGAGTGAGCTTGGAGTACTTGATAACAAAACCAAAGTGACATCTCAAGATCAAAAGCAAATTCAGGCCTAGATTTGCAAATTTTATACTATGTAACAATGTACATTAGAAATTCAATTTTTGTTAAATAAATAATTACAGTTAAATGCCATTTATTTCTACATTTATTTTTTCCCGTGCGCCGCTAGTGGGAATAAAAAACGTAGGGCTTGTTGAATTTCATTTATTTACATTTATTTATATTCTCGTGTCTTCTAAACAGTTATTTCACTGATTGAAAAATAGATGTTTAAAATTTTGTATTAGTAGAAAGAAATCGGGGCGCCGGGCGACCGACATTGCCGACAAACACAAACTCGCGGTGAATCACTGCTATTCATTCCTTTTATGTTGGCCAACCTTGACTCAATAATCACGTAATTTGCCTGTCTTTTGCCGTAGTTCGCGTTTAACGATCGGCGAGCTTGTAGCTCAGTTAGTTTTAAAAAAATGATAGATTTACGAAGTGAAAACGCGAGTTCCTCGCCAATATCCAACAGCAGGCAAAGGGACAATACAAGCACTTCTGGTGAGTCTCATTATTCGCCAATCCTTCTTGCTGAACGTAAAAAATCGTCGTTACTTTGATCGACTCCTAACCTAAAACTCACAAAAGGACACGTTATGCCCTCACGCATGATTTTATTTTAACGTCATCGGCATATTAGAACTTATGTAACTGTCCTACGACATGAGATTTCATTCTTAAGAAACGATATATGAAATTTGAAGAATCCTAGGATAGCAACTCTGTCAATAACCTAACTTTTGGACACGTTCGGAATTCACTATTAGTCACGTTTTTTATAGAACGTAAATAAGTCAATGATTTATCATGTTAACTGTTGGTATTAAGGTTGCATTAAAAAGCAACGCTTCTGTTTTGTTTTCAAAGCCAATGTCGTTTTCACTACTCTTTGTATAACCAGGTTCCATTTAAATCAATAGGTACTAGTTTTATTTATTTTTACACCATGTACTGCAATATAAGATCAATACCTGTAATGTATCTTTGGTTTGACATTTTTTTAGATTTCACTTATCTTGAGTAGACTTGAAATACCTGCATTATAGACATACCAAGTAATGCTTTCTAATAAGATCATTTTGTTTTCAGTTGCCAGTCAGCCAGGCTTATCGTCCCTGAGTCCGTACTTAAATTACGACCCAGTATACTTTCCACCTAGCCAACCGGAATTCATATTCCCTGAAGGAGCTGTAAAACAGCGAGGTCGATTTGAATTAGCCTTTAGTCAAATTGGAGCAGCTTGCATAATTGGAGCTGGAATTGGTGGTGCTACTGGTTTTTACAGAGGACTAAGATCAACTACCCTTGCAGGACAGACTGGCAAGCTACGGAGAACACAGTGAGTTGTTTTTATTCCTCTTCTATAATCATTTGTTGAAGCCATCTTTTTATCTAATAATGTTGACTTATTTAATACTTTTCAGAATGATAAATCATGTTATGAAACATGGTTCATCACTAGCAAACACATTTGGTGTTGTATCCTTAATGTACAGTGGATTTGGTGTACTGTTTTCTTGGGCAAGAGGAGAAGATGACTCTTTCAACACATTAGCAGCTGCCACTGCTACAGGAATGCTTTTCAAATCCACAGGTAATTCATCAGGCTTATTGTATATAAGTATTTAAAGTATTATATTTAACCAATTCGTTTTTTTTAGCTGGTCTCAGAAAATGTGCCGTAGGTGGAGGAATCGGCCTCGGACTCGCGGCTGCATACTGCTTATGGAACAGTAAAGACGTTTTTGAAATTAGGCATCATCGCATGAATCCAGCGTAAGACTGGGTGTGTGCCAGTCTTTTCCTTAGCCAGCCCTGTCCATTACGAATGTTCTTACTCCATACCTATATATAACCCTTATTATATTTTTGTTTAGTTCTTCATTTAATATATCTCTTTTTTTTTGTACAAAAGTTGATATTTAAAGCATTTTATATACAGTGTCACAAATCATTAGCAGTATGTTAAATGTGTATATTGGGGATACCTATGTACTGCAAAGTTTTGTTTCTTTATTTTTTAATAATCGTTAATAAACTATTATTGACTTTTTGGAAAAATTATTTTTATTGCACAAAGATTGCTTGCTACGTGAAAGTAGCGCATTGCAAATAAGAAGTTCAAGATTGGAGTAGGAACAATCGTAAATTTTTCCCATTAGGAGCCAATTTATTAACAAATCTAGCAAGCACTTCTGAACGGTCGCTACATGCATAAGCAATTTATGCGTCGGATGCAGTAGTCAAAATGAAAGATCATTGTCATAAACTTTGTAGAAATGACTCAAAGAATGAGGTAAACCTAAATAGCTAGCATCTAAAGTACCAAAAAATTTCAAGCAAGGCTTTATTCAAGCTTTTTTGTTTTGTTTAAAATTTTAACTCAAAAGTTGAAGTGTTGATCCAATTGGTGTACGTCAAGTTTTATTTTATGTTACGACAATTATGTAATGTAGAATACGCGTAGCGATATAGAAAAATGCAAAGATCTATAAAATTCTGTAGTTTCTAGAGATATAAAAATGTCGATAGATGCGTATAAAAATTGTTGATAACAAATTTACTGTATTGGATTGTAAATAGTGACTACACTAAGAAACCCAAGCCTTCTTCATTTTTAATTAACCTCGACTTCCAAATCCGTTTAAAGTGAATTACCTTTCGTAACAGTTTTTTTTCTTTTATTTTTTTTTTAATAATTAAGTAATTTTTGTACGTAAGCAAGCCGGCATGAAAATAAATGTATATGTATAAAAGAAATTGGCTCCTATTTAATACGCCTTCTATCCCTCTTTTTGAAAGTTGCAAATTAACTCATTTACATTAGCACATCACTGCAAACATATGGGAAGCTAAAGTAAAAAATTTTGGTTTCTTTGGCAATGACTTGGAGACTTATTACAACTAAAATCGTAGCGTATAACATTTTGAGATACTGTACAGCTAAGCATAATTTTTCAATCTCTGAATTGCAGATCTGATTGAAAATTCACCATCTGCGACTCAGAAATACTAGCGGCGAAGTATCCTCCGACTTTTTGTATATAAACACGAACGAGAAGTTCCACGAACAGTGAAATTAACGATTTAAAACAGAGAAACGTAGCCGATTGTTGAACGAAAGCATCAAAACGACGTTGTAAATAGTTGTTCAGAGACGTTGAAGAGCCGTGTAAAGCTCTTCCCAGCTGTAACACTTTGCGGACCGACGTGCGCAGCATAAGTCGACTGGTCTCGCTCGCCAATTTAAATCGATTAGTGAAGTGTGAAAAATTATTTGCGAACTCAAAAAAGTGATATGCATAATAAAATGGCATTCATTTCGAAACTCATAGCGTTGATCCATACTTACACCTACTATATATATAGTTATGCGAGGAAGGAACCAATGAAGAAAGTGAAACGACGCGGGCAGCTTAATTTTTAAACATTTTTATTACTAAAAAAAACATTGTTAACGAACACACATGGATAAATCAGTGGCGAAACTAAATAATACGAGATTAGGTAATTTTCTACCCATATACCTCTAGAAGGTTACAATATTTCGATTATCGTTTTTGCTTTCGGTATACAGGATATTTACGGATATTAGATAATTGGAATTTTTCTTATTGTTTCCTCGTAGCTGTCACGCTGTCTCTTTGGTCTCTGTCAGCACTGAAAATTCACACATACCACATTAAAAAACCGCTCTCGCGATCACAAAGCCTCGCGACTGGCAATTGTACATTGTTATAAGATAGGTATACCCATATAACGTAACTCGAAATTCGTGCTATTACAATTTGTCGCCTGTATATAATAATAAAGAAATTCTTTTCTCTCCCAATCTCGAGTCTCTCTTGTATAATAAGTACACGTCTTAGTTTAACATTTTTCTTTCGATTTAACGTTGTAAAGGTGAAAAAAGATCGTTAAAAACTATTTGTATATTTATCACGTGATATGCATTCGTATAAGAGGATGAAAATGCGAAAAGTCGTTGAAGGGTAAAAAGAGTCGTCGAAATTCGTCGTTATTCTCAAGAGAGTACATGGTCATCGTTATGTGTGTGATATGCGCAGAGACAAGCTTCGATATGAGTGTGTAATATGACCAAAGCACGACTACCGGAATAAACGTCGCGCCAACTGAAAAAGTTTTAATCGATGGCATATAGGATGATCGTTATATAATCGTCGTGCTTTGAACTTGAAACGTTTGCGTTTATACTAGCACTTGTTTATTTTCTCAGTGCGAGTCTCGTTTATACGAATGTTGTCGAATACTGTCAGTTATATATATATATATATATATATATATATATGTTCCGTAATTTGCGCAGAACGAAATTCCTTGTTTTCTTTATCGGACGCCTTCTGGAAGTATAATATAGAGTATAAACCGGCCCATGGATTCAATTTTACGCTCGGCGCTGCTCTGACATCGAAAGCTCTCCAGACGCACAAATCGCAAGTTTCTCTGTTATGCGCACGATTACAGCAAAGTCCTGAATCGATTTCTACAATATACTCGTCGATTTTCATCTCAAGTTTCAATTCAGCGACGTCACTCGTATACAAAAGCTTTCTAAATTCGAAAAGTATCATCTCGTCGACTAGACCTTATACACGCCACACTTGTCTCGGATTTTCAAAACGAAAACGATCATCCGCGAGTTTAAACCTATAGTTTGGTCGTCGTGGGTATAAACGATTCGTCTCTCGTAAGGGAGAGACGGAGATAGAGTATGAAAATGCTAAGTTGCCAAAGAGGTAAAGCTATGTAATATCTCGCAAGCTGAGAACACCGCCCACGCATACCGAGGAAAAAGCCATCAGTCACACGCGTTCCTCGTTCCACTACTATATAATAGATTTCTATCGTGTGCTCATCCCTCTCGTCGACCGATTTAACAGAGTCGCAAACGACCAACTATACAAACTCTAGCTGCGTATATTATCTATAGGTATATGCGTTAATTTTCTCTTTTCACGTGTGTATGAGCGTGAGTGAAGTTCACGTGGCTACATGCGTATGTAAATATACAGTTACACGATGAGAATATAGCAGTTACAATCATAGATATAAGCGACAGTGGTAATAAAAGTAAAAACAGTATGAAAATTATCGTCATCTCCCCTCTTCACTTATCCTTATAATACGTCGCGCAGCGCGTCTCCTTCGTATATCTTCTTCGTCCCTCTACAATTTATAATATACTCTCCCGTAAAGTGCGAGCTTATTGCGGAAGAAAGGTCTACTACAGTCGTTCCTTCGGACACAGACACACTTTTACACGATTCAGTAGCACAGATCTTGCTTATACAGTATAGTGAATTGTCGAAGTAGTAATTGTGAGATTATTATTTATTTATTTATTTATTTATTTTTTTTTTTGCTTCAGTTTCGACTACTTTTTTATTCGAAGGATCATCTCAATTGTCAAACTGAAAATTTGTGAAACGTTTCGTTGACTCGGCAATTGCGAAATTATTGCTTACGCACTAGGACGAAAATGAAAAGTTTTACTCACACGCTTCAGCAAAGTGATAACGTTTCACGTTCTCGCAGGCGCGCAGAGGAAACATCGCGGAACGTGAAACGTTATTCCTTGATATTGACTTGTTCACATCGCATTATAATCTGTAGTATATATTTAAAATTTCGAAGATTGAAAATATGCTCTCGATATGCCACAGATTCGTTTGCCCTTTGAAAGGATGAAAAACAAGAAGAGTTTGTCCAATCGTGAAAACGATAAGCCGAACAGCAAGCTCATGCTGTCGAAATATATATTTGCAGCCTTTGCCAGCGGCTGCGAGCGATATCCTATATTCTCCAATGGGGGTACGTTATTCACTTTCTTTTAATCTACAATACTTTATGATGCGTAACGTCTGTAAAATTTTCTTTGTTAGAGACAACATTAATTTGCAATGACTATCGTTCGCCGCTGCTGCAGCAGCGCGAAACTATTCTCTATACATTCACACGTACAAATGATCTGCTTATGGGACGATTGGCAATCTATCTCTTTCATCAGTTGTACACCCTCGGAGGAAATTATAATCGCGCGGTTGATGTGACTTTATACGCATATGTCAACTGACCTCATCCACCTTCGCCAATTTCTTACGAATCTCTACATCTTATATAGTTTTACATTTGTTTTTCTTTATCTACACGATGTAGTTGACTTTTACGTATAAAGACACATTATCATTGTATCCATTGGGCGCCTCTACTTTTCATTAATATTTCCTCGAGCTTTTTCCACTAATTCATATTTACACGTAAGCCTTACACAAAACACATCTAGCAAATCCTTCGCCCTGTTTCAGAAATGTCCGAACTTGTGATGGACGTTACTTTTTTGCTAGTTTGCTTTTTCGGTATCGAAACCAATGTAGCTTTTGAAAAATATTCATTCAAACTTTTTAATCGAATAGATTTAATAAAAGATTGTTGTATCGACCAATTTCTAGACATTGTAGCCAGTAGATCACAGGAAAAATTAATCAACAAGTTGGAATGCGATATTTTATACTCGTCAATTATAAAACGCCGTTAATTTCGGATTCAACTTGACCTTGGCGTACCATACAAATTTCACTAAGCCCTAATATTTTATCGATTTTTCAACTACTATATTTTTTTACATTCAGCGCAAAATTTTCTTTTCAAATAAGCCTCGACTTATAGTTCTAAGGCTTAATTTCAAGTTCGAGACTTTGTCGTTCTCCGCGGTAAATAGCATCGAGGATTTTTCAAGGAAACTGATGCAGAGAAACCGGATCAATGGAGTTTGTAAATCAGGAAATCGTAGAGATCTTTTGAAATTGTGCAAACTTTAAGGGAACAAATCAAATTATAATGGCTCGATCTTGCTAGGGATGACTTTCGACGACAATCTCATGCATATTTATATATATATATATATTTCATCTACGTTAGTAGTGCATATTTATATCTCCGCTCGAATACCCTTCCGTCAATTATATAACGTCTATTCGATCTCCACGAGTCGTTTATATTTGTTTCATTATATTTTCATCATGGCAGTTTAAGAGCTAGCTTCCGTGTATCCGAACGACGCGGGCGCATCGTTGCGGATCTCTTACCTATTTACTTACAGACCCATATCAACAACAATAAACCTTTTCCTAGGCACGCACTCGAATCAAAGCAGCACACGTCTCTACTCGCACACTCTCAGCCGTATTTGACCTTTCACGCTCTTTTTCACTCTTTCATATAACACTTTCTAAACGATAAAACCGTATCCCGATAACTGTGAAAATGGTTTTCAGCTCTCCTTGTGGTATTGCAACGTTTAGAGAGGAAGCCTGGAAATCGTGGTTTTTCGTTTCTTCGAAAGCCAGCGAGACTAATCGGTTTGCCGTATGTCATTGAGGAAAGGAATTGACGTACAAAAGGCGATCATCGGAAGAAAAGTTGCTGCTCTGCGTTGAGATGAGCTGATTTTTTGTTGCGCGAATCGATGGTTATACAAAGTGATAAATACAGAAGCGCTACCGTGAAAAATTCCAAATTTATTCGAAATAAGGTAGTGAAACAGCATTGTTGCGGGTAATAATTATGATGCACGGATCGACCAACTGACACAGAAAATACGGCGTTATGTACAGAACTCTCTCTCTCTTCGGTATATAATCAGTGGCTTTATTGAGATGACCATATCGTGTGAGTTGCAGATAATTCTGGAGTTTTTCAGGTTCTCAGCGCTTTTTAAATGCTATTAAACGTTTGCTCTTCAATGCTTCGTTTTAAATTCTATCAATTTATAATATATTATATATACTTCTTTATTTATATATATTTATATTTATTAATATATTCATTCATTTATTTATACGCTTGTTATCTTTTAATCGCTTTCATAATTTTCTATAAAGACGGCACAAAGCTGAACGGCTAGTGGTAAATACAAGTATTTTACAAGTATGTTATGCGTTTCAGAGAGTTCGTCGTGATTCTGAGGAAACTTTGTCTTTCTCTTTTTTTCCCATTCGCAAAATTACCTAAAGCCTCGAAGTGTTCTATATATGCGTTCCTTGAGATACGAGATAAAACAGCAATGATATGCGTCGTCGATGAATGAAGGATGACATGCGAATTCTCTAAGATTATCCTTATTACAAGTATTTCAAGTATTGTCAAGTTCGATTCTAGTTTCCTTGGTGAAACAAGATTTCTCTCTTCCTCTCTCTCTCTCTCTCTCTCCTGCTCACTCGCCTCTCGAGATAAAAAATTCGCTGATTGTACTAAAACGTCGTTGAAATTGGAATTTCGGATAGGAGACGCTGGAATTCGTCTCGTTAATCGGAAGGACAAACAGTGCGAGTAACGCACTCAATCGATTTTTACACAAGTATTTCTCGCACACGTCGCGTCGTTATTCACACTGTCTCACTTCCTTATAATCGCTCTTTTGTGCTACAGATATTGAAACTAAGGAATACAACAGAATCTTTTTCTTTTCGAAGTTTGAATCACCAAGTCTGAAGTAGTGCGAGTCAAGAACCGAGTCGGCGAAGGCTGCCATCGGCTGCGGAGAGAGTACACACGTACATATAGAAAGTCAGTCTAAAGCAACGCATTCTCTGAAACGATTGATGTGCTTGGCGGATCAGCGCTAATCCTAAAAAATCCGGCGAGCGGATATACATGTATAGACGGCGGGGCAAGAGTCGCACCTTTTATACACATAGGTTTTCTTCTATATGTGCTGTATAGAAACAAACGTACATAGATATACCCGCGTTCTATATGTGTACGTGTGTGTGTCTGTGTGTGGAGGTTGGATTCGCGCGGATCTGGAATGTATACAATAGCGTAATCATAATAATTGTGTAAACGAACGCGCGACAATCACTTCCCGCAGGTTCACGGCGACTCGACGCAAAGCTCGTTCGTCCTCTCGCGCAAATGATTGACTTTGTGCTTGCATGCCGACTGATTCGTGGGAGAGGCGGATTAAAAAAGTAGCGGGTAGAAAACGTTAAAAAATTGTGGCTGTATATAAATGCGCGTGGGGCAAAGAGGCCGAGTTGCGGCGAGTCGCTATATTTCACAAAATGCACGTTAAAATCTTCCTCCGTCGCGTGTGTACGTGTGTTTTTTGTGTCCGTCTGCCTGTCTATTCAGCTCTCGTTACATGCACGCTTACAATATAATATATGACTCTCGCACGCCTCGTAAATTACATCTACGCTTTGGTTTACTCGTTTATGTAGCAATCGTCCAATCTGCCCAACGATTCGCCGTCATCGCGTGGCTCTCGTCGTTTCGTAGCTTCCGCCGCGATAACAATACCTCATCCTGCCATCCTCTACAGCTCAGTTAAAAAGACGTTTCGAAAAAATGTATAATGTAATAATTATAATGTATACAGTAGAAGATTCGTAAAAAGGTAGATCGCCGCCGCTCTCGACGCTTACACAGAGAGATATGCAGCGTCTGGAAGATACGCGTTTATTTATTTATTATTTTTTTTTATTCTTGTTTCTTTGTATATTTTCGCGATGAAAGAAAGCAGAAAAATTCGGAAAAAATTGGTCGTCGAAAAAATGTTGCCTTCGCGAGTTTATCCGGCGCGCCAGCGGAACTGGGACGCGCGCTTTTTACTGCAGCTCCGGGCACATGTGCAATATTGTGCGTGCTTTTCGAGAACTGCAGCCAAGTTTTGTTTTACGACTGCTGCTGCTCCTCTTGCTCTTTCTCTCTCTCTCTCTTGTCGGGAGAGTTTTTTATAATGTTGCCGGGCTGATGCGACGGTAATGTGGCTTGCATTGTTGATCGTTGGGTCGGAACGTTTTCCGTGTCCGTGTGCCTGTGTACGTGTGTGTGTGTGTGTCTATGTGCGGGACGCAGCGACGATTCGAGGTCGCCACCACGTTGACGAGAAACGGCGAGATTGGGAACGGTGAGGGCACCACCGCTCTTATTCACCCTGCGGACTTTGGTCCAGGCCTGCCTCTGTAAAAAAAAAACAAACGATCAAGTTCAGGTATATCGACTTTTCGAAGCCCCCCTTTTCAGTGGTTCAACTCACCTACACAAACCACTCATCCTTCTGACTCGACGATACATCGCTGCAAAGAGAACAGGTGGATTTCCAGTTAGAGCAAGCGCGAATTTCTAAGGATAGACAGATTATCATGGATATTTACCCGTCAGAACCGTGGTTTCTCACTTTGCCTGGCAGTAGAGGCGGACCCGGGCCGCGCTGTGCCCGTGCCAGAGGCCCGCAGGGTGCAGCCAGTTTCCCGGCCGGGGTAGCGTCGTCGCCCCCTGGATGCCGCTCATCATCGGACCCATCTTCAGGCTCGTCATTCCCGCGGGCATGCCCGCCGAGGCCCCGTTCGAGCCGTACATCTGTTGCACTGAAAATACATAATACGTTTATATAAATTTTTCATCCGCGCGCAATTGCCTGGAATAAAAAGCGAGTTTTAGAGCTCCCTCTCGCCGGAGTCTTAAAAAAGATGCCAAGAGTGCAGACAGCGGCAAAAATAGGAGCTTCCTTGCGTATATGGGTTAAATCGATTTACGACATATACGGAAAGTGCTTTATACGGCCGCCTGAGAATACGTTTAACATACACACACACAGCGCGACGACGGCAAATCCCCCGGCGTTAAAACGAGCGAAGATTCGACGCGCTAGTCTGTTATTGAAAAGTATTATATATCTACCGAAAATACACCCGCGCGCTGTGGGTATAGGTATAATAGGATTTTCGAAAATTTCGACCATTACTGTTTGCTTAGCCGAGAAAGAGAAGTGTATTTTCTTCCTTATTTTATTCGAAAAAACTAAGCGCCCGAACTTTTAAATCCGCGCGCGGCTCTTTCAGGGGATTAAGAAAAGCCGCGAGCTCGAGGAAAGTTGCGATAATTGTTTCGATGAATAGGCATTATAAGAACTTTCGCCTCTAGCTCCCGCGGGATTAATTTCTGAAGCTCCGTTTAAACGCATCGTAAACGTAAAAAAAGCGTATACGGCTACTAACTAGAGAAAACTCGTTTAGCACCTCGATGTTATTTTAATTCCGCCATTTTTCCGCACATTCAATCCGAGCGCACAGCCGGAGAGCCGAATAGATCGAAAAAAAAAAAAAAAAAAAAAAAAAACAAGAAAAGGCGAGAGAGAGAGGACGGTCGAGAATCCCGTAATTTTCCCAAACTCTGCGGTGCTGCGGGTCGTCGAGCGTGCGTCTCTCTCACCGTCGCGGCTGCGAAAGTAATATCGAATCGCGAGCTGTCGCGTCGCGCGCCGGCACCGCATTCAAAACCGCCCCGGCTGCGGAATCGCTGCTTTCAATACATCTCTATCCGCGACTTTTGCCCACATTTTCTTCGACGACTCGTTCGAGCGGATTTGCCGCATCTAGCGCGCGTGTGTTTTCTTCATATCCGGGGGGGGAAATTTTCCCCGTTTCCTTCGTAAACTTTGGACAAAGCCTAGCTCCACGAAGCGACGGAGCGACTGAAGCCAATCCCGAACTCGAAACAAGCCGCGCGAAGACGCCGTCGTCAATAGCCTGCCCGTCAAGCTCGGAGCAAATCTTAACTTGGCCTCGCCGCCGTAAAATCATCCCGCTGCGCGCATAATACACACTCGCGCAACTTGGTCCCGGAAATTTCCGGCTATCGACAACGCGGGGGTGGGTTACGCGCAGTGCCGACGGCTGCCACTTTGTGGCTCTCTCTCTCTCTCTCTCTCTTCGCTCGCGGTGTACACGTACAAGTTTAAATTGCGTTGCGGCAAACAAGCTTTAAACAATCCCCTCAACTTTTAATGCGGCCCAGCCCTATTACCGCGAGCCTCGAGCCCTCGGGCTGCGCATTAGAATTTTCCGCCGCGGCTGGACAAACTTGGACGGGGCATCTCAACACTCCTCTTCTGCCGTCGCTGATGACTCGTTTACCTGCGTCGAGTTTCTCCGTTTTCCTTCGCCTGTCATCGGGATCGTCGTCTCTCCTTATGAGAGGCTTCGTTGGCTCCGACGTATAAGATACGCGGTATTTTTTGCATGCAAAAGTTAAGCGGAAAATAAACGCTCTACTTGCTGGCAGTTGGTTAAAAATATAAAAAGCTTCTACTCTACGGTTATGTCTACAAGAGGAAGATAAACATCGATAAGAAGACAGGTAGAGATACGAGTATAGTAAAGAGACAAGTTTATTTATTACAGCACAACAATTATTTACAAATCAGTATACAACGTGAGCTTCAACAGTGCTTTTATGTACAGCAGTTCGCAAGTATCCGAAAAATGCAATACGCTTTATGTACACTGCTCCGAGAATATTCTCAAAGTTGAACGGGTGTCTCCTACTAACTCGAGCGTAAATTAGAAGCAACCTGTTGCTAAAAGTTCGCCAACTGTAATTACATCTATATATAAATGTGTTTTCCGAGCCTTTAAAAAAGTCGCCGACACCTTTTTCTCGCCTGATTATCTACATCATATTTTATCTTATTTTTCACGCAGCCATCCGGTTCGGAGCGAATAGACGGTTACCGCGGTAATTATCGTGGTACACAATGTAGTTATACGCTGGGAACATAATAAGCGTGGTATAATAATTATAGTAACTATATTTGAGTGAATTATTCGAACGGCGCGTATACGCTCAATTATGCGAATGCAATCGAGTATTTAGATAAACAAGTAAAACGTTACAACCGGACTGTGCAGTAATTTATAAAACGAACGTAGCGTCAGATAACTCGTGCATTTATTTCACTAGAACTTTTGATCCCATCACTTATGCTTTCTGGTATACTTTCACCGCGAATGAAATTGATCGTACATCAGCGTAAACGCTATCAGCGTATCAAAGGTGTGTGTATCGCAATGCGGAATATTTATTACAGAGTGTTATTGGATCAATAGTCGGAGTGTTATTGCATCCTCTGGGTGTATTGTCTCGACAAACTAACAAAGCCTGACAGCAGCGTTAACCTTCCGAAATCAACGATCAGAGACTGAAAGTTTGGGCAAAAATTTAAAAGCCGAGACGCGTAGATGCAAGCGACTCGTACAAGTTGTGTCGTATACAGGTGATAGGAACACGGAACCGTTATTGCGCGACAGTGCGTAATCCGCGGCAATAAAAATTAATCTAACAGCACTATACTCTAGTAATTGACAACGTCATTATTATTTGGTAAATCGAAATTTCTAAAAAATTTCACGTAGCTTACGAGACGTGCGTAAAATGTAGGTCGAACTTTCTTTTGAAAAACAGTTTAAAATAAATATATCGTGTAAATAAAAATAAAAAACATTCTCAGTCGTTGACGATCGTCCGTAGAAAAATAGCTATACTCCCCACAACAAGGACGCACGAGGACGGCGTCCTGGCCGTTTCACTTTCGAAATCACAGAATCGCACGGGCAGGCGCGAATCACGTCTTCATTCCGGGCATCGGCTCGACCGTGAATATTCCCTCGGCGAACGGGCTCTTGGCTTTCGTTTTCACGAGGAAGAAGCCTCGGTAGTTCCGGTTGACGGGCTCGCCGGCCAGTATCGCGGGGAACCTCGGCGGGCAGAGCCCGAGCAGGTAGGCCAGGAAGCCGGGACAGGGCCAGCCCCAGAAGCCGAGCTGGCTGTTGATGCTCTCGGCGAAGTACATGGCTGCCCTGTGGTGATTGCAGCCGAAGGGGTTCCTCTTCTCCCAGCAGCCGGGCTGGTTCACGCCGCCGTTCATGTAAAAGTCCACGTGGCCGCTGGGCTCGATCTTGCCCTGGACGAAGGCGTTCGTGTGGAAGACGTCGACGAACTCGGCGTCGCTGGCGTCGAGCTTCTCGTCCTTGCCGACGGTGACGAAGAGCGGCATGGCCGGATCGAGCCCGGTGACCCGGGGCAGCTTGTAGGGCCGGAGCTCGTTGGCGGTGTAGGCCGGCACGTGGGCGCCCAGCGAGAAGCCGATCACGTGGATGTCCACGGCGCCAAAGTCCCTGAGCCGCTGGATCATCTGGGCGAGGCAGGCGCCGACGTGGGGCACGTTGTGCACGGCTATGGGGTAGCAGGGCCCGGCGGCGAGCCTGCGCCAGTCGACCATGATGAGGTTGCTGTTGCCCTTCTTCAGGTACTCCGTGCGGATGTCGACGAGCGAGTCGAGCTGCATGTCCGAGTTGTAGCCGTGCACGATGATCTTGGTGGGCTTGTTGGGCCGGAAGTAGGTCTCGGCCAGGTTCGAGTCGGTCGCGTTGACGAGGATCTGCTGGGCCAGCCGGAGGTTCGAGCGAGTGTAGAGGTAGAAGGTGACCTCGGGATCGGGGCAGCTCTGGTTGGTGTTGACGAGGCAGGGCCCGATGAAGAAGTCCCGGGGGACCAAGGCGTACTGGCCCTCCTCGACGCGCTCCTCGAAGCCGAGGTTCTGGGTGAGCACCTGGTGCAGCAGCGTCGTGGAGACGATGAAGCAGGCGAGCGAGAGCCCGATGAGCCGCCTGGCGCTGGGCCCCTGGTGCCAGGCCATCTCCGGAAGTGCGGCAGCGGCGTCGCCTGGAGTCGATCCGTAAGAGCTCTTGCGCCTTGACGTTCTACTCGGGGACGCGCTCTCGCCTCGCCTCGACCGCGGCCACGGCGACAATGACGGGCTCATTTCACGGCCAGCGGCGTTCACGCTTTCGTTTGCCGCCGCGGCCGCATCGACGCCGAATACATTATTGACGCGTGACGTGTGCAGCGAGTGCGCGCTTCCGTGGCGAGTGTTTTGGCGAGACTGATGCGTGGACGGTGAATATTCGGGCCGCGTCTTTATCGGTGCGCTGGATTATCTAAGCGTGATAAGCAGCCAGTCGCGAGAGAGAGAGAGAGAGAGTAGGAACTGATTGCGGGAGAAGCAGCGCCGGATGATGCGGGCGTGATAGTGGTTTTTACCAGAGTCCTGACGGAAATATAGCGTTAAGCAATCACGAGACGTCGATTAAAAACGCATTCCAATGTATATTTATGAATCGCGCGAATGTTTCGCGTGCGCGACGGGAAAGACAGCGCAGCGAAGAAAGACGAAGCCGATAGCGCGCGAAGGTGCAATCGAATCTTCAGCCGTCGGCCGATGAGCCTTAATAGAAATTTCCCGATCGCGATTCGAGATTCGCGTGTCGCGCGGCAATTCGAGTCCGCCGAGGGAAAATTAATAGCGCGCGCGCGCGCGTCGCTCGGAACGAAGGAAGGAAAAAAGAGCGACTAGCGGACGGCTTTATTTGGACATCTCACTCGGCATTAGAGATAAGCTCGTCGGTGGGTGGG
This sequence comes from Trichomalopsis sarcophagae, assembly GCA_024372645.1. NCBI lineage: Eukaryota > Metazoa > Arthropoda > Insecta > Hymenoptera > Pteromalidae > Trichomalopsis > Trichomalopsis sarcophagae. The sequence continues at coordinate 2,072,557 of QLSS01000012.1, forward strand.
TAACGATGTGCCAAGTTCGATCGATTTTTTTCCCGATGTCGTTAGCCTCACCTGCGCGACAGCGGAGGAGAAGCGCGTGTATGTATACACGAGCCGGAGACAGAGATAAGTGCTGCACCGCTGCCGGCTTATCGCCCGGCTACACGCGGGGAAAATCAATCGATAAGCCGACGAACGGCTTCGTTGAGCGAAAACACACGGATTTTTTTTTTTCTATTTTCACTCCGTCGCGAGTCTAAAATTATCTCGTAAATCTACTTCGATCCTTATCGCGGCGATTCATTAGAGAGAAGTGAAGCGGGGGAAGGCATTTCCGCCTATACCCATCGCTCATCGCGTATACAGCCTGTACACCGTGGCGAGCAGTGAAACGGCCTTCCTGCTTTTGATTTTCGACCTGCGCGTACGCGACTTTCTCCTCGCGAATTTTACTCTTACTCTCCGGCATTGTGTGCAGTACTCATCGACCCAGTTACGTGGGCTCGAGACTGGAAATCTTAATTAATCGATTCCGATCGTCGGATTCGCGCGAGCTGTATATGGCGCTAAATATATGCCACTGGGTCAATATTCTCGGATTTTTTCCTCGCTCTCGAGCGTTATACACTTGTTCCATTAGATATACATTCGTCGAAACGAGCCCGAGAACGTACGTTCGGGTTACATTGGATTATATGAGTTTCCGTTAGTTTTGGACTTTGGCTCTCCGCATTCCGACGAGTGAAACCTGTCCCCGCTATTTGACGAGCGAAAAAGTGAAAATATAACGCGCGAGTATGGCTCGCTCGGTAAATAAACTCGCCGGGCACGTGTCGGACGGCAAACGATAGCGAAAAATCTACTATCTTCTGTTTGAATAGGGCCTATGACGCGTTATCTGCGCTATCTCGGCACTAAAAAGCCTATTAGGAGTAATCGTCGGAGCCGTTAAACGTCGCTTTGCCAGATGCCACGTACTAGTGATGAATGCAGTGTCGAGGTGCATATTTATATAAATCGACGTGTGCGACCGAGTATAGATATCGATTATCGCGACGCGGCTAAAAAGATAACACCGGTTTAATATTCCGCGCGCGGAATGTAGGTTACTCAGCGGCTTCTTATTTCAGTACCTACTATCGATCCTCCGATAATCTCCGTACGATAAACCGTTTAATATTCGAGCGACCATCTCTTCGGGCGAGTTCGTGAATAAATAGCGCCATTCTCCTTTCTAAAATTATATAAAACTCTATCATGTTACGAGAGCACAATTGCGAACGGAACGTCGGAGAAAAGGCAAGTCTCTGACCAAACGAGGATCGCGTTTACGACTTGTAATTAAACTTGTAATTAAATAACAAACTCTCCGGTATCAAAAATATCGCGCGAAAATTCTAATCCCGCGACGAGGCCATTTCCATTTCCAGAGCGCGACGACGACAAAAAGCGAGGGCAACGTTCCTTTGGAACTGAGCCAACGCGCCGACGTTTGCTAAACATTCGCACGGCTACTTCATGTATCTCTAGCGGCCCGGTAAAGCAGGAGAGATAGAGCCTGACAAGTTTAAAAAACACACCAGCGGTTTCTATTCCGTCGAAACGAATCGCGCGTTATTTTGCAAGCGTCATCTCGATCTTGTCGCAGAGCTTGCGGTCCATTATATACTCGCGCCGCGATTCAGCTCGATGACTGCATTTGCGAATCGAGCAATTGAAATAAATGGGAGCGTGAGGAGCGATGAAGACGAAGATCAGAGTCGAGGCGAGCGTTGCATAAGCGGACGAATTGGCTAAACTGAGCTCAACGAAGGTTTATGCATAGCCGCCTTAAACGATTCATTGTTCCAGCGCAGTCTGGACGTTTAACTTTTGTTTTACACTCGGCAGTCTGAATGTCGAATTTGCATGGCGCACGATTGGCTCATCAAGTCGAAGAGCCTCTGTGACATTCAAACTCCAGTAAATTTCTCGATGCAGTCGCCGCAGTCGTGTTATCCGCTCGACACGCTCCATTTAATCGAGACTACTGTGATCGTGCAATTTTTATCGGCCGCACGCGATGAGTATAGCTGGATCTCGGTGCGCGGGATAATAAGCTACGTATACGGCCGGTAATTAATCCACTCGGTCATTAGCTGAAAATCAATCGCGGACGAAACAAAAGACGGCCTCGCAGTGAGGTGGCCCATTGTAAAGGCGGCTTACGAAATCGCTAATGACGTGTCTCCCTTATTCAGCGTCTTTGAGCCGAATTGCCTTTTACGTGAGCGCTTGCGTCGATTAGCTTCGCTGGTTTGAACAATATAATTCGCTGGGACGGGTGTCGCTGAACGTATGTGCAGTATGTACATGGCGTGTATTTGCGTGAGGGGGGAGCTGTAAGGCCGTGCGGCGTATACTCGGCGAAGATTCCATCGAACCTCCCTTATGAGAGAGATGTAATTTTGCGCCCGATCGAGCCAACGTCGTGTTTACGCCCAAGGCCCTCGCGGAAAATCATACAAAGGCCGCTGATAACGATGACACTCTACGGGATCGTCTCTACAGTGCAAACGCAAAGTATAACGAAGTATTCACGGCTGTGAGAGATGCTGTAAATGTTCTCTTTGTAATACACTCCCGACAGCTCGGACAGCTCGCTGACGCTACGGGAAAAGAGAGGGATACTCGCAATTTTTTCCCCGCGCGCAAACTTTGAAATTAGCCCGCGGCCCGCAAAGTGCAATTACGCTTCCCTTTAAAAGTATATACACAATGTCATTTTTACGAAGAAAAAGGAGAAGCAGAGAGAGAGAGAGAGCAACAACAAGCTGCGCGCTCTAAAAGCAATTTATAATTTAATAAACCAAGTGAACCGCGCGCGTGCGACGAACTTTGCTGGCACACGTTTTACCGGCTAAATAAATAGAGTAAATTAAATGTCGCGTAATCCCTTTGATCTCCGTGCGTCGTGGCCGCCGGCTTTAATGCGCAGCGTGTGTGTGTGTGCGCGAGGGCTGAGATAGACTGCGGTGCATGCTACACACACGAAGAGAAGGAGCAAAAAAGAAGTTGCAGAGACTCACGTGGATAGCTGACGGGCGGATGTCCCTGGACGTTGTGCGCGTTGTGGAGATGTCTGGGCGTGAGTACGCGCTGCCTGTAGAAGCAGAGGATACCGGCGGTTACGAGGCCGGCAGTGGCCAGGACCAGGCAGACCATCATCATCGCGAACCAGGTGCTCTCCATCCCCAGGATCGTCGACGCCTCAGTGTCTGCGGAATCATGATAGAGGCTTGATGCGTTCGCCAGCTCGCTAACCTGATTATTACTCGCGGCGCTTTCATTTGCGGTGCAACTTTCGCCAGAGCGCGTATTATTCTGGAAAAGCTCGCCCCGTGCTCTTTGCGATTTCGCGCTTCGTTGGCCGAGAAAAAAAAAAAAAAAAAAAAAGCGTCGCTGATTTGCTTACGTAACGCCGAGGCGTCTCTCGCGTCCCTATAATAACTCTATTATTAACCCCCGGCGACACCCAAGTGAGAACGAGCTTCCTACGTAAACGCGGCCGTATGAATTGACGCCTCGCGGCGGCCTCGGAGAGGTGTTAGTTATAATACGTAGCTGCTGCTGCTGCGCCGCTGCTCTCGACGATCCCTCTCGCTCATTGTCAGGTCGGCCGGCGAGCGCTTTCAACGCACAAAAGCCCATCAGCGAACTCGCTCGGAATTGACCGGATAATTCGAGGTAAAGTTGTTCTCGCCTGCGACATATACTATACGGAGGTGAGTCGATTTTTCAATTGGATTGAATTTTTGCAGATTGAGCCTCGCGCTGCACCGACGAGCCTTTGAATATGCTTCTCTATTGAAGAGCTGCACGTACAGACTATACACAATGTGTTTCATACTGTGCGACTGTTTCGTCGTGCTCGTCACTGCCTTTCTCAACATGTGCGGAGCCTTCTGCGGCGGTATAGCCTCGTGCTTCCGGACGTGCAAAAAGAGCGACGACCATTAATGTCTTATTCGAGCAATGTTATCCAGTGATTTGTAATAAAGAATCGCTGTCTCCGATGATGCCGTTGTGTTTCACTTGTCCCGGGTATTATCGAACGAGCAAGGTGCGCTGGGAGCTTTCTCTGCTTCTCGCGATAAATTTAATTGCCGGCGCATAACTCCGGCGCCGGCATTATATCAATAAACGCGTGCGTGCGCAAAACAGGAGCAGCAGCAGCAGCAGGAGCAGCGACGGCATATCCTGGGAGTGATTACTTTAGACGTTAATTGCATCGGGATAAATGTACACGTAGCAGCAGCTCATCCGGATGTATGAGTATACTAGCTATATACTCACTGACGCAGACGGTGGAGGTTGCCTCGTCGGAGCCGTCCTCGCAGTGACTAATACCGTCGCAGACGAGGTCGTTGTCTATGCAGAACTCCTTGAGCGTGCAGCGGAAATCCTTGCAGGCGTGCTCTGAAACAGGCGCAAAGGGTAACGATCGCATTGATACGCAAAATCCATACAACCTCCGATTGATCGGAGAGAGAATCGAGTTAGCCGCACTATAGGTAAGAGCTTTCTCGGCCGCCTTCTTTCGTAATACGTTTTGTCCCAGAGAGAGAGAGAGAGAGAGAGAGAGTCGTACGCAGCGTGACGTCGCGGAATAACTTTTCAGGGCCGTAAAAGCATCTCGTAAAGCTCCATTATACAGCCAGCAGTGGCAGCAGCGGGAGGAGGTAAGAACTCGCGCGCGGAATTAAATTTTCAGCGAGCGTTTACCCGGGGCAAATTCATCCCTGGCGTTAACGAGAAAAATCCACAGTTCTCTACGGCTGCGAAAGGGCTAACTTACTTATTAACCTGGCACCGGCTATTAAAACCTCTTCTTGCCCACCGATGTGCGAATATAATTACAATTACTCGAGAGATGCCGAGGTGGGAACCCGATTACTAGCGCGGCGTCGGTACGGCTGAAAAACATTGCGCTGGACGATTAGCCCGATTTCATAGCTGGCGCGGGTTCATTGTTTTCCGTCGGCCTCCTGTCCCGCATTCACGAGTTAAACTTTGGCGTACGTAAATTTCGAAGCATTGTCGGCCGCGCGGGCTACTCTCGATGAGCCGAATTGCGAACTTTTCGGGGCTCTCCGATACCGCGGCTTCATAATTCGTTGCGTGTGCATTACTCGTCCTTGTTACGCTTTGTTTTCCCCGCGGCAGTCGTCCGCCGAGTGTATATTACGATTTAAAAGTTTGGTGGGCAAAAACGCGCAGGATAAGCTTCCGCGCGCGCGTAATCTGATTAGCCGCAGTTGCGCGCGCGCGGATAATAAATGTTTATACGTTCGGGTTGCCGCTGCAGTTGCACGATTTATGACTCGTTTTGTGTTTCGCTGATTTTCTTCCTCGGCCCCCGAACGCCTGTGTGTACGAGTTCCCGTTTAATAGATAAGCTCGCGTATAATACAGCGGAGAATATTTTCAGGGGTATTAACGGCGCCGAGTTACATTTCATCCCTGACACTTTGCGCGATTTTACATTTTTCCGCGTACATGCGCGTGAAGCAAAAAAAAAAAAAAAAAAACTGCGCGCAAAGCCACCCCCCGCGATACGCGGTTTACAGCGCGCGGGCGGCGTCAAAAGTCAGCGCGTTAACTTTGATTTACAGCGCGGTGCGCAAGAAAATCCAGCAGCGACGAAAAAGCTCCGTATAGCGTCATCGCAGCGGTAGCCTCACGTAATTAGCAGTAAATCGCGAATAGCAACAAGCCCCCCCGAGTGTGCGCGCCAGACAATTAGGAGGCGAAAAGAGCGAGTATACCGCGTGTGTTTCCATACGCTTGGACGGACGGACGGACGTTGAACACAACGTTCTCTCTCTCTCTCTCTCGGGAGATAAATCACCGCGAGGAGGTAGTGCACGAGAGCAAATAATGCGTTTGCGCGGCGCATTTGCATGCCGCTAGTGGAGGATGTTAGGAATCTCGAGCTTTGTGCGTCGAGAGCTATGCGGGCGCGAGGTCAAAGCTCGCGTAAGATTAGCGAGCGATATCGAGTTGTTCTCTATCGCGAAATCGAGCAGAATCAATATGTGCAAGCGATATCACACACACGCACGCGCACACAAACATCGGGGAAAAAGTGAGGAATCTCGCTGCTGTGTGCCGCGGGCGTTATTACACATGGTTTTGCCGGCGCGATCGATGGTCCGCGAGAGCGAAAGATGATCGTAAAAGGGACGCAAGGGAAATTGCATTCGCAGCGGAATGCCGAGAGCTTTTCTCTCTGCTCTCGAGGACGCGCCTGGCCCGCGGATGACGTATGCGCGGAAGCGATAGTTTCGCTCGGATGGGCCGCTTCTTTTTTTACTCCGCGGCTGCTTTTCGTCATTTCGAACTTGCTCGACGGAATAAATTACACTCGAATCGAGTTGGTCCCTACTGTAACTACCGAACTTTCGGCCCCGCGGAAAAAAAAGCTACGACGAAGTAATCAAACTTCAACGCGGGAAATCCGCCGCTTCGTGGTTTGCGTGAACTCAATCTCGAAAACTTGGCCAGAATCGTTTTTTTGTTTACCTAACCGCGGACTTCGCGAGGGGACAACCGCGGTGGCGGTGGATGAAAATCGTAAGACCGCGGATCGAGATGTAGAGGAGAAAATTCGGAACTTGATCGATGCGTGCGTGCGGATAGAGCGACGCCGCATCGCAGAGGGGACGACCGCAAAAGCCGACGGAAGGTAATCCATTTGTTTGCCATTGCCGCTGCAGGGACGACCTCGTTATTTACGTTTCCGTGCGTATGGCAGCTTCCCTGTAGCCGGAGCTATCGAGCCTCGTTTCTATACGTGGTTATTACATTTCGCTGCGGATGGATTTGGAGAGCGAAATCAAAGTTTAATTGCGCGCTCCGACAATTATAGAGAGGTTAATTGGGCTTTCGTGAAAAACAGCGCCCGCAGCAGGGCGTTTCTTCGACTGAATATACGAGACCGCGAGGTGTCTCTCCGCTCGAACTTTTCGATTCTCTCTAGTCTCAATTGGATCTTGACCGAGCTGCGCAATTCCAAGGGAGTCAATTAGACTCGCCGAGCTATTGGAGCCGGCATAGTTACGCACTGACTCCATATGCATACGCTGATTGGCCTCTGCGAGTTTTGTACGAGATCGCGGCAAAGACATTTGACTTTGAGAGGGAATCTTAACGTATTCGGCGTGGGAGTACAGCACACGATCCACGCGTGTAATGCAGCAGAGCGCTATGAACCGGTCAATAATTAATGCGGCTATTATTGCCGCGTACGCGCAGTGCACATCGCTGCTCTTCGATAAAAAAAAGCTCGCAATTACAGAGCGCACTAACCGAAAACGCTCGCGCGCGTCGGGAGATTAATTTTACTAGCCGGAAAATCCATTTATCAGCGCGCGCGCGCGCTATTTTTCTCGAGCGGCGCGGAATATGACAAGCCATACGTTTTCAAAATAAAAACTTGTCGCGGAGCCGAGAGATTAATGTTACTTTCAGCTCTCGCGTCGGCGCAACAACGACCGTGTTAAACATTCTAATTATACGCGATCCCCTTGAAAGCTGGCTGCAAAAATTCCGCCGTAGGTAGGCGGCTAGGTTTCCCTCTCTCTCTCTATTCCACCGGTGATTTGCTGCGGCTGTTTAGCGCCCGGCGGTATTTCTCCATCGCCCGACAGCCGCCTGCACATATACATCGTGCCACGACTATTCGTCCCTTATACACAACGGGCGGCTGCAGCAGAGACAGCCAAGCATTCCGTTGGTTATTATTACGCGCGCAAAATCGTGATGTAGGATGCAGGTTTGCGGTGAAGCTGTATACTGCGATTTGTCGAGGATCTTTATTGCGCCGCCGCGTGTAACGATCAAATATTTACCGAGAAAAGTCCGAAAGTTGGCGAGGAATAATACGCTCGCGAACAATTAATTTAAGCTCCCTTCCCGACGCTGCAGTTTGAAACGTTTAAATCCAGCAGCACAGCAGCCTCGTCTCGTATGCGACGGTGGCGTACATACAGCTCCGAGCGAAATTCCGCAATGAAGAGATTATGACTCGGAAAAGAGAGAAGGAAAAGCTCGTCTACCGCACGCAGACAGCGATCGATTCGTCATCGATATACGTAAAGACTCGGGGGGGGGATTGAAATCAAAGAGAAAGTGTCGTCGTCGTCGTCGCGACGGAGGAAAAATAGGCCAGTGAACTGCGAGCGGAATGGAAAAGTATGGAAGTAGAGGGAGATGCAAAAGAAAGACGGAAGTACGTGCGGCAGAGTCTCGAGCGAAACGGAAGTCTCTGCGGCGACAGCGGTGCATGAATCAATGTTTCCAGCGCATTTTCCTCGCGGGCGCAACAAAGAAAAGTGGTAAATCACATAGAGAGCTAGAGCCGCCGAGGCGAAATCGAATACGCGACTACCGTATTGCGTTATGCGCTCCCGAATATTTATACGCCAAGCGTTATTTCTCGCAAGAGTGTAACCGAAAACTTTTTCAATTTCCGTACAGGCAAAAGGTGTCCGGCAATGAGAAGCGAATAAAATCCGCGTTACGTTCCGGCGGCCTGAGCAATTTCTCACGTCGGGATGCACATCGTAAACCGTTTGCCTTTGGCCCGGAATTCCCCGAAGATGCTACACTCCTCGAGTCCCTCGGGACGAGCTGTAGTACAGAAGACACGTCTCCGCCCGAGAGTTTCGCGTCATTTAAGCGCGAGTGAGCACATCCGTAACGCTCCTACTTCTAGCCGGCGCGCAGGCAAATGGCTGGTTTTTTTACGAATCGCATCAGCGTGTTTAACTCCGTTCGATTTGTCAGAGCGTTCGCTTCCGTGTGGCTTGGGTACACACACACACACACACACACACACACGCGCGCGCGCAGTCGCGCATCAATAATTCCGCGGTTCTTCATCAACGTCCGTTGTTTTTCCGCGCGTTATCCATCACTCCTCCGCCGCGCGTGTGTACGCACGTTTGACGTTTGCAATTGCAGAGCGCAGAGATGGCGCGTAATTGGAAAAGTTCGAGGCGAATCGCCGGCCAATTAAACTCTCTATCTCTCTCTCTCTCTCTCTCTCGCGCGCGCGCGCGTGTGTTGTATCAGAAGGTTACACGCGATTACGAGCAATACTCACTGGGATCTTTGACGGCGGTGATAACGAGCCGGAATCCGTTGGTGTCGGTGCCCCAGGCGTCCGTCACGTACTTCAGGGTGACGAAGTTGGTGTGCGTGTAGATCGCTCCGACGCTCTGCATCGTGTTCCGGCAGGACAGGTCCGCCTGGAAGAAGAAAAAAAGAGCGGATTTTTCGAGAATGATTCTGCTGAATACGCGGACGCGCAAAAGTGAAACTTTGTCGGCGTAGCGGATTATCCCGTGCGCTCATAATTTATTTCCTCCCCTGCTTTTCTTCTCTCTCTCTCTCCCTTTTATTATCCTATTCCCTCTGTACACACACGGCCGGGGAGCTTTCTTTCTTTGCTTTGCGCTACATCGGCTGGCAAAATATCGCAGCCGTAGACAGCCGTTAATAACCGCACACCACACCGCGAGCGCGCGCGGGCTCCTTTCCGTCCCAATTAACAGGTACAAACGAGCTGCTGCCGGCCGCGTTTGCGTGCAGCTATACGGATAATCCATAATTAATTATCCACTCGTTTTCGCGAACAATTTGCTAGTCTCCTCCTGTACACGTATTGCGCTGCATCGACGGCGAATAAGGAGACGTCTCTCGAACAACAAATTCCAGACAGCTCTGAAATTTTCGCGGAAAAAGAGCGACGTCCCCACGGGCTATAGCAATTTGTTGCCGCGGAAATAAAGCGTCGCGCAAAGCTTTTAATCCCCCGTCACAAAAACACAAAAAAAAAAAACAACAAATTATACCGCGCGGACGCGTTTATTACAGCTACTTATACTCCGTTACAGGCCAATTCAATCATCGATGCGGGAAATAAAAAAATACAAACTCGCTGCTTCTGCCGCGATGAATCGGAAAGATTAATTCTGAACGGCGAGGCTCGGGCCGGCGAATTCACGCTCCGATTAGATGACTTTTTTACCTTCCGGATATAGCATTAGTCTTTGAAAATATACCGGGCTCGATCTATTTTTCTCCGATCATGCCATGCTATTCTCGCACATTGTAAGAACAGGACCGCTCTCGGGGCTGACAATAGAAAAGCCGCTCGCTTCCCGGGAAAGACATCTCCGAGTGAGAGAGAAAAAAGCAGGGATCGGTGACACATCTCTCGCTACGGGATAGCTCGTCCCCGCTGCGCTTCTAATCTGCATTTACACAGCCGTCGTTCTTGCTTGCCTCGCGAGTGATATAGACGCTTCTTCTTCTTCAGCTCCTCCTACGGCAACGATATGTCCGTCGCGCTTATGGAGCAAATTATACCGCGCAGACGCGTATTGGAGACGTCGGTAATCTGGGATCAAAGGAGGGAAGGAAGAAACGCCGGGCTCTTGTCCGGCGGTTCTACGTTAAGCTCGAGGATTTGCGAAATTAGTCCCGCGGAAGAAGAAGAGTGCCTCGTCGGAAGAGAGAAAAAGCATTTGGGTCACACTGATTTAGGAGGAAGAGTATATCGGAGAGAGCTTCTTCGAAAATTGTACGCCGCGAGTACGTGGAACTCACTCCGGCCGACCACAGCGGGACGTCGACCACTAGCTCGCGCGAGGCAATTCCCGCAAGAGAGCGCAAACAGCTCTTCCTCAATTCCGAGACAACATAAACAAAGCTGCGTCATTTCCCAGCCGCGCACCTCGGGTAAATAGAGAGAGAGAGAGAGAGAGAGAGAGAGAGAGAGAGAGAGAGAGCAATTCATTCGTCGCTGCTCAGAAATGCGCGTCCGAGGACACGCGGTATGCAGTCCGGTGCAACAGTGCAGTAGTAGCGGCAGCAGCGAATGGCCAAGACACGGGTCGATGGCCGCGGGACTACTACCACCCGCCGAGGGATGAATCAGCCCTTAACGCAGATCGATATCCCAAGAGAGAGCACCTATATATCCCGCGCACCGGACAATTTTTATCGCGGCTTCTAATTATCCACACTCGACTCGATTTTTTTCGCTCCTCCACGCCGCTCGCGAATTAACATTCGAGGCTCGAAATTGAAAACCAATTTCGCGTCGCGCGTATACTGTAGCTTATTGAATTCTAATCACGCGCGAAGGGACTCATTTGAATTCGGAATCGGAAATGCGACGGGGACGTTTTTTTCTCCCCCTCGCGTGATTTTCTATCGGCTTTCCTCTGATTGATCTCAGGCTCGAGTCACTTTTTCACGGAAGCAGCAGCGTTGATTCGAAGTAATTGTAACGGATCGCGGAGGCGCCAAGGATACTGCGGATTGAGTATTCAGGTACAGGTATCAGCGCTCTTTTTAAGGGCGGCGGTAAATTAGAAAAAATTTTTCTTTTATGCACATCGAAGCAGCTCCTCCTCGCGCGGAGTACAATGAAGCAGTGAAACGCGGAAGGCTTTTACCGCAGCGCCGTTATGTTTTCATTATCTTGTAAATCCCGTCATCAAACTCTTTACGCTCTACAATTTCGCGTAAATAAGCATAAATCCAGCTGGCTCCATTAAATCCTCAGCGTCATCCGCCTCACATGTAAATACGTCTTCGTCGCGGAAAAAAGCGAGCTATCTCCGCAGTGGAAAACAGACGCACACAGGTATATAAAGAGACGAGCGAGCTGTGTCGAAAATGGGAAAGCGGAATTGGCTCGTGGCTCTCGGGACAGCAGCAGCTGCTGCTTTTGTGTGTAAGCCGCGCGCGGAAGAAGCTCTTAAGTTTATCATAATTGCATCTCGGCGCAGCAGCAGCAGCCTCTTTTTCGAGCCTCGCGTTCGATCCGCCGGAACCCGACAGCGGCGTACATCGCAAATTAGTATTCCCGTCGGTTATTCGCACGCGCCTGAATTATTGCCCCGTGTAGGCGCGAGCAACACAAAAGCTCGCCTACAGGGAGAAAAAATCCATTAGGACAGCCACGCATAGCTTATTCATCGTCGCTCCTCTTTAATCTGCCACATCTACTCGGCGACGTCGTCCTCCCGACGAATGAAATCTCGTCGCGCGGTGGCTAAATCTTCGCGTCTAATACGCCGCTGGAAAAGTTTGCCCGCGATATTGCAACACGCGGCTATGCCGTTGAAATTCCGAGCAGTAGTGTAATTACAGCAGCGGATTTATACGCGACGCGAACTTGAGCGCGCGGCGGGATTACAATCGCGGAATCGCGCGGGACCTGAAAAAGCGCGCTATAGGCTCGCGAGTAGTGGTAGTAGAGAGAGAGAGAGAGAGAGAGAGAGAGAGAGAGTTGATGAACTTCGGCCGTGTACTACTGCTTGTTGCGCTGCTGCCGCGAGAAATGAGAGCTGTCTGCTGCGGCCTCCCTCCTCGTGAGTTATGTGCGGAGCTGTACTACTCGAGGCTTTTTCGGAGCTTGCTCTTGAGAGGCTTTTTAATCTCTGTACTGTCTACAAGGCTTTTTCCGTTTCAGCAGAGGGTACAACTTTCTGCGCGAGCGTCGCTTAAATGCGATAATTACACTCGCGAGCATCGGCAAAAACTAATCGCGCCTGAATAATATCGTCGATTTGTATATCTGACGTGTATCCCAAGCGAAGCTTCGCCCGTGCCTTAACTTCCGTCGTTTACAAAGTCTCTCTCCGCGCCGCTACTAAATGGCTTTACCCCCGCAAGTAAAACAATGCATCACTCGCATGCCAATACGAGCAGCAGCGGCGGCGGAGCAATCGACTCGACTTAAAACTCCCGTAGCACTTGGCAACTATAGCTACAAGCTATAATACCAGCAGGCGAGTTGGCCCACGAATATTTGCATAGTGGGAGAAAGTTCGCGCTCGCGCGTGCTTATTCTAACGAGCTTTTTTTTTTCTCGCCGGACAAACATCGATTCGGTTAGCATCTCCGCAACTTTCGAGCGCGCGTGGGATGTTTTAATTCGTCGCTCTAGAGTTTTCGAGCTCTGACCACTTTCATTCGATTCGCAACGAAAAAAAAAAAAAAAAAAAACACATCCGACGCGCAGACACTGGCGCCGGACGGAGTGAGAGAAAGAAGAGCGAGCTTTATTAAGAAACGTCAGGCGCACGTCTCGTGATTTTCGTTCTTTCTATTTTTTCCTCTTTCCCGGCCCTCAGCTCGCCATTCATAATGGACTTTCTTTCTCGCTCTTCGCCTGGCGAAACGGGATACGCGCTTATCCGACAGCAAGTCCACCGCTTGCTTTTCTCTCTTGTATTTTTCCATGGAAAATGAAACTGAGAGATCCCGTAATTCAAAGGTCCAGCCGATAATTTATGCCTCGCTCGCTCCACGTGATAGGAATTTTCGATACTACAGCAGCGCGATAATTCGTCGGAACTCGCGATGATTAAAAAAATATTATCATCGAGAGCGAGCGTTACATAATAAAGCGGATCCCGCGCGACGAGCGCGGAATAACTCGCCGCGCAGATTGCAGTCGCAGGCGCGTTACAGCGCACAACCGACTAAACATGCCAATTCGTATCGGCCGTACGCTATAATTCAATGCGTCCATTAGTCCAGGCGCTCCCCAATCAAGTCCGCAACTGACGATAATTCGTCAGATAACGCGTCTTGCGCCCGGATGAAAAGGCTCGTTGCAGGTATACCTTATCTTTACGGGCCGTAAAGTTTGACAGGGCTTATTATGGAATTTCGCGCATAATAGCGGAGTCGAAGAAATACGAAGAGCCGAGAGGAGGTTAGAGGAGTTATAAAATCAGGCGCATCCCTCTGCGTGGGTGCGCCGGAATAAGGTGTAACCTCGCGACGTTTGTTTGAGAAGAGAGAGAAAGGGAGAAGAAAAAAGCTGGCGGCAATAAAAACACGCTTAACGGGCCATTACGCGGAGCGTAAAAAAGATTAAAGTTAACCCGGCATTATGCAAAACTTGCCCTCGCTCTCCCCCGATATATATATATATATATATATATATATATATATATATATATATATATGCGCTTCCGCTAGCTGTTCTCTCTTCGCAGCTCGTTGTGCACTTGGCGCGCGAGAGCGTTATGCTTGCAAGCTCGGCTACGTTTTTATCTGCAGCCCGCTCCCTTGTTCCGAGGGGCTGGGAAACAGAGCGCGCAGTTTGCCTGCTGTTGTACAGCCTCTCGCGCGGATCAAGTTAAATGAGAAACGGACTTTTACGAGTTGCCGTAGAGAGAGTCTTGGTCTTGCGATACTGCTGCCTGCGATTGTTATTGTAGAAGCTTCGGCGAAAGATGCATCGGGCTCTATTATTGTTCGCGCGATGCTTCTTTCGGAACTGCTTGCTTTACGTTCGCCGGAGATATACTATAGCTACCGAAGCGAAACCGAAACTATCCGCGATGATGTAGTCTGAGCGCTGAGCTGTTTTTTCTTTACGATCAACACGCTGCTTGATTATGCGCGGATCTATATACATTTATTTAGTCTTTAACTACTTTTTTTTACGATTTTCCGACGCGCGTAAAATATTAAGCCGATAAGAAACTCCGAGACACTAAAGATTAGGCCGTCCGATATACATTCTTGAAAAAGAAGCGCGCCGCTCTGATTAAAAAGTTGACGGTTCAAAATTAAATCATAAGCGCCGTCGCGTATTATCGTAATTCCGAGCGTCGCGCAACTTTATCGCGTCAAACGGAATAGTCGCGGAAATGAATGAATACCCGAGCGCAAGCGGTGGCGGCCGCGCGTGAAATGTTAAATTAACAAAAGTATCGATTCCGCATAATAACCAGAAAACTCTCCTGGAATATTCAACGAATATCCCGGCCGTCGCGTCGGCATTAATTATTCATAAATTTCTATTATTACACGAGGGAAAAAAGCAGCGAGCATCGGCAATTCTCGTAGTCTCGGTCGAGTTATTACATCATCTTGGCATTTCGCGGGGAGGAGGGGGCGTATAAAAGTTCGATATACTCAAAGAGAAGAGAATGCTCCGCGAGGATGGATCGAGCGCGGCTCTCTGTCCCTCGTAAAAAAAGGGTGAGCGAGAGGAAGCTCGGAGAAACGATACTTGATTAATGGTGCAAGTTTTCGTGCCGAAGCCAACGCCCGAGACGCGCACATATATATATATACACACACACACAGGCCCTTGCGGCCTGCTTGGAATATATAATGCGCGCGCGCGCGCGAGGGGACGACGCATTAAAATTCAACCTCGCGGTTCGACGTGCGACCCATTCGTTTCGAGGAGCGAGCTACGCGCGCAGTTTGTCGCCCCCTCCGCGGAAAAATCGGCATATTTTATACCGGCGCGTAATTAGCCGCGGTGGAAAGATACGATAAAAAAACTAACCTTGAAACTACCGACGGAGTGAGCTCCATCGTAAATGTAGAGGTGATCGTTGCAGTCCAATTGAAGCCGATCAAACTTGAGCATAAATCGCTGGAGTATGCTGTTGGTTTGGAAGGTAATGGCGCAGTCGAGATTCCTCTCGTTTTGCGAGGTCAGAACGGCGCCCTCGATCTTCCTGTAGAGATCACGCAGGAAGTGATTTTTGCAGACGTTGCTCATCAAATCTGAAACACAAAGCGCCGAATATGAATTTCAAATGAACGAAACGCATTTGAATGTGCTCGCCTTACTTTGTTTAGCGCACTGCATGTGCTTAAACGGCTGGGAAAAAACTTGCGGTGTTTGTTGGGGTATACAGCGCGTTACGTACTTGTAATCGCTGCATGCATTAAACTGGGATAAAACTAATTTAACGCAGTACACGACGACGATGCGCGCCAGCCTCCCAACTTGGAAGTAACTATTTAACCCTATTAACTCAAGAATATTCAGCTAACAATCATAAGTGCATTGTGGAACACGCGGCTATATGTATATATGTATATATTCTCTGCCGCGACGAGTTTGCTAGCAGCGCGAATTTCGCATCGGTAAAATAATTTCGGCTCCGGCGTATAATATATAAACTATTTAACATCGAAAGTTCGCTCGCTACGACGTGTGAACGGCTGTGTAGTCCGAGCAACCGCATCTGTTACTACTCATCCGTACTATTCGTATCCCCGTAATATTTCGAATTTTATAAACATTCGAATATTGAAATTCGATCGGCCATCTCCAGGTCTAATTGAGCTTTTCCAATTTTCCTCGGTTTTTCAGCGCGCCAGACGCGTCACTCGTCATATCGGACCGACAAAAATACGTCAATAACACGCGCGTCCCACGCTTATTAGCGCATACAAGCGTCACTCGATGGAGCCGACGCGTCCGAAAAAGTCAAGCCCTCTCTCGCGAAAAACAAAAAGCGGCCTCTCATTAAAGGCGCATTAGTCCCCGGTCCATTAAGGCAAACGGACAGACGGATCGATTGGCTCACCTGTCGAGCGCACGCTGCTTTTTTTACGATGGCGAGCGAGGCGTCGCCCATTGACCGGACGATAAACGAGTGAGAGGAAGAAGAGAGAGAGAGAGAGCTTCTAACGAAGCTTCCCGGGATCAGCCGGAGCTTTCGTAATGCGCAAGCTTGCAAATCACAGATGAATGCTCATCTCTCGATTGCGCCAGTCTTCATTCTTTCTCGCCGGCGAAGCTTCTATTATTTATTTAGGGTATATAGGGAATCAATTATCTGCCTGCTCTTTTCGCGTCCTTCGCTATACTTCCCCAGCTCTTTTTTTTTTCGAATTTTCGGGGAACTCTTATCGGTCGATAACGATGGGCGGCTGCTGTAGAATGCATTTTATTATACGCGTTTTAATGCGGGTTTTATCCGGCTTTTATATACACCGTATAAAAAGAAATTCTTTCCTTTGTTTTAATTACTGATAACGCGCGGAGCTATATGCATCCCGAGCGGGAATTTTTATCACCGCCCGCGGATACGCAACACGTTCGTGCCATATATACGGCGATGCTCGACGGAGCATACTTTTCACGTTATACGCAACGATTTTATTTTATCGGAGAAAACTGAGCTTTTCAGCGCGCTGTTTGCGGAAGGCGCACAAAGGACTCGACGGTATTTTTAATTCGAAATCGACAAAGTGCCCGAACGCGCGCGCGAGAGAGCTTTGAATAAGTTAAATTGGTTTCGAATTCGCGCGACTGGCACGACCGCACACACATGCGCCGCGCGTATCCGGTAAAATTGAAAGGCGCACTTCACGACTAGTTCCACTATCATTTTACCCGTGGGACCCGTCAAAATTGCCACTAGAACAGTTGGCTCGGCTAAATACTCGCTGTAATACGATAATAGCCAGCTGAGAATTACGCTCTTACTCGGCGAACTTTATATGCCCGCTCGAGAGAGGGGGAGAAGCGTATACGTGTGCCATTACGTGCCGCTACACACAATCATGCTATCAAGACAATCATACTTTCTGATGCGCCTCCGCTGCTACCATATACGAGACCGTGTATACAGCCCGCTGCTAAGCTCTCCGCTGATTACTTTGCCAATTAATTTCGGTTTTCGCTGCTCGTTATAACTTGCTGTTATCATTATGTGCAGCATCGTCAGAGCCGAGCGTCACGTATACGTACACGGTGATACAGGCTCGCAGAAACAAAATGCATCGGGAAGAAAGTAATTAACTATACACATGGGGCGCAGTCAACTGTAGTCATTCGCGCGACACATTCAAACGCGTACTTCCTCCGTTTTTTCACTCCCGGGCTGAATCGCGCTGAATTCCAAGATAATCCACCCGACTGCAACCGGCGCCAGCTTTTACACACACACGCGTGCAGTTCACTGGGGGATTACGAGTGCGTGTGGCGGCTCGAAGAAAAAAGAGCGAGGAGCTATTTTCGTTTCGGAGATGCGTTACGAGATTACGGGACGCGAGATGAAAGAGGGTTTTTCGTTTGAAGATTTTTCGAATATCAATTTCGAGCTTGAACTTGAAAAAGGAACCGGGAGATTCTTTGTCGCGCGCGACGATGCGAAAATACGAAAATCTGCTCGGCGACTAGTTTAAAATGCAAAAGCATCCAGGCCGACGGTCGGTTCGAAAGTTGTTCCCTCCACTTAAAATGGATGGTCGGCCGTGGAAAATTAGGAGACGGTCAACTGAAACGCTCGCGTTGATGAGATGCGCGAGTAGGCGGTGTCACGTCTCTCTCTCTCCCTCTCTCTGTTCCCCTCAAAGTGTCCGCCGAAATTATTCCTCGATTTGGAAATTCAAACGGCCCCCGCTGCAGCGGTGGCATGTGTGCGTCGTTTGCGGGAGTTTTATGGAGAGAAAGTTTAAATATTCCGCGGCGCGTCTAGTTTATTTTCCTCCAAAGCGGATAACTCGGCGCGACTTTAAAGCGAAAATGATAGCGCGCCGGAAATTATCGTAATGGAATTTCGCCGACGAGCTCTGACCCCGACGACAAACCGCGAAAAAGCTTTCGCCTCTATCTTTTTGTACAGAGACGTTTTCTTTACAAAGCCGTGTGCCCTAATAACACTCGCATTATGCCGCGCGAAAAACAAAAAAAAAAAAAAGAGTAGGCGGAAGAAAACGATTACTGCTTTCAATTAAAAAAGCCGCCGAGTACAGTGCTCCCGCGGTGCTGTGCAGCGGCGAATCACGTAAATATCCCCGAGAAAGTCCGCGCCAAACACAATTACTGTACTAGTGCTTCGGCTAGAAAATTTTAATTAAAAAACCAAAGCGTATCGGGCTTCAAATTACATTTTAAAAAGCTTTTATCCTCGACTCGCTCAATTTGGGAAGCCGATAAAAATAATAAAGGCCGCGACGGCTCCTCTATTTTTTAAACGCTCGGATGCGCGCATGTTTACCGACTCCGGCAAGTAGATACTGCACGCGTACGCGCTGCGCAGTCTGCTGCTTTTTCCTCTCTCTCTCTCTCTCTCTCTCTCTCTCTCTCTCTCTCTCTCTCTCTCTCTCTCTCTCTCTTTTGCTGGCCTATCCGCACATCATCGCGCTATCGCTACACGCTCGCACGTACGCGCGTTTACAGCCCGGCGAAGAGAAACACGGAGACGGGGGGGTTGATGCTACTGCCGGTATAAAACCGGCCGTCTTATTATTATACCTCGCGTGTGTATAGCCGAGTCTTCGGCGCTCGACTCATCCCCCGCGGATGATGTGTAACGGCGGCGGGCGCGGAAAAGACGTGACCGCCCTTAAGTAATGCATCACGTATTCTTCTTCTCCTTCTTCTCCGGCATTCCTGCGGCGTCGCCTCTCTTCGCATCTCGGCTCCTCTTATTCTCCGCGAGGCGCATCGGATAACCCGAGGGACGCTTATGGGATGCCAATTTTATTTTCCTCGCTCTGCCTCTCGCTCTCTTTTTGCCTTATTCATTTATGGGGAATATTTATGGCTCGCGCTCGCTGTCTGCCAGATGAGATTTAGTCCTCTCCGCGGACGCGGCATTGACGTGATTTTTTCTCCTTTGCCTTTTTCTTTTTTTTACTACGGCTTTCGCGAAAGCTTTTGTATCGCGGAAGCAGCTCGTTGTTTCAGCGGCACTAATATATATATATATATATATATATATATCTCGCGGTTATATCCCTTATCGCGTCGCGAGAGCCGATAATTTATTTCAATTCAGCGACTCGCCGGCTCTCGATGAATCGCGGGGGCTTAATACATCACCTCTGAGCGCTCGCTTTTTTCTCCCTAACGGCGCTTCTCCTTATAATCCTTAATCTCCTCCTTTTTCCCCTCCTTCCCATTGTACTTTTAAATTTGAAAGCACGACTCTTTCTTCCGCGGACAAACAAAGTTCCCGTCTCCCTTTTCCTTCCTCATCAGCTGCCGTCTCTTTTCATCCTCTCGCGGTTTTTCTCGCGGATAATTGCAGTCATCGCGTGCGATATACACGCGCTCGGCTGGATATTTCGATTTCGACCGATGACTCTCGGCTTTTCCGCTCGAAATTCAATAACGATTTTACGACGTTGGTAAAAGTCCTCCCGGCTGGACCCCAACGCTCGGAGCAAGCGATGCGTAAAATTGATATTAGGCCGTATTCCCTACCTCGAGAAAGAATTTTCGCGATCCTCGGAACATTCGAAAGTTTTAATCGATTCGTAATCTCCGCCGTTTGCCTCGCGCTGCAACGAGCGCCGACAACAAAAAGAAGTTAATTTCGCTCAATGAAGCTGGCTTTACGACGCGTAAAATTTCAACAATGCAACGAAACGGCTCGCGCGTCCAAACAAAATCGATGCTGTACACACAAAGCTCTCGAGAAATAATGCAGATCGCATCTTCGCTATGGGCAAACGAAATTTCGCGAGCAAATACGAGCCGGAGAGCCTATTAAAATCGCGCGCGAGAGGAGAAGTGGATGCGACGTACGCGAGGGAAAAAACGAATTAATAATGAAGTTTGAACTGTCTCTCTCCTTCGGTTTGTGTTTCGGAGTATATTTACGCGGCGCAGCGTCGCGAAACTAGACGCCGAGTTTGTTGACTTTTTCCGGAGCAGCTTCGAGAGAGAGAGAGAGAAGGGGGCGTGCACCCTCCTACCTATATACCGCGACGGGAATAAAGATCGGGACTGAAAAATGACGCGGAGACTTTCCGTCGCAATTATATTTTCGAAGGAGGTAATACGTTGAAAGGAAACAAAACCGTCCTTTCGAAAAAAACGGCTCGCACCGCGCAACGACACCCTCGGCGTAAACTGTCCCACATCCCTTACACGGGTCCTCCCCTCTCTCGGCACACACGACCCCCCGCGGTATACATACGTAAGCGGCGCACACAGCCTACTGTGCCCCCCCCCCCCCCCCCCCCCCCACCCCCCCCCCCCCCCCTCCCCCCAACCCCCCCCCCCCCCTCCCCTTTCCCTTCCTTTCCCCCCCCCCCCCCCCCCCAGCCGCCCTCTCCCACTCTCTGTCACGTTTTGCCTTCTCGCTCCGATGTAAGCCCCCCGGCGATCAATATTACTCTCCACGAGTCTCTCTCTCTCTCTCTCGGACTAGCACCACCGGCGTCGACGCTGCCGCTGCTCATCGCTGCGATGCGACGCGGCTATACGCGTGTGCTAACGAGGGACTGAAAGAGCGGCACTGGGCTAATCAACACAGACGACAGCGTTTTCCCATTTTTCCCACCTATACTCCAGACGAAGGAGGACGCGTACCGTCTTGGAATTATCGACTTTGATAATTTCACGGCTTAATCGTCATTCCCCGCGGCCGTCGCTCCGTTCAATATTTCAAAGCCCTTCCGTTGCGCACGCGACGCACGCCGACGATGATTTTTACAATTAAAGTCGCATATATGCCAGGCTAAAAATTAGCACACGGTGGCATCGGCTATTCCAAGAACTCGTTAACTTTCGCCGCTCGGTAGATCGTTTAACGTAACCCAATTCGCAGCGACTCGATCGCTCGAGAACTGCAGACCGGTGAGGAGAAGCCTCCGCTCGCAAATCACCGATCGATCCCGAAAAGCGACGGCGCCGGAGCCACGCCGCCCATCCCCAAACGTCAGGCTTCCACTGCCGCGCGGTATAACTGTACAGGTAAAAATCCACTCACAGTTCTCGTTCTTGGCGAGCACCAGGTAGGGCGGCTGGAGCAGCTGGAGCAGGCCCAGCACGAGGGCCCACTTGCCGAGCGTTCTCGGCATCCTCGGCAACTCACGGCGGCGACAGCCTCATCTTCTCGAGCGAGAGAGACCCACGACCCGGGAGCGATCGCGCGCGACTAGCGCCTGGAAGGAGCGCGAACCGTCTGATTCACGCGGCGCGCGACTGCGCATGCGCACCTGCGCGACGCCGCAGGCCGGCGACCCTTGCGTGCGCGCGCGTTGCGTATATACTATTATAGTACATACGTATACGTTACGGCGCGAGGTTGTACGCCGAGCGTAAGTTCGGCCGTGGGAGAGCGGCGGGATTTGATCGTTGAAGGCTTTTTTCCCCACATTTTTTCCGCAGTTCGATGACGGGGTCACTGGAGTACACCGATCGATCCGCGTGTCCGAATCATCGGAACGTCCCGGGGGATGAAGAAAATTGGCAATCTGTTACCATAATTAGCGCAGCGGACACAATATAACGGGAATAGCTCCGGTTATTACGCTCGGGAATCCCAGTGCCCGTATAACGATTCGCAAAGGTTGCTCGCTCGCATCGTCCCCAACACCTACAACCCCGAGGGTCAATATTAGCATTATTAAGATGGAATCCAAGTCGCGCGGAGGCCTGGAGTAATTAGCCAATCGGCGTTCTATTATCGCGGGGATTCCGACAAAATAAAGGAGCGAAACACGTACGAACGTATAGTGTGTATATACATATATATAGTAATTTTTATTCGCGCCGGTGCGTCGAGCTCTGCACGCTCGAATAATTATGTACCAGGGGTTTTTACATACATCTCGCTGGAGGATCGAGAGCGCCTTTGGCAGTCGATTCCCATCCGCTCATAGGTTCCTCGCGCTAATAATATCGCATATTAGCGGCTGCGCTCGTCAACAATGACCGGCGGCGATCGAAAATGCAAACGCCGTGCTATTTCCTACGCGAGCCGGTTTATGGTGGGGAAGAGCCGGAAATCGAAAAGTTTCCTCCTATTTCCGAATTGCGAACTTTTCGGCCCCGAGGAGCGTGTATATACACACTACTGCGCGTTCGCTTGTCGGATCCCGTTCGCCACTCGCTCGCCCCGGACTCTATCTCATTTTCTTTCACTTTATTTATCCCCGGTGTGCGTCCCCTCGACGCTTCTCATCTCGACTGCAGTGTACACGTTCTCTGCCTCGGCTTTGCATGTCCAGCGGAGAGTCGCGTATAAGGCTGGGGCGGCAAAGTACAGAGAGGGACGGAATTGAATGCGCGGATTCGCCCGTCGAAGCTTGTGTGTCACCTCTCGAGAAAAATGCTCGCGTTTAAAGTTGAAATCCCATCGCTCACGTGAGATATGAATACGCGGAACGAAAATTTGTCGCCCACGTAACGCGGCAGACACAGCAGCATCGATTGCTTTCTCTCTTTGCCTGGGAGTTATACGCAAGGGGGGGGGGGGGGGGGAGGATAGAACGTGCAACGTATCCGCATTTGTACGCAAAAGCTGATGTTGCCGTCTTCGCGAGCTGCAGCGACGGGAGTGGGGCAAACGAGAGCGTGTGGGTGCGTACAGCGACAGACGTGCCTGCGCGAGTAATACCCGCCTTTATTGGAAGATGCACCGTCGCCGCGACGACAAATCGATTTCTTTCAATAACGCGCGTTTCTACCGTTGCGAGCAGCACTGGATACCTCGACGTTCCTTGTTATTCAAACGCATCTCTGCTTTCTCGTTAAAGTATTCCAGCTAGCCGAATGGAACAATTTGCCACAAGACGGATCGGTGCTCACTTGTTGCGGGAGAGTCGCGTCGAGGGAAAAGACCTAGAAATGAATTTCGATGAGGAGGCCGTTCGAGCAGGAAAATATCATATCGTCTCCGTATGAGAGTGCAGTGTTGCACAGCTGCAGTAAGAGGGAGTAAAACTCGGCGTCGTAAAAATCGAGTTCCAAATTACACGTGTAGTGCGTCGCCGTATTAGAAAGTCTCGAGGAGAGAGCGAGGCCCTTGTAACGCGCGCGGGACGTATCGTTACTGCGTTCTTTATCGAATCGACGTAAAACGCAACGGCCTTTACGACGACTTTTACGACGCGAGATCGGAGATACGGCTGCTGCCGCTGCAGTCGTTCGTAATAATCTTGATTTTTCTCTTTCTTTTCGCTAGTGCACAATCGCGAGAGAGATGAGAGAGGGGACTGATCGAGTTCGGGGGCGGGGGGGGGGGCGCAAAAGGAGTAAATGACTATGAAACGCGCTGGCGGAATAACTTTTTTTAACGCCGTGGCCGCAGTAGCTCCCGCCGAGTCGTGTAATTAAAGTACTTCGGCCGTGAGAACCGCGTATTTCAAACTGTCTCGCGAAGCATAATTTACAGTTTCATTAAGGCTACTTACAATGCCGCGACTCGCCGACCAACGAGTTCGCCGATAAACAGTGCGCAGTGGAGAAACAGAGAAAGTTTGTTTATTTGTCTTAAAAAAAAAAAATATGACTCAAAATTGTTCGTTAAAATTCAAAATACGTCACATACGCAAATAAATCACTGCGCTCGCTGGTGAAAATTTGATCCGCGCGGACATCGAAGAGCGCTGATGGCGCACTTAAATTTTGAGTAGTACCAGCTCGAATTAGTCGGACGCGCGTGAAAAAGCAATGTCCTTCCGGAGCAGCGAGAGATAAAATTCGGAATCGCCCCGAAAACTGATTTGCCCGCGGTATATATATGAGAGAAAAAAGTAGTGCACTATACTCCCTACTCTTTTGTCACACATAAAATCTCGGCTATATGCTAGGCGCAGCTTTGAAGCTCGCCCATAAATCTCGTTAAATTCGATGCCGCGCATGGCCCTCTGCAATGTTTTCGGCTTTTCCCTCTCTCTCTCTCTCTCTTCCTGTGTATTTCTGTCCCCGCGGCTAATATACTAAGGTCGTTTCCGCGGCAGTATAGGGAGTATTGCGCGTAAAGGGGAGGAAATTCCAGCTGGAAGGGGGGGGGGGGAACAAACGCTCGGCGTATAACGATTATTGTTTCGCTTTTACGAGCAATTCATTTTTGTCGACATTTTTATTGCCGAAACTTGAAGACTCCGGCGTATAATTCTTTTCCTCGGTGCTCGCGAGAGACGCTCTACTCGAGCACTTCAATCGATGCGAGCCGCGCACGCGATGCGCGAGAACGCGCGCAATATTTAATCGAGCCTCGGCCGATATCGCTTCTCTGGAAAGTAAGGACAACAAAGAGCCGCTGATTGAATAATTCCGGCGGTTTATTAGCGACGCGGAGAAAATTGCCGGGAGAAACGTGTTACACTGCTGAAGGAGCAAAAGTCCCGGCTACTTTCCAAGTCTCGGCGAATTTAAAACGCGGAACTAGCACACTCGGCTCGCGAGAGCGAAACTTTCCGTCGCGCTGCTGCAAAGTGCGGGTATAGCGTATACGAGGAGTCCGGCGGTGCGGGGGATAGGAAAAGCTTCCGCAACATTTCATCTGGCTCGAACTTTCGGGAGCTGGACTTGAAATGTTCGCAAAGTTATTCGCCAAAGCTCGTGTCCAAGGTAAACTCTCTCTCTCTCTCTCTCGCTCGCTCGGGCTCTCTTACGGCTGCCCTCGGATATATTCCGTCGACGGGAGAGAGGAAAATCTCGAAGACGCTCTGCTCCGAGTGTATCGTAAATCCCTCTCCGAGTGTTTCTGCGATATCGTTTTTTTTTTTTTCGCAGGGGAGTGTTAAATACGGGGAACGAAAGCGCGCGGAGAGCGCGAAAAGGAGGGAAAAAAACAGAGCTCGAGACAGAGGGAGATAATAAAGAGGAATCCCGACGTCGGCTGCACCGCCGCTGTATCGTATTTCGCCGGGGCACCGCGAGTGTGCCAAAAAATGATAGCGCTTATCATCGACGCCCACCGCAGCTGACCCGGAGTACAGTCTCTCGGCGTAATATAAAACGACGCCGCGAGACGTTGCAGCAGCAGCAGCAGCAGCAGCAGCTCTATCTCTCTTCCTCTTCGGGCAACTTTGGCCGAAGTAGTTAATTTGCCACAGCCTTATACACACACACACCAACGCCGCCGAGATTCTCGCTCGTGTACCTAACGTATATTATCTTTTCTCCGCGCGGCCCGCGCGTAATAGACGAGTAATTTACGTCAGAGATAAGGAATCGCTGGAGAAAACTATTATCCCGCATCGTCGGGGCTGGGAGTTTCTCGCGCGAGGTTGCAGGATCGATTATACTTTTTCTAAATATCGCTATTGTTTCGGAAAATGAGCCGCATCCCGACGGAGAAAAAAAATCGTCCCCATTCACGAGAGTCAAATCATTTGGAATAACGCGGCAGCGAATCGATTGCTCTCGGGCGGAAATTCAAAGACACTGGGGAGATAATGCATCGAGCCGCCGGCGAGGAAGAATTAGACTCTTTCTCGAATTACCGGAATTAACGAGCAATTATCACGCTTCGCGACTCATTTCCCGACGCGTCGTCTTCTTGAGAAATGAAACTCGATCTCCCTTCTTCTCGTGCCATTATCCGGAACGCGCTTCTTTCTATAAATATCGTAGAAAATGTATATCAAGAAGATGTGCGTGGGAGTTCGGCTCGCGTTCTCATTATCCTAATTGCGTAATGCTGCCGCTGCTGCTCCATTGGCCGACGGTGTAACAGGTTTCAGAGACGCCGTATACTTTGCGTAATTAAAAGCCCGTGCAGCGTGTATTATGTATTTTTTTTTTCTCTCCGCTGTGTAATTAATATCGCACGTAGAACTCGTCCGGTGCTGCTGCGAATTTAATCACGACTCATATCGCCGAATGTTTAAACGCAATCAATCAGCCGGGAGGGGAGGAAGGTGGCCGGCAATAAAAGTCAGCAAACTCCGTCCCGAGCAATCGAATCAGCGTAAAAGCCTTGAGAAAACCCTGCCAAACTCGATGAGCCGCGAAACGGCGGCCAATTAGCCGTCAACGGCGATTTTCTCGAATTCTTCCTCTCGGGGGCCCGAGCGATATGCCGTTAAAATTAAAAAGCTCACCGAGGAGTGAGTATCTCATTAAATCGACTGATGCGAGCTCGAGGGCCAAAGTGGCCGCGAGGCGAAAGGGAATTTCGCTGGTTCATAGTTCGGATTCTTTCTTTTAGTGCAGCTCGCCCGCTTATCGCGTCAAATTGCGGCGGTGAGCACTTGGCTTTCGTCGACGACGACTTTGAGGAATCCGCGTCGGGAATTTCGGCCAGCGCGATCATTGCGTTAGCAGAGTGCATTCGTCGGTGCTTTAAGATATGCAAATATATATATAGCAACGCTGTGAAAAATTCGCCCCTTTCGCGAAAGAAGATTACGCGGCCTTTAACGCCTGAGCTGCGTCGTCTGCGAAGGCGGCGGCGGCACATCGAACTCCGGGCTGCAGATAAGGTGAAAATTTCGCGTGGGGGAGTCTCTCTCTCTCTCGCACCCTCGTAACACGCGAGGAACACGAGAGATAGAGAGAGCGAGGCGGGGAGGGAGGGAGCGCAGAGACAGCTTGATAATGTCCCGGAAAGTGAGTCGGTAATTTGATTGCAGCGTAAGATACCGGAGCAGAGAGTTGATGGAGTTCGGCAGAAGTTGCGACCCTTTAGCAACCTTTCACCCTTCCCAGCTCGCTCCTCGACTTTTCGCTTTCCCTAAAAACAAGTACACAGAGCGAGAGAGAGAGAGAGAGAGAGAGAGAGCTGACGCCCGCGCGCGCGGGATGACGAGGCACTGCTCTTGTTTGTTTTGCCCTGTTGCCACATAGAACGGAGGATCCGCGCCAAGCCTGATGAAATTCCAATTCGAGGGTCGTCCTCGGGTTTTGCCCCTCAGAGAGCTCTTCGATTGTTGCCTGATTAAAAGTTCCGCTTAGCTGTAATCGGATTCGCTCGCGCGGTAACGCGATATTTTTCGCGCCGATATTCGAAGAAACGAGAGATGAAACAGCGTTGCGCGCAATGGCCGCGATTTTTTGCCATATTTCGAGACGAAACGGCGTATAATTAATGTCGCTGAAATTTATGACGCAAACAACAAATACATCCAGCCGCATAGTCGAGAAGGAAAAACGAAGAAGCGAGCATATAAGTAGAACGGAGTCGGAGCCTGACGGGGGCGGCGATTTCGTGCCTGGCGCCGGAATAGCTCTGGCTTAGTTACGTATGCGCAGAAACCGCGGAGGCCCGCTCGACCACCTGCTCCAATTACGCTTGTTAGGGGCGATGCTAACCGAGCCGGCACCCACTCGTCTCCTTAGCTCGAGGCTTTCGTCATCGCCCGGCTCTCCGCTATCCTGATAAACACGCCCCTCACGGCAGGCGTAGGTACTTACGGCTCTGCAACCACTCGATGTGCGCGAAAGCGACTCTCGGGAGAGAGACCTCTCGAAACTTATTGGATTATGTAAACAAACTAATTTATTTACATGTATATTCGCCCCTCGCGCTGGCGATTTTGATCAATCTACACACGAAAAGTTGTCAAAGCGACGCGAAAGCCGAAGCGGACTCGGGATTAATGAGTGCGCGCGGCCGAGCCGACCGGACATCAATCAAGAGCAGAGCAGTCGTGTGCCGACGCCGCCTTACGCACAACCCGCGCCGCGGCGAACAAGGGGATACAGCCCCCTTGATCGACGATTAGATTGCCGCCTCCGGCTGTGTGTTTTATTGTTTCGAAATCGGCCAAACTCCCACCGGACGGACGATCGATCAAAAATTGTTGCATCGGTATAATAGCCGTCCCCAAATTTTCCGGACACTTTGCGCTCGATCGTCGCCCCCGAGCGATATAGAGCGGATCGCTCCTCTCCGAAACTTGCTCGTATCCCACTTCGTAAAATCTTCGGCGAAACTTTACAATTGGCAAACGTGAGTAGATGCTCGAATGTAGCCTTGAGAAAACTTGGCCGTGAGCGCGTGGTGTATGTGGAACACACAAGGAGCGAGGAATTTCCTTTTTACTCTTTTGCTATCTCCTGCAGTCCTTATACCCTCGGCTTTCTTTCGCTCCTACGTCCTTCCCAAGCCTTGCACCTCTCATATCTCTCTCTCTCTCTCTCTCCTTTACAAATATTTTCTAGTTACTATCGCGACTCTCCATCCGTTTCTCCCGGCGCGGAGTAAAACGCTCGACGTTGCGCCTTTTGACACAAGTTATCGGAAACGAAGAAACTCGCCGGAGAGTGCGTTTTGTTGCGAGGACAAAATTTCGAGAACAATGCCAGAGAGAGAGAGAGAGAGAGAGAGAGAGAGAGAGAGAGAGAGAAGTCTCTTCTGTCTCTTGCCTACTCTGCTGAAGAAGCGCCTCGTTTAGCCAAACTTTATCCCCCCGTTACCGTGCAAAAATCCATCCAAAACGACGCTTCTAAAGAGAAGAGAGCAGCTGCAGCGGAGAATCTCTCGCTCGAAAAAGCAACGTTGCAGCGGCGTAACGTCCAAGTAGCCCCGGCTACTTTTGCCGAGCCATTCCGACGATCCTCCACCGGCCGTACATACACCGAAGAGGTACGTATAGTCGCTCTCTCGATCCTCCGGCTGATCCTCGATACACATCTCTCGCTTCGTTCGTTCCTCTCTCTCTCTCTCTCTCTCTCGAGTGCCATTCGCGTTATACGTCGTCCTATGGATCGAACCGGCCGCGTACAGTGGCGCAGGAAACGGCGAGAGCTAAAAACGAAGCTTGTATCGTGCCGCGAGGACTTGGAGAAGAAAAGGACTTCTCAGCAGCAGCAGCAGCAGCTTTTGTCGCGCAAAGATCGTTGAAGAGCGAATTTTTTCCGATTTCACGGATTTCTCCGCGGCCTGCGGGTTTTCAATTCCTTTTCGAAAACGCGCCGCTGCTTATGCCGTAACCCGGCTAAGTGGCCGATTAATAACGGGCGCAGCAGATCGGAGCGAGGATAGCCGGGAATTTTGTTAAAATACCTTTTTATGTAAATCAGCCCGAGAGCGGTCACAGGCGCTTTTCCCTCGAGCTCGGCCAGAGAGGTAGCTTTAGCTGCGGTATATCGTGATATATGTTAATGCGGCGCGGCTTGCATGTTTCGACTCGATTACATCTCTCTTTAGTACGCATAGTAGTCCCGTAAAAAACGGCCAGATTTTTTCGAAACGATTTTCGGGGCCGATCAAAAACTTTCCCGTCTCAGCTAGCTTATCGACGGAATAGTCACGGCCCGCGCGTATAATAGTAATATATAAAGCGCGATACACATCCCCAGGCGAGCGGTCGGATTGCCATCGCGCAGAGAGAAATCCCCGTAGGCTCGGATGACGGCGGCGCGACGCGGAAATTGCAGCGCAGGGACTTTCGGCCATCGGTGTACCACCGCTGCTGCGCCGCGCCAAGGAGTGAAATCTTGGGGGGAGCGAACCAATTACCCGCGCGTTTCTGCCGATTCGCCGAAAATCCAGAAAAGAGAGAGAGAGAGAGGTGTAGCAATTACCCGGGAGGCAACGTCCTAGCTTGTGTTTTGCTTAACGAGAGCGATCGAGGTGGATGAGGGCCGTGTAGGAAGTACCGCAAGTCAACTCACCTGAAACAGAAAAAATACATTCACCAATTAAAATGGCATTCACAGGTGAAATATGAACTTTTTATTACACCTATCGCGCGCGGAAGATTGATTCACCGCGCGCGGGAGTTTTTCGCATTTTCATTTTGACGGATCGCATATAAGGATGATGAATAGCTCGGATAGCAGAAACAAGTAAACCAACTTCACAAATGGTATTCGCTCAATTTGCCGGGAGTGAAATTTCGTTGCGAAAAACCGTTTCGCCCGATCGAAAAATGCTCTTCCGCAATCGCAATGATTCACGTATGAGTAAATAATTGCGGAGAGCAAAGCTCCAAGCCGGACAATAGGAGAGGCCGGGCTGGCCACTCGGTACTCGCTGCTATACTCGACGCTGAACGCCGCCAGTACGTGGCAACGAGCATCGAATGCCAGAGACTGCCGAGGTATTTTAATGAGTGAAGAGGGTCAGCGTGTGGGTATACGCCCGAGATTTGCCCTGCATTCCAACCTCATCGCGCGTCTTAGTTAGCGACGACTCTTATGCACACGAGGCCGCTGTTCATTAAGTGCTCGATTTTCCGCACGATCTAGATTCGCCGTTCGCGTTGACGGGACACATTACTCGCGATCGCTCATTGAAATTTACGCGGGATTTCCGCTGATTGCTCGGACCGACGATTTCGCGCTTATTACGATATTTTTATGAACCGTTGAGGGGGACGGGCTTCGCGCGGCGCGATGTGTAGCCATAATTCACTGCCTCTCGCGCGCATTGTTTTGCATGTGTATCGTGCATGATTTATGTGTGCCTTATGGATTCTCTGGTTTAAGCTGCTTTAGCGCTCGCTCTCTTCAATTCTGTTGAACAGCCTTGTTATTACGATCGTCCCCCAGCTCGGATGTGAACGTTGACTTTGTCGTTCTTAGCCGACGTATATCGTGCAATACGCGATAGGTGTAAACATTTTTCTCTTGTAAATTTACGACAGATGCACAGCGTGATTAATCAACTGATTGCGCTACTTGTATTCAATGTACATAGCAGGTGTTTGAATTTATTGCTAAGCCATCGTTACAGTTTGCTCGGCAAATCATAAATAACGGCACAATGGTTCATGATTTCACTCGATGCGTCTATGGCTCGAAAAGGGATCTGCGTAGAATTAAGCTCCAAAATTTACGAAATTTTATCAATTACTTCATTCTAACTGGATTTAACGCGCTCAGAATACAAAAGGGTAAGAAAAAATAATGGCCTGGCTTCGAGACAAGGCCTTTTGATCTTTAGACAATCGCGTTACCAACTCCAAAGGCTGGGCTAACAATGGTATGATCGTTATCCTTTCTTTTACGACTTTACGAAATCCCTCTCCCATCTTCCCCTACAGCCACTAGTTTTATTACCTGAGTAGTTGAATATTGCTTAATGGCTTCGCCGACGGTTCAGCTCTCGAACTTTCACCTCGGCGAAAGATTTTAATCGAGAGTACCGACTAATGCTAATTTTTGCTAAAAGTGTGTAATCCACTTTGATAATCGGCGATTCCACAAAGCCAAATTAGAAAGGTGTCGTTATAGAAGCATCGGCCCGAACGGGATGCTGTAATCGCGTGTTTCTCGAGGTTCGCTTATCGGGCTTTTTCGATAACCTGGCGCGTTTTCTCGTCAATCTAGCCTACACGCAAGCTTAAAGAGGACGAAAAAACGCGCAAAACTAGCTAGGCTAGAACTTCGGGCAGTTGCTACTAAGAGTCGAAATATCGATTTTATACGAGAGAAAGAGATCAACCGCGTTGAATAAATATTCAGTGGATTCCGTTGCTTTGGCTAGATACATCGATACAGCCGGAGATGGACTGCGAGCATACGCTGTGTGTGTGTGTGCGTGTCCGAATTTCCGTAATTTCGGAGGCAGGCGACAGAATCCATGCATTTATATTGGCTTCCTGCACCTATTGCACTTTGCCTTTTGCATCTTGGGATATTAAACGCATAATTTAGTCGGCAGCGCTCCAATAACGGCGTTGTCCTCTCCCCGCTTTTTTCCGCTCGATTTTTACTGCTCCGACGCTGTTCCGTTCGTTTGTTCGTTATTCGGGTTGCACGTTTATTTATTTTCGATTGCCGCCGACGCCGAGCGCGAAATCGATAGTCGCGCGCGTGTGGAAACGCAAATATTTACTAATTTTTCAGCGAAACCCGGGCTTTCGCATTTTTGCACCGCGCGTACACCTCTTTTTTTTTTCTACGATCGTTCGATCTTCCGTGGAATCGAACGCTTCGATATTTGCTTCGCGTGATTATGATTGATGAATTTCGGTGACGATCGAATCCGGCAAAAAATGGAAGAGAAGCGTCCCGAAGCATAATGATTCATGCGAGTGTAATTCGAGTTTCTGGCGTACCCGGCTGTATCCGCGTGTTTGGCTCTCGGCCTTTTCTTTTAATTAACCGTCTTCGAGCAGGGGCCGAGGATACCGCGCGTTATGCAAATCTTTGCGGGAAATTTGATCGCGAGACGGCAATTTAAATGAAAATCTCGCCTAATTGCTGTGCATAATGCGAAGGTCAGGATCCAACTCACCGAGAGCTAATCAGCATCGTCGCCGTGCGCAATGCATAATGAATTTGAATCGCTCATCAAGCTACTACAAACGAGCGCGCGGAGCCGAGAGTGCCTGGCTAATCCTTTAAGAAGACTAACGCCGATCTCGGAGATGCCGAGGCATGTTGCGCTGTTCCTTGCGGATGGCCCTCTTGTGTAATCGCTCGTGTGTGCACGATGTCGGATAAGCCGATATTTTCGGGATAACGCGCGAAATTGCATCAACGCGCGACGTTGCCGGCGAGCGGCGCTGCTTTGGAAAGTTTTGGATCGTTCCGTATTCAAACTAATCATAATTGTAATAATAGAATAAATTACATCATCGATGGATTGCTTTGAAATTCAAAATTTGTTTCACCGAATTCGCTTTACAGAAGAAAGAAAAGAGCTGTAATTTAGAATTATCTTTGTAGAGAAAAGAGCTGAAATTTAATTACAGCTACACGTGTACTATACCAAAAGGCCACGTCCGCGTATATGAATGCAGAAGATTAATGTCCTCTCGTCATTTGCAAATTTGCTCGTAATTGACGTAGCCGCCAAATTTCATAATGCATGCAAACTGTCGATATTCGAGCAAATATCGCTCGAGGCTTCAATAATTTATCTTCACATTGTTTACCTTCGGTTCGCCTGCTTTAACATTGCATAATAATGTGTTTCATTTTGCAGTCCATTTTGCATAGCGGATGTGCGAAAAAAAATTACACGAAATCCATACATCGTAGTCGTATTTCGTGACCTCGAGTTTTGCGATTAACAATACTGAAGCGTCTTATCTCAATTACGATTGTTCTAAATGCTTTTTTCTACAATGTGTTCATTTATTGTCATAGTAGAGTAGATAAAAAACTTTCTAAACACAAATGTTGACATAGTTAAAAATTCTACGAGTGGGGAAAAAAATCAAGCGCCAATACGCGCTGATAACGCTGTGATGTCAGTAAATCATCGATTTCGAAGAAAAACATGAAGCGTGAATGAACTCGTGCTAAATTTCGGCGAATGCGAATGAATAACAAACAATGGTCGGTTCTTGGAATCCGATCTTCTCTATACCTGAAAATTCCGATATCCAATAAATTATAGAATAACTATTCACGCCATTATAGCGAAAGCTTGTTTGTACAGCGCGTGAATCCGGTGAACTTGGCTCGGTTAGCACAACAATGATGTAACGATTCATTGAGGAATTGCCTCGCGCGATTCAATGAGCGTGACGTCAAAAGTTTACACAAGTGAAGTTCACCTTCGCCGTTAGGAAAAATTCAGCTCCTGCAATCTACATAAAAAAAAAAAAAAAAAAAAAAAAGAAACATTCGCAATCGCGCCATCGTTCTTTCCTCGGCGTAACGGGATGGAGAAAACGATGTAATTCCCAACAGCAGCGTCGAATCAGCCCGCGTGTCCTAATACGAGTTTGCAAGTCCGAGTTCATCCGTAATTAAGCTACGTCCCTCCGAGCCCGGCTAAGCTAAAGATATTGCGCGGCGATTGCAGGCTGTGCCTTCATACGGACAAGCTACTGGAGATATATATATATATATATATATATATATATATATATATATATATATACAGAGAGTATAGGCGAGAGCTTTGGTTTGCGGCTGGGTCGAATTTAAGGTTATATTCAGGCCTCGCTTATGGTCCTCCTCTTCCGTACCGCGGAGAGCATTCGCCGCTAACACGGATTAACCTTATCCCTTCTCTCGGATATTGATTCACTGCTGCGAGAGAGCTACTTGGAAATTATTGGACTCGAAGTTAAATGTCCGGCGCAAAGTTGCCTTTGAAGCATCGGCCTCGGATTAAAAATTCAGCGATTCCAGAAAAAATTCGAAAATTCAAAAAGCCCATTAGACTACTTAGTCAGAGAGCAGCCAACTCTGAATAATTAAACAGCTCGAGTATAACTTGTGTGTAAGAAAAAAGTGCGCGCCATGCGATATTCAGGCTTAAAAACCGTGTATGCTGCTCGCGGGAGAAAAGGTATTTTCCAAGCTTTCGCATATACGATATTTTTTGAAATCCTGGCGCAGCACGTACAGCAGCAGCAGCTAGCGGTAAGCGCGAGCCCCAATTTCGCGAGAGCTGACGCGAAAGAGAGGAAAAAGGCTGTATATGGATGGTAGAGTATAGCAGAGGTAAAAAATGTTTTCGCCGCGCGCTGAAAGTTGTACAGCGACGAAGGGGTCGGGGGAAGAGAATCCGATGTTCAATATCTCGTCGAGAGTTTCAAGTCGGACACAATGTAGGTCGGCCTGTGTCTCTGACATTCCCCGCTCGCCTGAATCGTATCTCGGTGCCTGATTTTCTCTCTCTCTCTCTCTCTCTCTCTCTCTCTCTCTCTCGGACGGATGTGTGTCACATTAAAGTTTCAGCCGCTCGTTGATCCCTAAATAAATGCGAACGAGCTCGACGAGCTACTGATTAATTTCGACGACTGGATTTCGATGTCATTCTTCGGATGCGGTATTGAGTGAATTAGATATATATAGTGCGCGCACGTATAGCACATTATATTCATTGCCGCTGGTGAAATATACGGACATTGTGTACCTCTCGCGAGAAATTCACGGCCGGCATTTACATATTTTCGGGGCGTACACGTATATACATCACTCGGCGGCGGTGTGTATTCTCTGCATCCTTCAACAAAGGGAACGAAAGCGCCTTTTGTCATTTCTCTCTCTCTCTCTTATGTCCCCGCGATCTGCGCAACTGGCATTGACTGGAGATTTTACTCGGCGCGCGCCGGGAAACGCGAACAAAGCGAAATCCTCCGTACTAACGTGACTAGAGCCTCTGGCGCCTTTTATTTGCAGTCCGCGAGAATATCATTTGTTTAAAAGCTCGCGACTAATGTTTCTCGCGAGTAGAAAAATTAACGTGTATTTATAATCGGCGTTTTACATCCGATGTTTCGCGCGAAAATTGAATGCACTCTCCTTTCTACTTCCGAGAACTTTGCTCCCCGTTTTTCCGCAGTCGGCATCGGGGAGACGCGGCTTTGAAATCAAAGGACGCATTGTTCGCCGCGTCGAGCAAACAAGCTCTCGCTGCTTCGTCTTCCTCGATATCTCGATGAACGGCGATTCGAATAACGATCCTTGTCAGGATGACGAAACGAGTGAAGGAATTAGCGCAGGTATAAAGCCGCGAAATTAGTCGCGCGGTCGAGCGAGCGATGAGAGAAAATGAATATGCAGCGCGGCGGGAAATGTAACCGCTGAAATATGTACAATGGTGCGCGCGGGACTGGAGCTCGTTTCTCCAACTCAAACATTATTTGAGTAACCTAGCACGCGATTCCGCTCTCGCTCCCGCAGAGTCGCTCTTTCTTGCAGTCGAGTTATAATGCACGCCGTAAGCCTGTAGTTGCCGTATATTTTTATGTACCTCCGGCGCGTATACATTCATGCTGTGTGCAGTGTGTTTCTCCTTCTCTTTACTTAGCTCTTTTAATTACCATCGTTTCTGATTCCGTTACTTACGACTTAACTTTCAAACTCCCGCCGAATATGGCTTCCTTCCCCGCGAGGAGCTTGTTTACGACGAATCTCTTTGGAAAACTATTTCCACGCTGTCCCGACACAAAAATCTCGTCGATATTGGGCGCGAACAATGCACAACCGTCGGAACTCGCCTCGGCTCTCATTCGTCAGGCGCATCGAGTCCTGCCGCGCAATTTGCAGCCGCGAAAAATTCGGCTCTCTGCTGCAGGGAAATTCCCGCCCGACGACGGCGACATGCATTATGGCGAGTCGTGGACGCGCATAACTCCGACCGCATTTTCGGAAAAGTCTACGCGCCGCGCGCGCACACAGAGGCGCGATATCGTCCGGCGCCGCTGCGTAATTTATCGGCGAGCGCGCGCGCGATAAATCACCATCGGATTATCCGAATTGCGCGTCGTCGCGCGTGCATT
Source organism: Trichomalopsis sarcophagae (assembly GCA_024372645.1). Classification (NCBI taxonomy): domain Eukaryota; kingdom Metazoa; phylum Arthropoda; class Insecta; order Hymenoptera; family Pteromalidae; genus Trichomalopsis; species Trichomalopsis sarcophagae. The sequence continues at coordinate 2,109,202 of QLSS01000012.1, forward strand.
GCTGCGCCGCCGACGCGATAAGTCGGCGCTACTGTGCTACATCCGTTTTCCCTCTATAGGGTAGCTGTATATTTCCGACTTCGGGGATTCCTTTCGGGAGATTCTCACCTCATTCTGCTCGCTTTTTCCGCGGATTCGTCTTACGCCTCAAATGTCCATTGATTAGACGGGTGATTTAACGGCAACATTTGATTCCCTACTGTTTGTGACCCGTAATGGGCAGCTCCTTTTATTTTCGCGAAGAAAAGACGCGTAAAAAAGCAGTTGGAAATGAGCTGGCGGTGCAAACGCTTTCCGAGTTTATCTCTGGTCGTACGCCAGCTGCAGCTTCAAACGCGTCTTTGTTTTTTGTTTCTGCTCGCTGCAGGTGTTTTTAATGAAAATGCCGCGGATCCTTTTGCTCTTCCGTATCTCGCGTGTGTAACACGAGGGGGGGAGAAAAATGAATCGGAAAGCTTTAATTAAATACCCGGAAGGCTTGTTTTTGAATTCCTAATGTCGCGCTGCAGTACGACAACGAAACGAGCTGACTCGATCCGCGTATAACACGCTCAGCCTCGCAATGGCCGCACAAAGACAAGTCACGCCAGCTCGAGAACAAAGTCCCTCGACTCTCACCGCACGGCGGAAGAAGCGGAGGAAGAATCCGAGCTGCGGGCCAAGGAAGCCTCTCGCTCAAGTCGCTGCGCATTTAGCCTCGGATATTCCCCCCGAAGCGCAACAGTTAGCCTTTCTCTCTCGTTCCTCGACAGCGCACGTCAGGAGCAGAGACGAGCTCGCACCTCTTCGTTCATTTCTCGTCTTTTAAACGGCGACGGGCCAAGGTCGTCTTCTGCGCACGAGATATTCCCTCCGCTAAATACGAGAGCGAGGGCTGCGCGGACTTTGTTCGGCACTTTGTTCGAGGGGGGCGAATGCGGGTCAACAACTCGAGGGAAGAGTGCTGGAGACAGCTGGGCAACGCGACGAGGCTCTTTTCTCGGCCGAAGCTTGAATTTCTTTGTAATTCGATTATCAGCGCGTCATTCAAAGACAGAGGGTATTTAGCATGAAAACGATTTTGAAGCATCGACAAGCGCTCGGCGAAACTTTCGCCTAGAGCTTTTTCGCGGTTGCGTTCGAAGCGAAAGTTTCCGGACGATGCACCATGAACCGATACAACCGAGTAGCGGGGATTAGTCCGCTCAACTATTCGCGCGTAAGGAAAACGTGTGGGCTTTTCGAAAAGCTCGATCCCGTTCAGGCAGGCACGAAAGAACGAGGCAGCGGAAGCAAGCGTCAGCAGGCGCTTTAAACAAGAGGTTAGACACTGGAGCACATGCATGTGGGTCGAGTCGCTTTGCTCCACTTTCTCGCTCTGCAAAGACGAGGGCGTATACCCTCTACTGCCGGACTAAACTTGCCGGACTCTTCTCGCGGAGAGCCTCAGCTTTAACGGCGAGAGTCCCTCCATTACAATCATCGGCTTTATTGTGTCCACCCGGACTCGAATGTTTGCCGCGAGAAAGAAACGATAAAAACGATAACGATAATCGACCCGCAGTAGACTTCTCCTCAAAGTTTAACTTCCTCGCGCATACTGCCCACCTCGACGTCGCAGAGAAAGTTAGCATACGCGCTCGGGCTGAAATACAGTTTTAATTTGTCGGCCGCCGCTCGTCCCCTTGATATCCCGTCTCGCCGCGCTCTACCCTCCCACCCGTATATACGTGTATTGAAAAGGAAGGAGGGCTGCGCGGAAAACGAAACAAAAGTGCCGCGGGACGCGCGGAGAAAGTTAGAGTGTCCAGTTTAAATTACAGGAATAAATCACGCGCAGCGAGCAGCAGCCGCTGTACGTGCCAGACTCTTGCGCTGTATAACACACCTTTGCATGAAATTATATCTATATATACAAGGAGCGAGCTCGAGTTTTGCCTGCTGCTGCGCCGCCACAGATAATAACTTCTTTAGCGGGAAAATAAAATTCACGCGCGAGCTTTAACGCGATTCCGGGCGAAATTCAATTCGCCAGCTGCTGGGCGCGCCGTAAAAATTTACTCCCATTGATTCCGTTCCCGCTGTATCCGCGAATTTTTACGCCGCCGCGATTAGAGCCGGGGGAGGATTCGTTCGACCGAAAGGAAGCTTATACGCATCCCGCGGATATATCGGTGCACGTTTAAGCTCGCCCACGTCCGACCGGCGAGTTTTTTTCATTTCCAGTGCACGCGGGTATTCTTCTGCTGCTAGGTTTTTTAAATCTGGCTAATGCACACGGCCGCGCCCGGAACCTGATTTTCATCTCTTTGCGTATTCCGCCCGCGCGCCTGGAAATGTAATCCTCTCTCCGTGTTCGGCGAGAATAAAATATTGGCGGCGCTCACTTTGCGTCAAAGGAGCGCGCCCGGGCAATGAGGGGACGATAAACAAAAACGCTGAGGCGAGTTCTAATTGTACCGGCGAGCCGCGCATCGAATAACGAATAATACGAGGCGCGCCGGGGAGTGGCAGTATCTGCACGCGCGGAGACAAAGTCCGGGCAAAAAAGGGCAATTCGAGCGAGAGCCTGCACCGGAGGAAGAGTCTAATGGCCGAGTTCCTCTGTTTTGCTAATTACCTGCGCAGGCAGAGAGAACTGCATCTACCGGAATTTTCTTCTCGTTCCTCGCGCCATCATCGTTTTCTGGCACGAAGCTCCCTCTCGTTTCTCGTTACAATGTTTTTGCTTCGCCGGCAGTTACGTGCACTCGCGATGACCGAATATGAAAGCGCGTTTATTCGAAGCTTCGCAGGTCGCCGATCGATTCATCAGAACCGCCGAAGACGCTTTTCGCGCTGGCGCAGTTGGCGTCGCGACTCCGACACACAGCTACACACGCGGCACACAACGGGAAGATTAATCAATTGTTTCGTATACGTTAAACGCTTAAAGCGAAGTTGCTCGGCTGCATCGCGCAGGTATACAGCGAGCAGAGAGAGAGAGAGAGGGAGAGAGGAGCGGCAAAGTTTCCGGAACAGCGACGGTCAACTTTATCGGCGACCGATGATGCATGTTCCGGAAACGGCTGGCTGGCTTCTGACCGGAAGCTCAACTTGCCGACTGTGTGTGTGTGGCCGCACTAGTGTACACTGCTTTGAACAGAGCAAACGCGCATACACACACACACGGAACGGGAATGGCCACTTGCGTTAATGACACGGCATTGGGAATCACTTTTTAAAGGACTCTAGCCGGCGCTCCGGTAAATGAGAGCTGCGCTGCTGCACGAAGAGGGCGATCGTTTCGGGTTGCCGCGTAACGACCCTTTAGCGGTGGCCGGCTGCTATTGTTCTCTTTCGCAGCATTTTTATCGAGATGATGATTTCTTCTCAATTTCTCTCCACCCACGAGTGATATCGCGGAGGCCGGCGAATACTGAACTTTCAAAGTAACGAGCTCGAATAAGAGTGGCTACAACGCGCTTACTCGTCTAATTAGGAAGATTGAAAACACTCTTGGAAACTGCGCGGAGAATGAGAAAAAAAGCACGAGGATACATTTTCCAGGCATGGTTCATCTTCTTTCTTCACTGGCTCACGCGCTACTCGACCTCTGTATTCGCTCGCAGAGCACACCAAAGCAGCTTCTCGCGATGCGAAGCAAACAAAAGGGGTTACACCAAGATAAACCGCGAATTCCAAGAAATTTGAAGGCAGAAGTGACGTTAATCATCATCGAGCTTGTTTTATTTTTGGCTATCAATTTCATAACGATTAACTCTTCTGCATCGATGGCAATTTGCGTATCTTTTATATTCGTGCAATATGGCGACGTGATTCGACTGTGCATACACAAGTGTGATTTTTGTATACATTCGTCGAAAGTATTTAAACTTTCACAAATACGATACCGTTGCCAGTCTGAATTGCACTGTCATGATGGCAAGTAAACTCTTGGTTTTGGCGCTTTGCCTCAATAGTGCATTGATCTTTGCTGCACAAGGTGGCAAGGTAGATAGACTTTTTTATTAAAGGAAAGTGTGTGTCGATTAAGACTTAATAATTATCATTGGTTTCACAGATCGACAACAGGCTGAGCGATGCTGAGTTTCGTAGGATATTCCATCGCAGGCGCGCTGAAGGTAGCAAGCTTTTTTTTAATGTTAATAAGGAAAACAAAAATTTTCAACAATTTTTCGTAAAATTTTAGTACCTGACTACAAGACTGTAATGCTAGAGACTTCAAACGGTCACAGATCAAGAAGAGAGCTGCGACCCGTAGAGTTCGACATAGACGGAACTAAAGTTCAATTGCATCTTAATCCTATTAAGGATAATGTCATGAATCACGTTCCTGTATGGACCGTAGAGACCGACAGACAAAGCTCTACTGGCCATCGCTATCAGAAGCTTCCTGAGGTGAGAGGAAAATCCCTTTTGGCAATAATTTATTTTTGTATCAAGGCTTCAGTTAATGACACACGTTTGCATTGCTATAAAGGAACAAACTAGAATCGATGGAACTTTCTACCAAGATCCTGAGAAGGCGGCTACGCTTTTAGCGTACTACAAAAATCAGTACATTTACTATGTGAGTAAGAGTGCATAAATAACGAACGTGATTAGGTGTTGAACGTAATTAATGCAATGTAATTTTAGGACGGTATATTCGGAGAAAGTAAAATGGCCAAGATAGTTCGGTCTGTTCCGGAAAAGTGGTGGATGACGCCAGGAAAAGGAGCAGGCAACGACCACGTTGTGTTCGATGTCAATGAAAATAAGGGTACTACCAAACCAGGTATGTTTATAATAGACATAAATAAATTAATTCGAGAACTAAGTTATTTCGAAATATCATAGATAAATTTTTCTTTAAATTGTCTAATTAGTTGGAGACAGTTCGGATGCAGAAAAGCTTGACGAGCCCTTGGACGTTTTGTACCCTAAACTTCTTATTGTAGTAGCTAGTGATTACTTCAAGTAAGACACGAAATTTGATGTAATGTTTTATTTGCAATTCGTTATAATGTTTGCTGATCAACGATATTTTAAAGGAAATTCGGAGAAGATGTATCTGAAACTATAAAATACGTTTCCACCTTCTGGAATGCAGTAAATTTGAGATATGCCAAGCTGACGGCTCCTAAAGTAAAGATTATAATTACTGGAATCATTATAGCTAAGGTTTGTACTTTTATATTATACCTTATTCGAAAATGAATTTTTTATTTAAGAGCACAATCTAAAATTTTTAGGATGATACCGCTCTGACATTCGTTTATAATTCTCGTTTACCCGAAGATATGAACTCCCTAAATACTTATCAACTACTGATCAATCAAGGCCAATATTTTGAAAAGGAATTCAATAAGTCTCTTGATTTCCAAAATTACGACTCTACTATTACACTGACAAAGTAAATTGTGTAATACGTAAATTAAATTATTTGCACTTTTGTATCTTAATACTTTTTTTAATGAATATATAATTATTATTTGCAGTTTGAACACTGGACCGATTGCTGGTACTTTAACAAAATTTTAATAAAAAAACTGGTATTCCATAAAAGGCTTTTGAAACTAATAAATGCTTATTTTAGGTTCCGCTTATGTAGGACGAATTTGCCATGTAGGTGCTAACACCGGTTTTGTAAACGATGATGCCAGCTACGGTGGACTTCAACCTGCTACGCATGAACTTGGACATTTGTACGCCTTTCTTCATTTCTTTTAATTTTTTAACGATGTCGCTTATTAAATATCGAATACTTGGCATTTCTATGTTTCAGACTGAACTTGCCCCATGACGGAGCTGGTGCAGCGAAATCTTGCGAGCCTTATCCTGATTCAAATACTAGTACAATCATGGCTGCATTTATGGCATATGTAGAGAAATATATTTGGTCTGACTGTAGCCAGAGGATTCTTCGAGAATTCGCAACGTAAACAATTTTGTTTAGAAAATAGATAATTAGAGTATTTTTATTATTATTACACACCACTTTCGACTTACTCACGAAATATATTATTTGCAGGACGAAGGCAGCTGAATGCATGAAGTACACTTCACGTACCCGATAATTCAAGTTCTTCTGAGCAATCTAATTGATATAAATAAAGATAATGTATAATGTATGATGTTGAAAATTTAAAATCTTTTGTACATATTTGAATAAAGAAAATTTTGTAATATATGAATACAAATATTTTTGAATGCCACTTAAAGTAGTCACCGATTATCGAATCTCTAAAAATATACATTTTAACCTCCAAAACCTAAAAAATAGCTTATTGATGAGTGAAATAATAATACGAGTCAAGCATTAAAATGTGTTTTTTCCAAGACACCTCGTTAAACTTTAGATTTTGAATTCAAATAATTATAAATGCTAACTGAATTATATTCTATGGATTGCGGAAATTATTTGTCTGAAGTGATCATTACAAACAGCTTATTTTTCATATAGGCATGATATGTACACTTTCAATACGCTTAACTCCGGAGGTCGTCAGAATCTCTACCTATTATGTAAATCGAAGGTGGGCAATTTCGAAGAATCTTATCTCTTAAGCCAGATTCTTATCTTTGCTCTGAATAGAAAATAGTAATTGATTATTCGCGTTCATTATTTCCATACCATAATGTTCTAGTAATATTATGAATTATACAGCGATAATAGAGTTATATCTGTCATAGATTCGTATATTTTGAGTACAATGATGAGATGTTTTCACCTAAAATTACTTTTCTGATTAGAAATGAAGAAACTATTTCAAAAATCTATTCGAAATTTCACATTTCCATTGTGAGCATACAAAGTAGATCCGGTTGTGAATCCTAACTACAGGTAAAAACTATGTATGAAGGATAACAGTGGTGACAGAAAATTTTAAGTGATTTTGCAATGAATTGATTATATGACATCCATATATAAACACATTAAATTCCCATACCTATCAAAAAATTTCTGCATAAATATTTGTATCAGCTGTAATTTTTGACCAAGTATTAGTTATATTTATATGAGTGTAATTATCGTATCATGTGTTAGGTGAATACTCATTAAAAATATAACAGTAATGACAAAATAAGTTTAAAAATGAATTCATCGAAGTCAGCTTAATGTCTTACAGATTACAAAAGGCTCACATTATAGCTGTCGGAATGAATACGAAAAAAGTTTATTTAATGCAGTCAATTTAATTCTTTTAATCGCCCTGACTGATAAGTTTACCATAACAAAAATTCTTAAGTAATCGTAGCATCAGAATTCAAATAATCGCAAATACAAATTGTGACATTTTGTTTTATGATTATCAATCGAATTTGAGTCGATGACAATTTGCGTATCTGTTGTGTTTGCATAATATGACGATATGATTAGAGTGTATATACAAGTGTTATTTTGCAATGATTATTAGGTAAATTTGAAGTATTTAAACTTGTACGGATACTGACACCGTAGCCAGTCTGAATTGCTCCTCAAGATGGCAAGTAAATTCTTCGTTTTGGCACTTTGTCTCAATAGTGCACTGATCTTTGCTGCACAAGGTGGCAGGGTAAATAGATTTGCTTCTATTTTTTTTAATAAATTTTTTTATTGAAGGAAAGCATGTGTCAATTAAAATTCAATGATTATTACTGTTTTTATCAGGTCGACGACAGACTGAGCGATGCTGAATTTCGTAGAATATTCCATCGTAGGCGCGCTGAAGGTAATGAACATTTTTAGTCATATTAAAGAACTATAATATCAACAAATGTTCAACACTTTTGTATGAAATTCCAGTTCCTGACTACAAGACTGTCATGCTGGAGACTTCCAGCGGTCATAGATCAAGAAGAGAGTTACGACCTGTAGAGTTCGATATCGACGGAACTAAAGTTCAATTGCATCTCAATCCTATCAAAGAGAATGTGATGAGTTACGTTCCTGTATGGACCGTAGAGACTGACAGACAAAGCTCTACAGGTCATCGCTATCAAAAGCTTCCTGAAGTAAGAGAAAAATACTTTTATCATAGTAATACATTTTTTTAAGATTGGTTGATTAACATACATTTACGTTCCTTACAGGAACAAACTAAAATCGATGGAACCTTTTACGAAGATCCTGAGAAGGCGGCTACGCTTTTAGCTTACTATAAAGATCAATACATTTACTATGTGAGTATTAGCATATAAGAACAATGTATAAAATTAGATGTTGAATGCAGTTATATATAACTCAATGCAATGTAATTTTAGGACGGTATATTCGGAGAAAGTAAAATGGCCAAGATAGTTCGATCTCTTCCGGAAAAGTGGTGGATGACGCCAGGAAAAGAGGCAGGCAATGATCACGTTGTATTCGATGTCAATGAAAATAAGGGTACCACTAAACCAGGTTAGCTATTAACTTTCGCAAAAAAATTAACTCGAAAACTAAATAATTCGCAAACTTTTGAGAGAAATTTTATAATTTTTCAAATTGTCTAATTAGTTGGAGACAGTTCGGATGCAGAAAAGCTTGACGAGCCCTTGGATGTCTTGTATCCTAAACTTCTTATTGTAGTGGCCAGTGACTACTTCAAGTAAGGGGCTAAAATTTTTATTTATAATTTTACTAATTATTCTAACTAAACAATAATATATCTAAAGAAAATTCGGAGAAGATGTATCTGAAACTATAAAATACGTATCCACGTTCTGGAATGCAGTAAATTTACAATATACCAAGCTGACGGCTCCCAAAGTAAAGATTGTAGTTACTGGAATCATCATAGCTAAGGTTTGTACTTTTATATGATATCTTATTCGAAAATTAATTTTTTATTTAAGAACACAATCTAAAATTTTTAGGATGATACCGCTCTGACATTCGTTTATAATTCTCGTTTACCGGAAGATATGAAATCCCTCAATACTAATAAACTACTGATAAATCAAGGCCAATATTTTGAAAAGGAATTCAATAAGTCTCTTGATTTCAAAAATTACGACTCTACTATTACACTGACAAAGTAAATTGTGCAATACGTAAATTAAATTATCTGCACTTTTATATCTTAATACTTTTTTTTTAATGAATATATATTATTTTTTGCAGCTTGTACACTGGACCGATCGCTGGTACTTTAACAATATTTAAATAAAAAATTGATATTCTGTAGGTTTTTGAAACTAATATATTATCCATTCTAGGATCCGCGTTCGTAGGGAAAATTTGCGATGACGGCTACAACGTTGGTTTTATCAACGACGATGCCAGCTACGGTGGTATTCAAGCTGCCACGCATGAGCTTGGACACTTGTACGGTTTTCTAAATTTTTTAATGTAATTTAACTCTATCTTTTTTGACATTATTAACAATTGCGATTACTATATTTCAGACTTAATTTGCCTCATGACGGAGCTGGTGCAGCAGTATCTTGCGAAGCTTATCCTGATCCAAACGTTAGCACAATCATGGCTGCATTCGTGGCATCTGTAGAGAAATTCGTTTGGTCTGACTGTAGCCAGAGGATTCTTCGAGAATTTGCATCGTAAGCAATTTTGTTTAGCTAATACATAATTACAGCATTCACATCACTTTTAACTAACTCACAAAATATATTATGTACAGGACTAAGGCGGCTGAATGCATGAAGTACTCTTCACGTTCCCGATAATTGAAACTCTTCTAAGCAGTTTAATTGATGTATGTAAAAATGTATAAAACATGACTTTACATAAATTAGACTTTTTATACATATTTTATTATTAATAAAGATCATTTTTCAATAATATTATAGTTTTTTTTAATAATTTCCAAAAACCATATCAAATACTCTTTAAAATGTATGTAGTTTTAAAAACACAGTTTGCAAATTTGAACGCTGCTTAATTACTGTCATAATCAATAAGATAGAAGCATTGCTCTGACGTGATCGACGTCATATCTAATAAAACATATTATATGTAGTCCAGTTATCACTCAGAAAAGTAAAAACATGCAAAATACATATTACCACAGTTCATTTCGTAATTAAAAAATCGTTAATTCTCGTGGTGAATAATCCTTTAAAATTTTGCTGTAAAAAGCGACAAAGTATACAAGTTAAACTTTCCAACAAGACTAAGGATTTTTATTACTACAATAAATTGATTGGTCACCCCCCTCCCTCACTTTTATAGATTCAAAACAGACTAGGCGATGCCAAATAGAGAGAAATATTTTATGGATACTTTAGCACAAAACTAACTAATACTATCATTTCAAGCGATTTAATAGTAAAGTTAAATGAAATAAAGGTAATTAGTTTATGAAATAATAATACCCCCAAAGAGTAATTAAAAAATTACAAATATATAACTTGAATGAGATAAGCGCACACGTTATTCTTATTCAGTTGTGACATAGTATTCTATCGTTCAAATTTTCCATATATATCAAAATTTATTTGTGTTCCTACTGTACAAAGTATACGCAAGTGGCGAAAGGCGATATTTTTCATAGAGAGTCACTATATTTATAGGCTTCAAATTTGATTTTCTCGGTTAGTCTTAATCAGCTCTTAAGAATGAAGACTGGACATTTTATTTTATCTGCATTTTGCCCGTGCGGTTTAGTTCAATGTGCTGCGCAATATGCTAAGGTATTTTGAAATTCGGAAATCTTATCATTTTCAGAAATTGACTTAATTATTATACATAATTGTCCAGGTACACGAACAATTGACTGATGCAGAATTTCCAAAAGTATTTGGCGAAAGTTGAATCAAAAAATGATCACAGAGCTAAACGAGAACTTCGTCCAACGCAAACACTGTCTATCAATCAGTCAATCCGGTAAATATTGTTTGAAGACCGCACATGCGTACATTTAAAAATAAATAAAACAGATTTTGTATTTAATTCTATTTATCAGGAACAAATAAAAATTGATGGTATCTTTTATGAAGATCCTAAAACAATGGCTACATTATTGGCTTACTACAAAAGACACTACATCTATTATGTAAGTGTTATTACTGCTTTTTGCAAACCCAATTTTATTTAAAATTTAAAATTTATCATTAATGATTAAGGATGGTGTTTTCGGCGAAAGCAATCATGTAAGTAATCATGTAAAAGTAAGCTTGATTCATAAAAAAGTAAACCATAATCTAATAGCGTTATTTTAGGAAACTAGGAAAAGACGTTCAGGAAACCATAAAATATGTTGCAACATTCTGGAATGCTGTCAATTTGAAATACTGCAAAATATAATCTCCAAAAATCAAAATCTTAGTTACTGGCATTGTTACATCGAAGGTAAATAGACTTAATGAAAGTTTACGTAAAATGAAGCTTATTCCAGTAATAAATCAAACTTTCTTTTGTTTTAGGATGAAAATGCGTTGAGCTATATTTACCGTGCTAAAATCAAACTAATTTGAGCCAATTGAATCCATTGCAAATGTTGAACCTCGCTAGAACATATTTCTCCGGTGAATTTGAAAAAGCAACGCACTTTTACAACTATGACTCATCTATTACAATGTCAAAGTATGTATAATGTGAAAATAATAAAAAAGGTACTTTACAGATACAAGCATGATTAGCTTTACTAACATCCTTTTTCTACGTTTCAGCTTAGAAACTGTAATAAGCGCAGGTAGACTTCGTCTAAAAGATACTGCTATTTTTAGGTGCTGCTTACAGATCAGAGATCTGTAGTAAGGACTTGAACGTTGGTTACTTCTCTGGGCTATTATCTGGAACACACGAGCTTGGGCATCTGTGAGTATTTATTTTATGAACTTCCAATATCAAATGCCATACACGTTATCATATTATTTATGTCCACTTAGACTTAGCCTTAGCCATGACTTCAAGAAAGGAAATGGCTGCGAAGGCTACATCGACAATGTTAATACTGTCATGGCACCATTCGTGCAAGATGTAAAAGAATTCGTATGGTCGGATTGCAGCAAGACACGTTTGCAGGAATTCGCATGGTAATTTTTTTTTTCTTTTTTGAAAGAAACGCAAGGAATAGACTTACTGACAATTAATTCAAGATTTTGTATACGTACACGTTGTATCACATAATAAAACTTTTTTGACTCGAAAAAAATTGAATTGAAAAATTCCAGTCCCTCATAATACATACAGCGCGCAGAGAGTATGCTATACGACGGAGCGCGCCACAGGAAGTACGTCTATTTCCTCGAGGAACGACGCTATTTTACAATCCAGTTTACGAGCTAGCCAAGTGCGAGCGATGGTTACCTTATTTATTATAATCCAACTCACGTAGTTCCGCGAGCGCGCGCAGGTGTATATCCTATACCGCCGATCCTCTTTCATGCCTTACGAGCTCACGCACATATTCAGCCCCTCGCATACGGAATAGACATGCACGTAGAGCTCGTGCAGCTCTGCAGGGGATGCGCGAACTGATGCAGAATGAGAGCAGCACGGCGACGGCGACTGCGGACTGTTTTTTCGATCCACTACTCGCTATACAGCTCGCACACGACGCACGACGACCACGCGTATAAGTATAAAGAATACGCCGGAAATTTTAAAACGCCCGGGAAAGAATAGCAGCTCTCAACGAGGGAGACTGCTTCGACCGGTCTTGGGCTACTGGCTCGCGATGTATACACAGGTATATGCACAACGCGCAGCGTAAAAACGTTCATTGTGCTCGCGAGTATACTTGTACAATGAAAGTATCCTTTTCGAGCGGAAGGAAAAAATTTCATGGAGAATATTTTCCGAGCATTGTCGTCGTGGATCCTGCACGCGCGTGCATGCGTCATCGCGGGGAGTCGGAGCTGCTTGCATCAGAGGAAATTTTTCCTAAAGCATAATTTTCCAAGCCACGAACGAAGGAAGCACTTTTCGGTAAAAAAAGGATCTCTCTCCGAAATTAGCATCGTTTCATCTCTCTCAAACCTCGGAATTAGCATTCGAGTCCGCGGCAGCAATCCGACTCGAGCGGATTCCGCAGAAACGGACATATTTAGCCCACGTACGTATATACGAATTCCCCGCGTAAAAGTGACGCTCGCCGAGCGATTTACGGCGGCCGTCGACGAGCGTCGCGCATAATTTTGAAATCTCATTCTAGGCACAGCGAGCGCGACGAATAAGAAGAATGCCACTGTTTATACGCCGCTGCAAGGATGCAATTTCGGGCTGGCCGGAAACTGCGGAGGCGCTAATAAACTCTCCCGGCATAACCGAGTTTCGCGCGCGCGAGCCGAGTGTATACAGTCGGATGAACAGAACGAAGCGCGACGGCTTGGTCTTGAACCAATAAATATTCATACGCACCGAGTTTCTGCGAACTTGATGGGATTTCGAGCGGATTTAGCAGCGCACTACGACTTTCGGTTATTCTTTGAATAATGCCCGGCCTCCAGTCGTCTGGTGCTTCGGTTATTATAAGAATACGTAGCGAGTCTCGACTTTTTCTTCGACTTACTCTCGAGAAGAGACGTCGTCGGGGAGGAGAATTCATTTACAGGCGCGCATCGATTCCGACGACAATTGCCAGATTGCCGAGGAAATTCATAAAATTGGCCGAGCTCCTTCAGTCGAAAAAAAAGAGAGAACGTCAAACGGCTTTTCCAGTCGAACGCTGCATCGCAGTAGTGTGTGTGTGTGCGCCTCTTCGCACTAAAATCCGAAAGAGAGAGGGCACGGCAGCGCAGAGGAATAAAATCAATAAAGTAATGCCGGCGGTCCTCTCGTCGATTCGTCGGGCTTTCTCTCTCTCTCTCTCTCTCTCTCTAGTTTCTGCTGCTGCTGTCGCGCGCGATGAAATGTAAATAGCGCGAGTCGTTTTTTATTTTCGTCGGCGAATTGCTCTTTCGGTTTCTCGCAAATCGTCCCTTTCAACGTTCGTCGATTTGTCTCCGATAAATTTCGGAAATGATCGTATATATACTGGAATTTATAAAACGGGGGAAAATGCTCTTCGATCGAGCGAACGTTCAGAGCGCATTTTCCATCGCTCGTCGCGCGATTCGGAAAATCTCGTCAAATTTGCCCGTGCATCAGCCATCGCAGCTCCGACTAGAAATGTCAAAAAATAACCACGAAATTCCTCCCATCGCCATCAGCTGCAGCGATGTAAGTTTACAGTACGTTGGGGTGCAGGCAGCTCGCGCTGCACTGTACGTCCTTTATCAGCAAGTCGCTCGTAAAATCGCTGCAGCGACGAGCGAGGCCCGAAAGCACTACTCGCTGAGCGGCTCGTGTGTTTCAGACGCGGAATTGCGTTTGCAACTTGGCAGCTGCGAAAGCTCCTTTCGCCGAGTCGGGCGTACGTGGAGTATGAAGGATTTAAAGGCGCTGTCACGCGGGGCTCGACGGAGTACTGTACGCCGAGAGTAATTTACCGCTGTAAGCTCTCGTGTAAAACGTGACTTGAACTGGCTTGCATAATTTTCCCTCGACCTGCTGCTTTTCCCCGGCGGCGTGGGTCAGGCTAATGCCAATGACGATCATCTTCGAAAAAAAAAACAAAAGACAAGACTGCGAGCATATTTTAGGGAAATGGATTTGTTATTTTCACGCCTGAACGACAACGAGCTGCGTGCGTCAACGAGAGATAAAAGTCTCCACTTCCCTCGGAAAATCGCGATCCGCGAATAATCAAAAGCGAGCGCGCACACGATGATATACGAATCGAAATCGACTGAGCGTCGGCGGCGCCAGAGAGGTCAACTTGCCTCTCTATCTCTCTGTCTCTCAAAATTGGACTCGCAAATTAGCTCGACTACTGCTCCCGGCGGCGCAGCGCGATCGCGAGCGAGAGATAATGGTACAGGATGCTCCAGCCGAACGAGGCTTAGACACTCGGGTACGTATGGTTGCTCAAAGCTCTCCGCGAGGGAGAAAGCCAGGCGGAAATAGAAAGAGAGGACTGAGGCAGGATAGCTGCCAGGCTTCATTTGAATATTGAGTAAACTGAGCCGCTGAAGACGAAACGGCGCTACATACGCATGGTGCACGGCCGTTTGACGATTGCGCGTTGCTAAGCTATTCCAACGCGAAACATTGGTAAATGAGCCGATGCGCTACGCCTGTATATATTTCGCGATTAGTAGCTTTTCGTATAGGCACACTTTTTCCTTGGAATACTTGTTGCGCGACTGTTTATGAATTTCGCGAAAAACGCTAGTAAGTAATTTCGGGACCGATAAAGATATTTCCATAAAGACATAAATATTCCTCAAAGTAAATCCCTTTATGGAACACTTATTTCCACAGCGTAAAACTTTATCGGGGGCAATTAATCACCGCGTAAAAAGTCGGGATTATATACGAGGGCATAAAAAGCATAGTTTTCGCGGCCATATCTCTCTCTCTCTCTCTCTCTCTCTCTCTCTCTCTTCCCGCGCGCGCGCACACGAATAAACAGCCGAACTGTAAACAAGCGCGTAGGATGACTTCTCTGCGGCAAAAACGGCAAAGGGCGAGTGCGTTCACCCCGCGGGCGTCATATAGCCATTGTTTAGAATCGATAGCTCTCGAGGAAGAAACCGGCGCGCGTAAAAATTGATTTCCCAAGGAGAGAGAGAGAGAGAGAGAGAGAGAGAGAGAGAGAGCGGCGGCGGCGGCAGGAGAGTGAAGAATCGGCGAGCGGGAAAAGCTCATGGAAATCTCGGCGTTCCAGAGGCGAGAGTCTATCAATCACCCCCCTTGATCCGAGCCCGGCCAAAGACCCTCTCTGTGTGTGCGGCATCTGGTGACTCGGAACCCGCGGTGAATTCGAACGACTCGGAGGAATTCCTCTGGGCCGCCGTCACACGAGTTCGTCAAAGGCTGTGTACACACACACACACACACACACACACACACATCAGTAGCGCGGTGCTGTGACGCGCGTCTTTCAGCTCGCGAACTTTATGATCGCGAATACCCGGCGTGCGGACTTTACGATCGGCGAGAAGAGCATCAACGGGGGTCGATACAAGCGAGCTGCTCTAACCGCCGCTGCACATCGCGGGGAGAAAACAATTCGTAAGCGATTCGCACGCGGGGACATCAAAGCGAGAGAGCTGGGGGGGAATATAAGATTTTTAAGGGATGAAATATTTACGCGACGCTTTTTTCTACCAAAGTTGCCTCGTAATAGGTTCGACGCAAAAAGCGTCAAATTCATTCGGTCGAAGCTGTATATAAGCTCCCGAGAAGCTATAGAGAGAGAGCTGGAAGACCTTTAAATAATTCATACACATCGTAAGATACATCGGGCGCGTTTATACAGCTAGCGAAGCAGAGCGAGAGCGCGCACGTACGCGTAGAGAGCTCAGCTCCTACAAGGAAGCCCATCGAGCGATATCGAGTTCCCGGAGCAGTCTCGCCTCGCCGCTGCAAAAAGAGCCGATAGACAGAGACAGAAAGAGCTGAACGCTGGCTGGGATGGGAGAGAAATCCAGCTCTCCTTCTCGACTACAAGCGCAGTTATTGAGGCCGAGAACGCGCGCGAGAGAGACCTAAGCTCCCCGTGATTGCCTCCTCCCCGAAGAGGCGAGTGCAGCGTTGAAAGGGATCGCGGTTATTCCTTTAATTTTCCAGGCGAACTTCTCTCGCGCGAGCTAATTTAAAATACTCCCGGCAGTTATCGGGCTATTCTCTGCTGCTGCTGCTGCTGCTGCTGCTGGTATTATATACAGCCCCTCGCGGCGCTCGCTCCTCGGAGAGTCGAGTTTCGCCGCAGCGGCTCTGACACTATATCCGATCAATTTTCCGAGGCTCGCGGGGGAAAAGTTGATTTCGACGGCGAATTGCCGGTGTCAATCCGGAGAGCTCGATTAATTTATTTGCGGTGGCCAATAGAAACGTTTCTTAAAATACTCTAATTCCGCGCAGCGATGCAAATAAAACTGGCTGGCGCAAAGTTCGCGGGATCAAATCATCGGGGGATATTGCGGGCTCATAACTCGCGCGAAAGCGCGACTTTCTCTGCAAATCGTTGCGCGAACTCTCTCGAGGACTTCAGCCCGACTCCGGCGCGAGCGAGAGAGCTGCTGACTTGTGAGATATGAATTGTTTCATGCTCGCTAGAGCTTTTCGCCTCTCTCTCTCGTGCCCTTCTTTGACGAGATCCCTTTATATCCGCCGAGGGGCATGAGTTTCCCAAGACTTGAAATTTTCGGAGCCTTAATTACGTATCCGAGAGATAAACGTTTTCGAAAGCGATCGTTCTCGAAACTATTAATTAACCCTCGCGTCCGCGCGTTATATTGCCTTCGGATCGCAATATCCGCGCCGCGGTATCGATGGCGCGTAATATTACTCGCACTGCGCAAACAATAAGCGTCATCGATCAATTTCACCCGTTGCCCACTCAACGACGGCCCCGTCGCGTCGACGCGTCAAACGGATCATTGGCTATTAGTTTCCCCCGACGAGCGCGATATGAAAAAGACGGGAATCACGCGATGAATCTCGAAGGCGACTCGAGGAACTTCCTCCGAGCATGCGATGCTACGCAACGCGAATACCGAACTTTGTTATCTTAATTCCGTTCCCAGCTTTGATGCGAGTTTATGTATAAAGCTGTAACTCGAATACGCGTATCGCGAGGAAACTGAATATCTCGAGGAGACGAGAGCTGCGCTCAAACGCTCGATTTATGTTAATACGGATCAGGTTTTCCGCGCTCCTCGATCTGCGGAATGAAAAGGAGAGCGGGCTTGGCCAAAGTCAAGGTGACCCTCGGCGCCGTGTAAAAATTTGCACGATTAATCGAATCCGCGTGTGCCTTCGAATATCGCTTCCCGGGTTTCAGTGACTTACGTGCGGTATGTTTCGTAAGATTCGCGGCGATACAGCGAGAGAGCTGCGATTCAGGGCTTCAATTTCCAGCAGCGGAAGCACGCGGAGGTCAAGAAACCAAGAGCGGAGCTGCTCGAGCCATGTAGGTCGAGAGTCTCTCGCGATGCCGCTAATAACCGGAGGCCGTGATAAAAGTTCCATTTCCCGTGCATTAATTCCGCGAAGGAATCCTTTGTGACGCCAGCTACCTCACTACTCTCCGCCCGAGTTTCCAGATTCAATGGGACTTTTGCAGACAATGCCCTTTACCCCGTCGTCGTTTCGGGCCGAGAGTTCGAAGGGTAAAAGGCAGAGGGCGTGTGGCTGTTTTTTACGTCTCCTCGCTCCGAGTAGCTGAACAGCTTGAAAGGGGACCTCCGAATAAAGTCTCTGCTGTCAACACTCCCGAGGGCTCCTCTTTGTATTCGGAATGTGGATTATTCTCGCGTTTCGCGATTGATTTCTTCGAAATTGCGACTTCTCTCCTATACTCTC
Organism: Trichomalopsis sarcophagae; assembly: GCA_024372645.1. Taxonomy (NCBI): domain Eukaryota; kingdom Metazoa; phylum Arthropoda; class Insecta; order Hymenoptera; family Pteromalidae; genus Trichomalopsis; species Trichomalopsis sarcophagae. The sequence continues at coordinate 2,127,443 of QLSS01000012.1, forward strand.
GGTGCAAAAACTCGCGAATCGCACGGGCAAAAAGTTGAGCGAGTGACCCCGACGTGATTTGAACACGCAACCTTCTGATCTGGAGTCAGACGCGCTACCGTTGCGCCACGAAGTCGTTGAAGTAAGCGACTCTACCGGCTAGATTTAACGCTTACCTGTCCCGCGGACGCTTTCTAAATCGACTTTATCATCCATCGAGTCGTTATCGACAGCATACGAAATCTTCAGCAGTGGGGCGCCTGTTTAGCAACAATTTGTCTCGTCAAATGAGCTTTTACGAGAAATTAATCCCTAAGAATGGAATTTTCCCGGTTTTAATTAAAATCCCGAATCCAGCTTCCTTTTTTCCTTAGCCGAGAGCGTCGTCGCCGAGGCCCTATGCACTTAATAAACTCTATGCCCCAGATTCGCGAGGAAAAATCGAAGCCCACCCACACATATACACACGCGCGCCCACAACCGAGCGGAGGGAGAAAGTATATTGACCAGCGGCGGCTGCAAAGTTCGACGGTCTCTCGCTTTTTGTCTCCCATATATAGCGAGAGGCATTTTTTTCATTCCTTTTCTCGGGGTCTCGATAAAGGCCATCGCGCGTCGACGAGAACGACGACGACGAACGAACCAATCGGAAAGCGCAAACGCGAAGAATAATGTTCCATTGGCTCGTTTTCCTACTCCCCGCTTTTTTTGCAGCAGCTAATTTTCTCTCGACTTACCCCGGAGACGTTTTTCAAACTTTCTTATATTCCGCATGAATGAAACAGATGAGTCTTTCTCTCTCGCGGAAAGAGAGCGACGAGAATGTGGCGCGGAAAATCTTGCGCGCCGCCGAGACGCCTTATTCCGCGAGGAAAGTTTTACGATATTTTTTAACGGACTGACGGCCGGAGTGAAAACTTGCGCGGGCCAACTTGGAACACCGGCCTCAAGGCAATTGAAATGAAAATTGTGTAGAGAGAGAGAGAAAAAAAAAAGAGTCGGAAAATAGAAATCGCGAGACAATGACGAGCCGAAAGAATGGTTGCAATCAGCCTGTAACTTTTCGCCGAATTTCGGCTAAACGTAATCAGTCGGGACTTTTTTTTTTTTTTTATTTCCTTTTACCGGCGCGAGATTTCAACAAAGTAAAATTAAAAAAAAAAAAAAAAAAAAATGTCGCAAGGCTGCGTGTTCAACTGGCCATGGGTTAGAGCCAGAGAACATAGCTAAGCACAAGCACTTAATCTTCCACAATAGGGAACGGCAATGCGCGCGATAGAAACACACGCATGCAGCTAGTTGTGGATGGAAAAAAATTCCTGCCGCGGCGGGATTCGAACTCCCGACGCCCAGACGCTACACAAGCGCGCTAGTGAGGGGAGTTCGAATACGCGGCGCTTTAGACCGCGCGGCTACGGAGCCCATTCGGATTTCTGGTTTAAATTCGTATTTGGCTACGCTTAGTGCCGATGAATGAATTTTCACGCGAATTTCGACAATTTTTTTCGTTTGTACCGTTGATTACACGATGATTAGTTTTTACGTCGGGTAGGACACCTTTTCAAATAAACAATCTCGAGTTTTTGCAATTTTGAAAAATTATGCCTTGTTATTTATCTGCACGGTATCACTGTCTCTATATCTTATCTCTTGGAACACAACCGAGGATTACAAAAGTACGAAACAAAAAAATTCGCTGCAGATCTCTTCCTTACCGGCGACACTCATTCAAAAGGCGGTGCTCTATAAGCACGCGTCAGCGCTGTTCGGTGTATACTCGAGGATCGATTTTATCATTGGTGTTTAAAGTTCCAAAATTTTGGATAAATTTCAACATTGAATACACCGCCCAACAGCGGGAAAACTGGTCAAACAATCTAAATCACAATAGCGTGCGTCGCTCTGCTCCACATATAAAGATTTTTCGCGACACAGTCGAGCGCGCAGAAATAATCGCATGCCGAAGTTTCATAATGGAGCCGCACAGCTGGGAAAAAAACCTCGATCCGCAAAAGTTGGGAGTATACGCGCAGGCGCACGCGTGTCTCGCGAAGAGAGCCAATCTATTTCTCTGGCCATTCTTAGGAAGCTATTTCGCGTTCATCGACTGGCCATTTGTTCGGCTTGTCTATACACTCGAGAGCCGGTGTCTAAGAGGAACAAATCGAGGGCGTTTATTCAAGCGGCTGCTGCCCGCTGCTCTCAAACTTATGGTTAATCACTGGTTAAGCACGTGAGGTATCTCCTTCCCGCTTTGATTACTCTTCATTTACACTTTCTCTCGAACGAGTCGCTCTGTACTGCTCCGCCGGAGGAAGTTTGCGAATTTTCACCGGCCGATGAATATTTAACAATAAGCGTATAATCGATCGCAGTATTATCAGATGCTCGAAGATTGAAAGGCGCGAAAATATCGAAATGCGTAAATTAACACCTAACCGTCGCAGCTACTCTCTTTTTTCGAAAAATACCGATAAAGCGTAAACGATTTTTATAGGCGACAATATGCGCGGTATGCGCGCCCGCTCATAGAAAAGAGATCAAGCGCAAGCCAGGCGGAATTCCGCGAGAGCCGCACACGTATGTACGTACACTGCACGCATACGGCGCGCGATTCCATCCCTCCGATGAAATTCCCGAGAGCGCGCGCGCACCTGCTATTTTGCGACCAGAGAGAGCGGTTTGCGCGGAAGAGGAGGGGGGCAAAAAATGGGGAGAACTTATTTTTCCGACGCTTTGACGCGACCAGATGAAACGTCAGCGGGAGAGGAGACACTTTGTGCGCTGCAGGTGCTCTCAATCTTCTCTCTCCGCGAGCGATTGCCGACGGATGCGCCAGAGTTATACTATCCGAGTCGCGCTGTACATCACACGCGTACACACACACGTCGAGAAATGTTCGCGAATGCTATTAAGAGTTGACGCGGGAGTACAGCTTTATTAATTTCCCGCCTGAATAATTCAGCGGCTTTATTAAAAACCGGATTATTTCACACGCGCGGACGAGGATTAACGCGTGATCGATGCGGTTTTAATTTTTGCGGCATCGCGATTATTGTTCCGTCGTCGTTCGACTCACAAATGGCGGGTTACGTAATCGACGTGAACGCGGGTTCAAAAAGTTGACCCCGACGTGATTTGAACACGCAACCTTCTGATCTGGAGTCAGACGCGCTACCGTTGCGCCACGGAGTCGTTGAGATTCGGAAGAGCCTAACCGATAGTGAATAAAAAGAAAAAAAAAATAGCCGGACCCGATGATATCGCGTTGCGTCTAAATATACATTTGCTCCATCGCCCCCCGTGTTACACAGTCGCCTCAAAGCCGGACGCGCAAAACTCTGTGCGCGAGAGAAAAAAGGAGAAAAAGCGCGCAGAACAAGAGGACGAATTCGCGAGGTGAAATTCGGTTATCGATTCCATCGAGACTTTCCAACGCGTGCAAAAAATTCGAGATAGCGTTATCTCGGTTAGCGCTGCTTGTACATGCAAATGGCAGACGCGGAAACTACTCTTATCCGTTATAGCGAGAGTCTAGTTGGAAATAAAGACTCGCTCTTTCGCGCGCGCGAGCAAATTCGTTCGTCAATATCCACTAATTTGCCAGCAGCGACAAATCCAAGAGAAGCTCGCAACTCTCCTTTGGCAAATTACCGCGCGCGCAAACGAAGACTCTCGCGATTGTCTCGCCGATTACCGGCGCTGTCGAACTAACTTGCCTCTCTCGAACTCAGCTCGGAGGAAGAGAAGAACAGGTTCCGTACAGGCGCTTTTCTCGAAGCGCGCACGTATCAAATTGGTTTGCTGGCGCGGAAGGTGCGCGCACACGCGAGGGGGATTATACACGCGCGGCTTATGAATCTCTCGTGTCGGAGCTTCGATTAACTCTCGGTTAAGCGAGCGCTTTGTTTTCGGGGGGATACGAATTGCCAACGGGTAAATATTTTTCTTTCCCGGCTCGCTTTTTTCCTCGAAACTTTCGAGAGAGAGAGAGAGAGAGACACGAGCTCTAATGAGCGATGTGCACACGCGAGGAAGAGCAGAGAGCAGGAGATGAGGATTGATTCGTTAAGGCGCCGATTGGTTCGGAACTCTCTTCGAACCCGCGGAGAATCGACTTTCGACGTACGGTATACACGGAGTCGCTCGATAAAATCCAGCCCCTTCGAACGAGTGTGCAGCTGCAACGCGCAGAGAGACTTGACCGTCCGGAGAATCGCAATTATCTTGGCCAACTGCACTTTACACGACATTTCGATAGCCCGGCGCCGAAGTTGGCCGCGCTCTGGCTTTCAATTTAACGAAACTTCCGTTACAGCGCGACCCCCGCCCCCTAGCTTGTACTTCGCTACTACAGCTCTTCACTCGCACACTCGCACCTGCGTGCAACTTTGAGGAGGATTTTTCAGCTATTATGCGTCAGAGCGGCAGATATTAAATTTACTTTTCGAATACGCGACTATACTATACGCAACGCGAGAAGTTCGCTTATTTAAAACTTGGGAGACTCGCCGTAATGCGAGAGCTCTCTTGGGCGGAAAACGCCCGGCCCTTTGTCTGCTCCGCGCGAGAGAGAGAGATAGATAGAGGGAAGGGGATGGGTGTAGGTAACAGCCAGCAGCGCGGAAGGCGGAATATCAAGCGGGTGTGTACAGCGAGAGAGCGAACGACTAATAGGATGTTCCGTCGGCGAGTTTATTTGCCCGTGAGATTGTTTGTGTGTGTGTGTGTGTGTATCGCGCGCGCTCTGCAACGAGCGATGACGAGGTGTGGCGGCGGCGATCGATCGATCGCGACTCTCTATACATACGGGATTTTTCTTACGGGAAAAACTCTTATCCCAAGCGCGCTTTTTCTCTCTGTATCTCTCTTTCTGGAAAATTGAAATATGATGCGCTAACGCCGAGGCGGAAGGCTTTTTGCGCGCCGGACAAAAAAGCTTGCGCGCACTCGTTATAACGCCCCCGCGGTGAAATTCGCTGCTCGGCCGCCGGTGTACAGAGGCGGCGCGCAGCCGCCGGGCAAGATGTGCTCAAGCGTGGCCGAGATAAACCTTGGATGTATTAGATGCTGGCTCAACAGTTCTCGGCCTGCGCGGGATTGATTCTTTTTTTTTTTTTTTTTTTTTGGCTCTGAATTATATTCGAGACTATCCAAAGACGAGCGAGTTTGCTTCCCATTTGAAAAAGAAGCCGAGCCATAGCAGTAAAAAGAGACTGTTATCGCACGCGCGCGTTATACTGCCAATTTGCCTCTTGCGCGCTCGTGAAACGGCGCAATTGAAACAATTTTTTTTTTTTCCGACTTCTAATCGTAAGTTCCCTTCTTTACGGCGACTCGTTACGAGCGAGGTGTATTTCATTCGTGAACAGACCCTTCAGCACTCGGCCGAGATCGTTTCAAAGAATCTCGAGGCCGAGGAGCGCGCGCGGGAGCGTATAATTAAAGGAGGACACAAGAAGAAAGGGAAAAGGGATCCTCGCGTCCGTTTCTCCGCAGCTTCAAACACACGCATCATAGCGATGAATACCTAGAGTTCAACGCCGGCCACAAAGGTGTCAAGCCTGTGTGCGAAAAACAAGGAGGAGGAAAAAGAGAAGCGAAATTGCCGGCGTATCAGCGGGGCAAGATCTTGTCAGCCCTTTTTCTTAATCTCCCTTGTCTGGCTCGCCGCCGCGAGTGAGAGAGTGGGAGGATCGTTAATCCAAGGAGAAAAAGAGAGAGAGAGAGACGCTTCTTGTCGCTGAATAGGAAATGAATTCGGCGACGCGCGGCAGCAGCGCCCCCCATAAATCTGCGCAGCTTCCGGCCTACGGCGAAAAGTAATATTAAAGGGAGCAGAGAACTCGGCTCTGCTGTGTGTGTGTGTAGCGCAGGAGCTTTCGGCTGCTGCTGCTGCTGCTGTTGTCGCGTTCTTTTTTCGTCGTGTGCAGGGAAGGAAATTTATGTAAGGTACACGCGCTGATGGCTCGTGTAAGCGGTATCTCGATACGCTTGATAAATATGCATGCGCGTGTGTTTGTGTACAGGGGAAAAAACACAGAGGAGTGTATTAACATCGCTCCTATGGAAATATGATTTTCTCCTGCGTGTAATCTAAATATTACACGTGTAATATTCTCTCTCTCTCTCTCTCTCTAAAGTTGCGAGCGTGAACTGGAATTATGATAATCGCCTTTCGCATCTCGCCTTTTCTCCTCCCGAACGAAAATCGTAATATTATGGATGAGTTTTCTTAATCCTCGTGCGCGCTCGCGAGACTTTAGCCGAAATTTAATCTAAATATTGTAATAGCTCGTACACGCGAATCCTGAGAGAAAACTGCAGCGCGCACGATGCTCTCGCTCGAATTAAAGAAGCGAATATGAGGAAACGACGTCGCAAAGGAAGTTCTTTGTGTGCGTGCGTGTGTGTGTATAGTAGAGTACACCGAACGAACAGCTGGGGCGCCGCGTTATTATTATTATATAAGCGGGCTCGACTCGTCATTAGTGGCTGCGGGAAATCCGCACTAATAAGACGACATTCGAGACGGAGAGTTGATTCCTCCCCTGAAATTACCTTCGTTTATCCGGGAAAAGCGAGCACTACCTCTGCTCTCCGCTCGAGAGAGCTGTATAACACAATATAAGCTCGACGTTATACGCTCTCCAGCACTCCGATCCGAGACGCTCGTCCAAAGAAGGCATAACAATTAATTCGCGCGATTACCGCAATTTTCGCATCAGCGCGACATTATCGTAATTTTCCCGAGAGAGAGAGAGAGAGAGAGAGAGCTTCCGGGCAATTTTCCGTGAAAGCGCGCGCGGGGGAGGATTTTCCTCCGCGGAATCTCGGTGTATAAAATGCAAATTCCCGCGTGCGTGAGTATAAGGGAATAGCGGAGTGTCTCGAGTGGCTGCTGCCGCTGCTGCTCTTGTACTACTCGCCCAGATGAGATTGATCGGACGGCGAGCTTTGCGGGAAAGCTCTCGGAGCTTCTCAGTGTTTGTGTGCGCGCGCGCGAGTTGCGGCAAAAGTTTGCCGTATTGAAAACAACGCAACCGATGTTGCATTGTCTTCAAAGTTTTCGCGTATTACGCCCGTACACGGAGAAAAAGTCTGCAACGTCTGATCCCCGTAATTAAACGGCATCGAGACGAAGTAGCCTCCCGCGGATGAATTGCGCCGGCTTCCGATCCTGAGAGAGATAGATGCCACGCTTTATCCCCCCGTATGCGCGACTTTCAGCCAATTGCTTTTTTTCAGCCGATTCTCCTCGCGCTTTTTTTCCTTTTGTGACGACGAGAACGGCACAATGATTCCGGCGACAGAGCTGCCGGCACTTGTTCGCTGAATGAAAATTTAAATGGCCCGGGTCAACGATACACCTCGTCCGCTGTATATATATATGCGCTTACGCTATACCTATACACTGCACACGACTACTATTTTTGTTTTCAGCCCCGAGTTTTAATCGATAGCGCATTTTTAGCAGCCGTTTCACGTCCGGATCGAAACTCCCGCTACTGCAGCACCAAAGTATAAGTAGCGGGAAACAAAAAGTCCGAGAGAGAGAGGGAGTTCCGAGTAGTTTTCTCTATTGCCTGCGAAGTTGTTTCCCTGAAGCGCGACATCCGTACACTCGCGACGTTTGCTCGAGCGACTTATCGAAAAAAGTTGGCCGAATTAAACGGCTCATCTCCCTCGCCCCCTTAAGGCCCCGACGCCGTTGTATATCATACGAGTATCCTGTGACACGCATCAGTAGGTATACACATAACAAGGGTACAAGGTACTCACATTCTTTGCTCTTCTCGGCGTCGACCTGACGGGGCAGTCCAGCGACGATAAGCAGCGCCAGGGCGATCCCAAGGACGAGCCTCATCCTCTGGAGCGACAAGGGGAGCCGCACTCGCGATCGAGCCGGCCTCGGGGCCCCCTTTGGGACCCCGGGCCTGTCTCGGCGCGCTTCCATATCAGCGCGGCATAGTCGTCAGCGACGCCGTCGCCGCCAGCGACATAACCTCCAAAGCGCTCGCGCACTCGCCGGCACAACAGCGGAGACGTCCTCCTCGGCTCGTCGTCCAGTTATACGGTACGACGCGGAAATCGAGTGTGCCGCGACGACGAATCAACGATGTACGTATACGAGGAAAGGTATAAGCGAGTCGAGAGCAAGGCTCGTCGTCGGAGAAAGATACAGCGACGCAAGCTCGGGAAGAGAGAGCTGCTCGCGAGCCGAAGGCGCGTACGCTATTGGCGTGTATACGAGCGAGCAAGACAGAGAGAGAGAGAGAGAGAGAGAGAGATACAACCTCCACCGTACGGGGGTTGCTCGCTTCGCGGAGCGCGCGAGTATCGATCGCTGCGCGGAACGCCGGCGTCCGCGCCCGCTTCCCCCCCCCCCCCCCCCCCCCCAACGGTACATTTTCTACTGTGCAGCTCACGCACACAGCCAGTATACCGTATGTATACGTGCGCTTTTTGATAGCGATGCGGGCTCTCTCTCTATCTCTCCTTTTCCCGCGAGAGAGGACAGCTTGTATATGCGACCTCGCGATGTGGGGAACGGGGCCACGCGCTGCGAGTATATGGGTATACGGCTCTACTGTGTTTTGTTTTTTGTTTTTTATTCGGGGAATGCGGGCCGGTGTTTTTTTCGATCGCCGATCGCCGATAGATTGATTAAAAGTGCCGCGCGCGCACACGCTGAGGGTTTGTGTTGACCGAGCGAGGCGCTCGCTTAATCAACGACGAGGAGTCGCGGGCGCCGATGTTTTATCGCGTTCTATATTATTGTCGGTTGAACGAAGAATAAGCGAAAAAAAAGGGCTTTTAATTAAAGAGCGCAAAGTCATCCGTTCATAAAAGATGACTGCGAGCAGCGGCTTAGACTGGCGAAACGAGCGCCCTTAAGTGCGGCCACTCGCGTATAAGAGTCGTGAAACGTAAAAGCCGCGCGCGCGCACACAGGACCTTCGCTCCTTATACCTTGTATATACCTACTATAGCGGTGGCGTAGAGTCGCACTTGTATATAGCAAACATAAGCCCAACTGCGCACGTATACGCAGCGCGTCAAATTTGTATTGAATTTCCCACTCGACGCATTGGATGTCGTCTACCGCTTTGTGTCACGGGATGCTATTCCGATGGGGGGGGGGAAATTGCTTTTTCGGCCCTCTGAATAATCGCGTTGCCGAGAACTCGAAGAAAAGCCGCTGACAGGTAATACGAGCGAAATTAAATCGGCTTTATCGCTCGCTTCGGCACGCCTCGGGCCTCGTAAACGATCAGTTCTCGCGAGCGCGCTTAGCCGCAAGCGCCAATCCAAGTGCCAACATGACCGGTAACGCTCGATTTCTCCGCTGCCTCATCCTGCTGCTGATCGCGTTTCGAAGTTCCGATGCCGGCGAGTCGACGACTCTCAGCACCGCCTCTACAATCGGCGGTATCGCTACCAAGATCGTCAACATCATCAACCACGCTACCGACGGCGTGCGCTACCTCAACCGAAAGCTCAGCGACCCAGCTTACAAGGGCGACAACACCAAGCGACTCATCGACCAAGTCGGGAGCAACGTGCTGGACGAGCTGCGCTACCTGTCCCAGAGGAGGGACCAGTTCAGGGTCGACGTGGAGAACTTCAAGAACAACGTCATCAGCAAGATCGACAAGGTCGTACCCGCGCTCGTCGAGCTCAACCGAAGGTTCTCCGTCGTGTTCGTCGATTCGATGAACGTCGACAAGGCCTACGACACGTTTTACGAGTACCTTAAAAATCCCGGCAAGTACAAGAGCGACGTCCTCGTGAAATTCGCCCTGGACTCCGTGGCGGAGGACAACTGCGGCCTGCTCCACTTGCTCACGGAAATCGACTCGCTTCTCACTCTGGAGGAGACCTCGACCCCCAGCACCATCAAGTTGCTCAACCAGCACATCCAGGTTTGCTTCAATTGATCGGAGATAGATCGAACGTTTATAATATACATCGCTTTCCGCAGCTATTTTTACGGCTCACCAACGTCGCCCAGAGTCCTCAGCAGTTTCTCTACAACTTCCTCGTATCCGTGCTCTACACTCAAATGAAGGCTTACATAACGATGAAGTACAGCTTCGAGGTGCTGGAATCGCATGAAACCGGTAAGAGATTTAGAATATCATGCTCTCGTTTTTAATTTTAAATAATTAAGCACTTATTTAAAAATTTTCCATTTTGATAAGTCAACGTAATAAGGAAGGAATAAATTTTATTTTGTTACTTTGTTATTCGGCCGTAAAATTGTGCGAGTATCAAAAACACGACGACGACTGCCGTGCATACGTTGCAAAAATTAGTTCCCAGTATAGACTTGCTGTAGGACGAAGTAGAGCGTTCCAAAATGGTTAAAATCGCCCGATTGGCCTTTTTCGTGTTTCTCGTTTTTCCGTATCGAACGTCCGAGGCCGTGGAACCATTGACCATAGTGGCCGTCACCACGACGATCATATCGGGACTCATTACCGCCGGTGTATTCGTGGCAAAACAAGTGAGGAATAACGAGCGAAGACTTAGCGATCCCGCACATCGCGGTGAAAACGTTCGCAGACTCTTCGATCGCTTAGAGAACAATGTCCTCGACCAGTTGCAATATCTGTCCAAACGCCGCGATCAGTTCAAAATCGACGTGGAACACTACAAGAACGAGGAAATAGAAAAAATCACGGAAAATATACCGCCGATCGTTGAACTGTTGAGGCGACTGTCCGTCGTGTTCGTGGATTCCATCACCATTGACAAATCTTACGACAGCTTCTTGGAGTACTTGACCAAACCGGAAAAGTACAATCGCGATATGATATTGAAATTCGCGATGGACAGCCTGTCCGAGAACAACTGTGGATTGAAACACCTTATCACCGAGATACGCACGCTTCTGTTAGAATCTGCCGTGTCGAGTCCCAGTGCTCTGACTTTGTTCGTTCGAAACAGCGAGGTAGGTTTTTCTCCATTTGTCCGCGAAAATCTGGCGATATTTCAACTATGACGCATTGTCGGGTGCGCAGTTGTTTTTCCAGCAGTTTGAATTTTCGCAAAGTCCCCAGCAGTTCCTCCACAATCTTCTGATTTCGCTTCTCCTTACGGAGACGAAGGCTTACCTAACGATGAGATTTAGCTACGACGTTCTAGAACTGTATAGCAAGAAAGTAAGTAAAAAGCGTACCTGTCTGTCCTTGAACCACGTAGGTCAGTACTCGGGGCACATAAAGAGGTTGGAGCAAGACGTCGCCATCAGGATCAACAAAACCATCAGCACCTTCAAGCTAGCCATGGCCAACGTGCCCAGAGAAATTTGGGAGAACAATCCGCCCCAACACGAAGAAGGTACGTACGACTCGTTGAAAGCCTTTTAGGAAACGACTCGTCGACGTATATACCTAATAACGGTCATTTATCCCAAAGACGTCACCTTCACCGAACTGAAGAACGTCTTCCAGTCGTACGTGATCAACGAAGCAGATTTCAAGAATGACGGCAGTTGTGGTAATACGTGCAAGGATTTCAAACTGGCTCTAGCAGCGGTGGACTGCTATTACGACAAAGAGTTTTGCAATAAACATCAACGATGCTCCGGTATTCTGCACGACTGCGTTCACCAATTCGACGAGGAGATGTTCGTTTGCTTGGAGGTACGCCTTTTCGTTTTCTGTATCGCTTCGTATTGAAATTAGGCGATGACGCTGGCGTGTGATTTGAAGGAAAAAAATAGCACTAGAAGATACCAGTACATCGACGTCGGATACCAGAGGTATGGACTGGAGGACCAAAAATGCTCCTCCAAAGCGATAGAACTGGATCGTCACTACTCGTCCCACAATATGGCGTACTGCGATCCCTGCATGTGCCTTTGCGACGACGATGCCCACCCAAAGACGGAAAGATATTTCAGCCTGATACCCAGTATCGCAGCTGTTAAGGAAAATTAGTAAGCTGCAAATAGTATTTTTTACTTCGCGCAAGCTTCACTACTTTCATCTCCTACCCTTTTCCGTACAGTGTTCTGACTGGAGCGCGATTGGTAAAGCTCAAAAGAACGATCCACATCCAGATACAACAGGGTAAGCTGCTACCGTACGGTCACGTGAACGAAAGCACCGTTGAGTGGGTGCCGATCAAAGTGGACGTCCTAGCCAAAGGTATTCTAACGATCGTTTGAAACAGCTCGATAGAAGTAGTCGATTATCCCCGACGATTAATTCTGCGATTGCGATAGACGAGATCTACAAAATCAAATGGCTCGGTTCAAGGACCGTATTCCTAGACGACATAGAAGTACCGAGGAACAACGTCGTTGTCGGTCTGGGATTCAAGGCTCTTCAGCAGAACAACATCAAAGTCTTGCGCCTGGTAGCTTACTCCGCTCCGATGAACTACTCCGCTGGAGTCTTGACCGACGATACGTACGAGAGACATTCTTCCGAAGAATCCAGGTAACGTTCATTCGAGTCGGCTGTTAAAATCGCGGAGAGACTAACCCGATACCTGCGTCTAATCATTCCAGTGACGAAGTAGACCTCAAGGATCTGGACATACCCACGCGCAGGTCGTCGCGGATCGTTCAGAAATCGACGAATCACCAGTACGTGAAATTCCGCACCACCAGCCTGTTGAGCGACGTTGGCCAAAGCACGATTCCGTTCCTCGACACCCAAAGCGTCACGACGAATCCGGCCTCGCCCATGTCCGGCGCCGGAATCTATCACAGACGTTCGCCCGGTGACGGGGGCTTCCTGGCCCTGAAACTCTTCACCTTCAACGTGGAACCCGAGCTGCGGGCCGACATCGTGGATACCCAGCTGGAATTGAAGTAGAAACTATTGTCGATCCAAAAAGTTGTGTATAAGAGCACGATAATAAATCCTGCGCACCTCGACATTATTTACGACTATATAGTAGAAAAAACTCCCTGACTGCGAGCGCGAACAAAAAATTCTGGATAAGCCAAACTTTTTAATTTTAATAAGAGGCGCATTTCTTCTCTGTATAGCTCTCCCCGAGAGGGCTGCGGATTAAAGGGGATACCTTATAGCGTCGCGTAAGCTGGCTGCAGCTGGAGAGGCGTCATTGTATTTTCACGCGTATATAGTCGCGTTAACCTTGCGCGCGAGCCAAAGCGTGCGGCCGACCGCATTTTCGTATATTCATCAGAGTAATGCGAAATTTCCAGGTTACTATATACGGGAACGGGATTAATTATATCACGACGCGAAGGGCTGTTTACGGGGGTACTCGCATGACCCTGCGCGGATTTGGTTGCGCAGAGCTGAATAAATAAAGCCGACGACTCGGTTTAAATAATGCAGCTTTGGACTGCGGGACATGCACTCTCGTAGCTGAGCGCTATTATCGATACTCTATATCGCGATAAGAATATATAAACCTAGCGATCGCGATAAGGCCGACCTCGACACGGGGACTGCGTCACGGAAAGTGTCCAATGGTTCGCCGAAAAGTGTCGGGAAAATTCGGCGAGTTGAATCGTCGATGAGTGATCGGTCTGAACTTTGACCGAAAAAAAATTCGGGGAAAAAATGAAAGTCAGCGTGTAGTCTCGAATACCGGCGTGCTCGGGACAACGTGAATTTCTGCGGCCGCGGATATCGTACCCCTAGACCACAGGCTGACTGATAGAAAATAAGCGAGTAAGCCAGATAATCCGTGCAGCGGATCTCGGATCTAGTTTGCTCGGTTCTGCCACTGCGGTCTCTCTCTCTCTCTCTCTCTCTCTCTCTCTCTCACTGTGTGCAGTGCAACTTTGTTTTCTTCTCCGTTTACTCCGATTGGGTGGGCTAGATTTTTTCTTTTGATTTTTCAGTGGACTTTGGGGAAATCGTTGGTTTGTTCAAAGCGACGTTGCGCGGATGGCTGATTACCGAGCGTCGGTAAGCTTCGTCGACCAGTCTATATAAAGTCTCTTTTATCCCGCATAAACATCGCAGGACTAGCGTAAAATGTCCTATTTAATTATCTCCGCGGGCAAATTACAGTTCTCGCGCAGCTCTATCATTAAAAAGGAGTTCCTTGTATTTTCCGCGTGGGAGTACGGCTCTGCCGTGCCGCATTGTGCTCGCGAGAGATTAGCTCGAAATTATAAGACAAACTTTTCGGTAAATTATCGACCGCGTGCTGCTGCTTCTAACGAACGAACAGCTACGCAATTTTTCCTTTTTCTTTTCGTATCCTCCAAACATCGAATGACTATGCGAATAGCGAGTAAAATATCGCCTATCGATTATTAATAGCGCGAAAGACGGGATCAAACGCGTAATTTCCTTCTGCCAACAGAGAAGGCTCGAGCGGAAAACGAGCGGCTGATTGGATCTTCGTAAAATGCAAACAGCCGCTCACGCAACAGCTGCCGGCGTCGAATTAATACGCGTCAAATTAGAATAATCGAATGTTTGCGCCCGATTCCCCGTAGGTATATATATATATATATATATACACGCACCGTCCACTCGTTCTCTCGCGGCCGAGTTTTCGTTCGCATCGATTGACTAATATAAATGCTCGTCCCGATGAATTCAACAATGAAGCACATCCGCGTATTTGTCGCTGTTTGTCGAGTTTCGCCGCTCGTGCATTGTGTGCTACACGAGCAAATTTGTAATGCGCGCAACGACGAGCTTTCGGGGATATAGGCCAGCGATAAAGCTTCGATTCGCACGGACATACAGGTGCGTCAGCTTGACTAATCACTCGTAGCGCAATGTCTCTGCGGCTATCTTATCTCTGACAAAATTCAAAATCTCGCGCAACTCATGAATCCCAATGAACGCCGGCGATCGACTACCATCCGTTAACAGCCGTCGTAAAAAATAAATAAATAAAAGCCGTCAGGCGCGTAAAAAATCGGGTTATCGCTCACGGCTCGTCAATCGTCCGTGACACAGCGGCGTCGAAGAAAATAGCGAATCCGTCAGTCGAAATAGCCCGCGGTATAATCACGACGAGTGTATATATATATATATATACAGCGAATGGGTACCTATCCGCGTCGGGAATAAATATGTATATGCGGCTCGCGCTCGGGTTATCGGCGCGCGCGGTATACTCTCTCGAGTGTATACGGCTCGCTGAATATACGTCATCCGCAGTAGTGGACTGTCGATCGCCGTCGCGACTTGTTGACGATCGCTCGCGCAAGCAGTGGGAGAGAGAGAGAGAGAAAGAGAGTTTATTATCATCGCGGCATGGCTCGTTGTCCGATTGTCAGCGATTTTCGAGGCGGAGGAGATGAGCCGAGTGGTCGTAGCTGCTTCTGCTGGTGCTGTGATTTCCAAAGTGTCCGTTCGTAATTCAGAGAGGTAATCACGCGTCGCTGTCCCACTGTTGTTGTTTTTCGCCCGTCGACTCGGTCATCGTCGACAAAAGTTTATATCGAGACGCCGAGCGTATCGGCTTTCGTAATGCGAGCCTTGATTTTCCACTGCGCAGCGAGAAAGGCTTTTTCGGATGCTCTCTCTCTCTCTCTCTCTCTCTCTCTCTCTCTGCATCGACGCGATATTCTATAGAATTTTTCTCGCGCGGCTCGGTATATTTCTCGATATTTTTCCCCGATGGTACAGCGACGGAGAGAGTTTCAATTTTCGAAAAATGTTTTCGTTATTATAAAAGCTGCGTTACGCAACGCGGAAAAATGCAAAACAATAATAAGAGGCACAAAATCGCACGAGAGCCTTATGTAATGCGACGAGTATACAATTGGCACGCGTGGCTGTAGCAAGTAACTTTGTAAAATTTCGCCATTGTATGAATTCGTGATGCGATCCACTTTGCTGATGTCTACGATGCAGCGGTTCGAATATCGGTGCGCAGACCGCAGAGACCTTTAACTCGCTCGAGATCGTTTCGCCGTTTTACACGCTCTGCGGGCTGTAGTGTGCGCTAACCGCAATCCGATGCGATTTTTTTCGCAGTTACGTAAAATGAGAAATAATGAACTCCGTTTTCAAAGTCGAGAAACGACACATCGAAAATATAATCAATCGTGTATCTAATTTCACTCGCGCTACCGCTGCTGCTTACGGCCGTCGGCGACCGCAAATCGGGCGAGACGCGCGAATATTAAATTAGCGTCTCCATGACGATGTGCCGGTTCGCGGCCGCGAAAGCTCAGTAGTCCGACGCAGCCCGACCGAATCTCTTGTGTAACGTTATACACGCGGTGGTGAAGAAGAGGATATGACCTGTTGTGCTGCAGTGCGATATCGTGTGCGGGGGATATGTGAGTGATTGGAGTTTTGGCTGATGCTCTCTCTCTCTCTCTATCTCTCTTTCGTCGAGGTCTGTGGATTTGCTATTTCTAGTCGTCGGAAAGACGAGAAAAAATAAGAAAAGTAACGTTTCTCTTTAACCTTGACGTAAACGTCGGAGAATATGCAATTTGACCTTTATTCGGCTAATCTAATCAAGCGCGAGTGATTATACTTTGGCCCGAATTAGCAAAAGTATAGCAAATGATTCTTGTACTGGATTGACGAATAAAGTAGCGACCCACGTGTCAGCTTCCCACTTCGTAAAAGGGCTTACTCGTCGTCGGACTGTTTAAGCTATTTCTACATGGCAAACGATAATCCAACTTGAATTTTGATGCGGAGATGGAACGAGCAAAATAATCGACATTGAACTCGTTAAAATTCGTCGACAGCCCTACTATCTCCTTTCCAAATAACGCGTTTCGCAACTCGTTCATCTCGATGCAGCTTGCCCGAAAAATGCCCGCAATCGCCATTCTTCCAGAGAGCACAAGAGACGCTGACGTGCACAGCCTAATTAACGCGGTGACAACGAGAACAGCAAAAAAAAGAACGCTAATCACCAATCAGAGCGTCGCCGATCCGCGAGGGCGTTATTATTTCGACAGTGGCTAATTAAGGCCCGTCGCATTATCGGAGCCGCGCGTGTGTACGTGTGTCTGTATCCCGGATTGATCGGGAGGAAAGCTGCGACAGTGCGGCATTGGTACGGAAGCCGAGCAAGTGAGCGGAAGCGGGTCGCGAGGGTGATTAGTTTATTGCTATCGTAAAATGGAGTAACGAGAGGAGGACGAGCCGTGGAGATGGGATTTGCGACGATGCGCTTGTTTGTAGTGTTTTTCGCCGGATTAGTGTACCGTGAACTTTTTCGTTTTGTTATTTAAATAAGACGAAGATAAAGCCTATACTCGCGGCGTTAAGTTAAACAGAAGCTTCTATACGCGTACTATCTCGCGGTGCGCGAGCGCTTGTAAGTCATGCAGAATGTGCGCTTGATAAGAGCCCGCGCACACTCGATGCAACTCGCACTTAATTAATCGTCGCGCGACGATATTTACCGCGGAGCAGCGGAAGATAAAGTGCGCTTACGCGTTTGCGCAATAAATATCTCTATTTTCATTTTCCTGTGCTTTTATTTCCAGGGCTTCGCCGGTGAAATGTTCTCGCTCCGCGATGCTTCGAGCTCGTCGGGCAACGACGAGGACTCTTTCGGCTGGTGGATTGGCGTCGAGTCACGTGTAAGGTTCCTATATATCAATCGAAAGAGCTGCTTTTTCTTTATCTTATCTTTTTATCTTAGCCATCCAAATCCGAAAGCGAGCTGCAGCCCTCCTCGGACTGTCCTTCGTCCGCTACTGCGTCGACGGACGACTCTGCCCTGCGAGCCCGTGACCTGAGTCAGACTGAGACGACGGTTAGCGCCGACGAGGAGCAGATCGAACTTCGCTCGCTGGACGGCGCCGAGGCTGCCCTGGACAGCGGCTTCGGAAGCAGCAACTCCGAGGCTCGTATCGCTGTCTGCTACACCCCCGAGAGACTAGTCAAGAGCGAGGACTTTAGGATAGTCACGCCCTCGCCGACGTTCTATCCTACCCTGGCGGACCTCGTGTCATCCAGGCTAGCATCGTCCAAGGCCTTCAGAAGTTTGCCCGCCGACAGCTGGCTGAGCGACGGGAAAATCGGTGAGTTATATACTGCTTGGAAAAGGCTTTTTCTGCTATGGAAATAAAGAGTGCGCGAAACCGACAGGAGTCGAGCACCTGGCTGCTCTCCTGCGAAGCCCCTACTACGAGAGCAGCTCGTCCTCGAGGTCGAGCTGCGGAAGGTGTTGCTGCATCAGGTACGGCGGCGGTGAGGTGCTGCTGCACACCGAACGATGTCCCAGAAACGACGAGGAGAGAGTCGATCCGGAGCAGGAGCGGGAACCGGTGCCACTCTTTTCAAGTACTGCTTATTTATTTACACACGATTGATGATCGATTCATCAACCATCAAAGAGAATAATCGCCGACTTAGGTACGCCTGTCACAGAGAACAAGGATCAACAGCTGGCCGACGACACGAGCGGCGTGTCTTCCGTCAGCTGTAGCGCTACGGAGGAAGACGACGAGGACCGGCTACCGAGGCGACTATCCGACGAGCTGGCTTACGTGTCGTTCGAGTATGCACTTGCCGCGCGCGAATCGCAGGTGATTCTATACAAAGATTCCAGTGTTAATTCGTACGCCCAAGTACGTCTCATCAACTGCTGATTAACTTCGCAGGGTGACAAAACCTCGGACATAAACGAGGTCGTATCAATCCTGGCGGGCCTGGACAGCGACCCACGTCGTGTCGAGGAACTGCTCCTCGACGAGGACAGGTTTCGCGAGGCGACGCAGTCTGGACACGACAGTCTCACGAGGTTGGCCCTGGCAATCGAGCCCGACGTACTTCCCATCATTCCGATCATCAAAGTCAACAGTAGCGACGACAGAGGCGGAGGAGTCAGGAGCAGACATCGTTACATGCCCTGCCACGCGGAAACCGAGCTCGAACAACTGCGCGAGAGGATCGAGAGGCTGCAAGGCTCCAGTAAAGATCTTCACCAGGATATCTCCTCGCTGAGAAGAGACTTTACGGTAATATTAAATGCCTTTCATTCAATAGTTTCGCAAAACAATCGGGAATTGAATTTTATAAGAATTGTTTATTATTACGTATATTATTTAATACAAAATTAAATAATAAATGAGTATGATTGGAACATGGCCTATATCGAGCGATTAATATAATAAAATATAGGATGCTATAAGTTTAATTAAGCAACTTAAAACTTAACAATAGTTCGGAAGAATCACTAGTCCGCGACCGAAGTTTCTCTTACTTATACCAAATTTATATCATAACTTTACAACACAAAATGCAATTAAAAAAAAAAATTATCTCAACAGATAGACGAATGGAAGGTTAACCATTTATCAGAAGACATAAACAAACTTCGAACCGAAGTTTACGAATTGAGATACTTGGATGACCTCTTGAAGCTTCTGAAAGGTGAGCTCGAGAGGATTGCAAATCGAAATTGGCCTTTTACAGTAGGCCGCACAAAACACGGAACTGAAGAGATAAATCTCGTTGTTTAAACCTCGTGGAAAATCCTTCGCGTTTTCATTAATAGCTACAATTACAATTATTTATATATGAATTATTGTTTTCTTTCGTACGTATTCTATGTCAATTTAAAAATATAGTCCATGACTGGCATTTAAAGCATCGTCGACAAAAATTTGTTTATGCGACTCGTTTTTAATAAAAAAATGTTTGCTTTTTTAAGAATTCCTTTTAAATGAGTGACAGAGAGCGATCTTCGAGCTGAATATTTACTTGGAACTTTGCTTCACCAGTTTATTTATACGTATATAGAAATGCATTTCACTTCCTGTTTCTTGATATTCTTATATTCATTGTACAAATATAATATATTTTTCTGCGGTACACATCAGTTTAGAGATTCCCTTAAATCAATGATTCGAAACGCACTGTTCCAAGTACACACTCAGCTCTCGATTATCACAATCTCTTAAACAGCTTTTTACCCTCGACGAAGTACGATGGATCAATAGCACTGATCCCTCGAACGCTATCATCTATACTTCTGATCTCATGTAACGTCTGTGCGTTGCATGTGCCTGCCGGGGTGTTGCTGTCTTGACGGGTCCTGGTTGTAGCCCATGTTCGCCCGGAAAAATTCTGAGTGGCGAAACATATCGTGCGGCGAGGACAAGGTTGGTAACGTGGGCAAAGTCGGAAATAAACTGCTCAACATGCTGTCGGACGAGTATATGCTATTGTTGTGCGGGGTCATTGACGAAGGTGGACACGCGGACATCGAGTGGGCTGGGTTGTTGTTGGTAGGGTGACTGGGATGCCCGTGTCCGTGATCGTTGGAACCTAAGCCTCCGGATCCTCCGAGCATGAACGAACCTAGTCAAGCAAAGACATTTGTTTAGTCAATGTAGTATATCAGGAGCCGACTTTTTATTTATTGTATTGGTCCTCGTATGATTACCTGGGACATTGAGATTTGACGAGCTAGCACCAACTGATGAGCTCAGATTTAGGGAAGGCATCGTCGAGTAATCGGTAGCATCTTGCTTTGAATAAACATTGTCTCTTAGTGTTAATGATGCTCTAGAGTAAGGTGGTGACCTAGGTGTGAGCGAAAGTGGTACCGATTTATCCGTCTTATCTTTTTTGATTCGTAATCCTGATTTACCCCCTGAACCAGCTCCGAAATGCAATAGCTCCAAGTGTCTTCTCAAATTTCTAGACTGTCTTATTGTTGCTCCGCACAGTGGGCAAGTTGCTGGCTGATCTGACAATGTTCTTGATTTCGAGTTCCAATCTCCTAGAATAAAAACACACGTAATCTACCTTGGATACGGAGCTTTTTCTTTTTCTTTAAAATCAAAAAAAATACGCGATTTGTTGCTGGTTATAAAAAAGAACCATACTTTCGTAACTTTTAAAATTTATATTAAGTGTTTACGCTTTTTATTTACAAATCCAAGTAAGAGTAGATACAATGTACACGGTTTGATCATAATTAATATATCTTTTAAATAAATGATTCGTGTGATAATAGAATTATTTATATTTATGATTCGCCGTTTATAAAATAATAAGATGCATTATTTTAAAATAAAGGTGTAATGATTGACAAACTAAGTAATAATAGAAAATCTTAAAACAAAACTACAAGTGATTTACAGAACCAGTAATAATATAAATAAATCTACAAAACGAAGATATTGTGTTATAGTAAACGGTATACTATAACACAAATGACTCTACTGTTCGTGACTTTTATGGGTTTAGAGTCAAATCTGTTCGCACAAATCCAAGAATCATCTGGTTTGATAAATATAATTAAAAAGCAATATAATATATAAAATTCCATGGGCGCAAATCCCTTACTCTGATACTTTTCTTATATAAGCTAGTCATTACATCTTACATTATTTCTTATGCACTAATCTGGAAGATTTATTAATATAATTATTAACCAAAACGCTTAAATTTTAAACATTCGTTTCATTTCCTAAAGACCAAGTAAAATTATCAAAGTTACAAGCTAGACTTAGGTAAATATTTAAAAGTGTCTTTGATTTGGTTGATTACACCAGTCAATTCAACCACACAATTGTCACTTAAAAAACGACATCGTTAGTCTTTACAAAGCACTAGTTTTCACTTTGCCACAAATACATAGTATTTACGATATCGGTAATACAGTATCAAATATAGATGTATATCCAATGTGGCATAAGTACTCATGTCGGTAAAAAAATGAAACGAGATTATCAGTCTATGCATGATTTGCACAATCAATCCGTTTCCTGTTCAAAAGCCGAAGTAAAGCCAAGGTACTATTGTATAATCTTCGACTTTATCTTGAGCTTGGTTTTCTCCTTTTTTCATCTGGCCACCGTAGGTGATGAAATGTTGCTGTGTGGGGACACAACATTAGAAGCCTGCGGCGACGGAGACGGCAGCGGACTCGGGTTGCACACGATCTGTTCGCAACTGCTGCCTCCACTTTCGTGTCCAGAGTAACCACTTAAATTAACTTCTGGTTTAACTTCGATGGGCATAGACTCGGATGACATCATTTGATGGTTCGGGTTGGCCGTAAAGCGGTACTTGCACGAAGACAGCAGATGCCGCCGCAAGTTTCTGGCTTGGCGTAACGTCGAACCGCACAGCGGACAGACGCCAGGGCAGTCTGATGCTCCACGTATTTTCGTCGACTGTGTGGACGTTGTTGTTGTTGAATTGTGAGCTGCTGGAGGAGACTGTACCGAAGTACTTGACCCTGGAGAGTATGCGACGTTCGCGATGGCTCCAGGAAACTGCGGTATATGTAGCGGTGAGTATGGTTGCATCGGCATTAGATTGTGTAGATGTGGTTCGCTCTCTGGGTTGGCTATCAGAGCTGACGGGTTGTGCTCGACAACCGGATGCACCAGTTGATGTTGCGGCAGAGGCGTCGGTATATGATGATGATGATTTGCGTGTTCCGACCGTTCTTTCGCTGTTAACAGACACAAACACAATATTACCATTCTGAGGGCTGAACTGACCTTTTCGTCAAAACATAAGCCACGCCAAATTTCGTAACTCCACTAGCAAATCCAATTAATATGCAGTTCAACCCATTCGATGGTTGTGCTTGTGTCCGTACTTATTATAATTAAATTGAAATAGGAATCCTACTTAGGTACATGTTCATTTTTTTTCCCAGCAACCATTACAAAACGTGAAAAATTTGCGGACACAAAACACAAGTTTCAATGGATAATCCTAATATTTGAAAAAAATTCTATCAATATGCTTACCTTCATCACCTAACTGACTGCCATCGTCTCCATCTTTGTGGCCGTAATCCACGGATCTATTGTCCTCGGAATGATCATCGAGTGATCTTGTCTCAAGGCTGGAATAGCCTCTTTTTGGCCATTTACCACCTCCGCCAGAGATCTTCCTCTTCTTCTTTCTTCGGATTGGTAGATATGAATTCATTGTGTCTCTGGCTACACTAGGATCGTTGCACCCGGGAATCGCAGAAATAGGCACCTGTTCACCTTTCTGGACGATGAAAATGTTAACAAATTAATGCTGTATGGGATACAATTTTGCGTTGTTGGAGGAAAGATATTTACCTGTGTAAGGATAGTCGGTGGTGTTAAGCCGTGAATGCTGAGGCATTGAGCTGCCTGCAGCAGCGAAGGCAACTGTGAGGGCTCCACGCTTATTTGTCCTCGGTACACGAATTCTAAAATAGCCTCCAGTTCATTTGCTCCAATGCCTGCTAGCATAACCACAGGATGCTGACATGGTGTACTCTGTGACATAAAAAAGAAGCACCCATTTAGTACTCTTGCAACTGCAAAAAGCCTTTTGGAGTTTCCAATTCAACTTACAAACGAGCACACAGTTAGCAGTCCGATTGCTAGCACTAGACACGAACAAATTCTACAACGATTATACAAGCAACCACATGAAGATAAGTTTTCTAAAAATAGCAGATCTCTGCATGAGCACGAGACCGAACACAATGTCTATTGAAAGAGGCTTTAAATAATAGGCATAGATTTCATGTTATAGAAAAGAAGAGACTCTCTACCTTCAATATCTCAAGGAGGAATGGACTTGCTGCAGAGAGGACGATTTTATGAGCCGAGAAACGCCGACCTTCAGCTGCTAGAGTAACATCAACCAGATCGCCGTGTCCTCGAAGCAGTTGCACCTGAGAAGTTAGCGACGAACCGAAGTCGCCCCAGGACAGACTGTACTGCTGCTGACTAGCGCTACCCATCTGCAAAATATAGAAGAGAACATATGAGATTTTGGATCTTGTCGCGCACTAAAAAGATGGCCCGCGTACGATGTACCCGAGAGCGAACGACGATTATTATCCCAGCTCACGCGAGACGCCTTCGGGCGACCTAAGGGCATTAACCTTAACGAGTTTGAATGAAGAACTGGCAGGAGAGAGAGAGAGAGAGAGAGAGAGAGAGAGAGAGAGAGAGAGAGCAGACAGAGAGAGAGAGAGAGGAAAAACCGGCGAGAGAACAGTACAGGGAGTGGGGAAAAGGGCGCAGCATCAGTCTTCACACACGGTATATCTACACCAAATACAATTGATACGTACGCATATATAAAAAATATTCCATCTCGAAGCAGTAGCTTGTGCAGCGGGAAAGAGAAAGAGTATGTATCCCCTCGAAAAAAGAGTCCTACATAAAACCAGCGCACGGAGAGGAGAGAGTGCCGTTACAAGAGAGAGCGGCGGTCAGTCTTTCTCTCTCTCTCTGTCTCTCTCTCTCTCTCTCTCTCTCTCTCTCTCTCTCTCTCTCTCTCTCAGCGTCGGATTGCACACACACAATCGTAGGCAGACACTCGTATTATAAACTCCCCTCACCCGGCAGCAGCGACGGCAAGCCACTACTCCGCTCCTCCCCCGCTCCCCCTCTCTTTCGCTCCGCCTTCCCCTCACTAATTAATGCCCCCCCTCCGGGGAACGGCTCGGCTGGCTGCAGCAGCAGCGCCTGAAAATCGTTCGCCCGCTCACAGATGTATAGGTATATATATATATATATATATATATATACACACACACGAGTATATATTCTCTGCTAGGGGAAAAATAACGCGACTCAGCTGTGGACTTAATATAAAGCGTATATGTGTACAACAATATTGAGTTAAAGTAAAGGACGGCTAACCTAACAAAAAAATGTCGGTGGCTCCTCCAGCACTCCGACGACGCGTCGCTTTGTGCTTGCCTATAGGTATACGTATATCCTTATCTGCCGGCGCACACACTCGGAAAACACACACACACACACACACAGCTATAACGGAGCGACGGGACGCATCCGCGTAGCCGCGACGCTTCGTCGACGGCTCGGAGAGCAGAACGTTCGAGCTGGAGATGCAGCAGGAGAGATAATGTGTTGCAGCAGCTCACTGTACGCTACAGTGGAAAGAAGAAGGGAGAGCCGAGAGAGAGAGAGAGAGAGAGAGCCGAGAGACGCGCTGCTATGCCGCCGCTGCTGCTGCTGCTGCTCGCGCGCGGCGGAGAGATAGCGTCGTGGCGCGCGCGAAACGTTCGTGGCGGCGGCGCGGATTCTGAGCGACGGTCCCCGTCTACCTTATACTACTAGTCCGGCGCGATCGAAACTTGCACGACGGCGCTGGCTGCACGATATGCGCGGATAAACGCGCATATGTATATACATACATACATGTGGCGTGCCTGCGTGTATATATGTAGCAGCTAGGTATATACGCGTATATGGCGCAGTGAGCGAGCGAGAGAGAGAGAGAGCATAGGGTATTGGTGTATAGGTACTTACAGAGAGACGGCAGCGGCGACGCGACGTATGCGGGTAGAGTAGGTCTGTCTGGACTCACCTCAGTCGCAGCAGCGACGGCCACGCGCAGTAGTCTTTTCCACGTAGACTCGATAGCCGGGTGAAAGTCGCGGGTCGTTCTTCTCGACGCTAAGTAGGCTAAGTCGCGGCCGTTATTGAGGCCAGGTTAACGAGAGAAAGAGAGAGAGAGCCTCGAATCGGTCGCCGTTGGAACGGTGCCACTCCACGATACGTACTGCGGCTTCCTCTCTTTCTCTCTCTCGCCCGGGAGAGACTCTCTCTCTCCTCTCTCTATCGTATATTTCTCTCTCTCTCTCCCTCTCCCGCATTCTCTCTCTTCTCTCTCTCTCTCTCTTTCTCTCTGGCTCTCTCTCTCTCTCTCTCTCTCTCTCTCTCTCAGTCGAGAACTCGCCGATCTATATGTGTATGTGCGCGCGCGCGAGAGTGAGAGAGAGAGAGAGAGAGAGAGAGAGAGACTAAGAGAGCGGGAGAGACCTACCTACAAGCGCAACTATATACGTATAGGTATACATATATATATATATATATATACACACAAAGAGAATGAGAGAATCGTCGAGAGAGCGAGAGAGGCGAGGGGTAATTCGACGAGGAGTTTTTTCACGGCTCGGCAAGGGGAGCGCGCGCAACGCGATACGACGAATCTCTCTCTCTCTCTCTCTCTCTCTCTCTCGGCTCTCGCCTACAGCCATGTAATATATTTGCGAGAGCCAGACGGGAACGGGTCAGGAGAGTGGCTGGCGTTGTGCGTATATATGTAACGGGAGAAAAAACGGTATATCGAACGCATGCGATGCAATGAGTGCGGCTACGAGGTGCGATATTCTCTATTACTCACACATCGATGGGCGAAGAGGCGTAGAAGCTGCCGTTGAAACGACGATCCCACTGTGTGGCCTAGCCGTTATAGCGTAGCAGTCGTCGTAGTCGTCGTAGTCGTCGTCGTCGAGGAGAGCTCGTTCTCTCTTTCTCCTCCCACCCTGACTGCTGCACTGCCGGAGCTGGCCACCTATACCGGCCGCGCGACCCTCCTGCCCCCTGCCGGCGAACTCGGCAATTCGGCTTCAGCCTTTTTTTTTTTTTGCGCGTTTTTCGACTTTTTTGCGCACATAAGCGAGTAGAGCTTGGGCTATATATAGGTATACGCCCGACCGCGGCGTCGTCGTGTGTGCTACTGCCGCCGCGTATCCCGGCTCCGTTTTCTCCGTGCGCTTTCAGCGCCGCGTCTTGAGAGTGGAAGCGTTGTTTGCGCCTTATGGGACACGAGTATGGCGAGGAGTAGGTGTTTGTTTGTGCACGCGAGGAGAAGAAGTGGGGAGGGGCGGGGGTCGTTCAGTTATACGAGCTACGAGTTCGCTATGAGGCTCTCTCATTGCTAATTTCAATGTTGCGAATATAGAGAGAGCTCTTCCTGGCCCTAAAATGTTTCGCGTTAGTACCTACGTATACGTGCGCATGCAAAGCCTAAGTATACATTAAGACTCGTCCTTTCCAGCTCTCCGAAACGTGTTGGTAAACGGGCAAATTTGCCCATCGCGGACGTTGTTCTGGGAATGAACGTATACCGTTGTCCCCTAAACGATAAAACGATAATACAACAGAGCCTCTGCGAATATACCCTGCTGGCTTTTTACAAAATGAGGGATTCGTTTATTAATCTATACTGCGATCGTGTATAAAATAATTCGTATAAAAAAATAGCGAAGCATTTTTCCCGTCCGCAGACGTAGACGATCGATGTTCGGATCATCTACCGCAGCGCAGTATTCATAGCCTTTGGGATAGCAATCACTTCATGTTGGAGATGATGAAGCTCAAGAAGTGCGTAACTCGCGAGTATATGCCGGGGAATTGGGCCGTGGCGCACTTCGAACCAGTCGAAACCACTCCGATCAGGTAATAGGTCGTCTGCTTGGGCCACATTAGTGGACCGCCGCTGTCCCCCTGTAAAACGCGCGGGAGTTCATTGCAATTCTATAGAAAACTATATGTACGAGCAATATTCCGCTGAATAGCTTATATATACCTGGCAAGCGTCCTTTCCACCGTTGGGCCAGCCCGCGCATAGCACGCGCTCGTCGACGACGACCCTCTTCTTCGCGTAGTCTTTTTTGCACTGCTCATTGCTGACCACCGGAACTTGCACCTCTTGGAGTACGTCCGATTCCTCGCCCTCTGAAGTGTGCGTTATTATTTTTATTTTTTATAACGATGGAAGAGAATGAGTTATTCGGTTATCATGGTGCATACCGTAAGACGTCGCGCCCCAACCGGCCACGAACGGGTACATTCCTACGAAGTCGCGGTTCCTAAGATTCTTCTCGATGGGCAGGCAAATGGGATGGATGGCCTCTGTAGGAAATAGATCGGAATTATGCAGTGTTGTTTTCTTTAGTTCGCATACAACGTACTGGTGAAGTCAACGTCTCGGTCCAGCTTCAAGATAGCAATGTCGTTCTCCTTCGAGGTATTGTTGTACTCCGGGTGGACAACGTAGCTCTCGACGATGACGTCGATGGCCTGGGATCCGTCTTCGGTGTTCTCGAGGTCATGCGCGCCCAGACGTACCTGGTAGCTGACCTCCTCGTACTCCAAGCAATGGGCAGCCGTCACCACGTGCCTCGAGGATACGAGGGTTCCACCGCAGCTGAATATGAAGTCGTCGGAATCGTTGCCGAAGCGAAATGCTATTGCAGCCATCCACGGCCAGGCATCTAAGAATTTTTTTAAATAAATTCGAGCCCATAAAATTGAGAGGATAAAAAAAAAAAAATGTGGCCTACTCGGCGCAGCCTCATTTCCGCCGACAATTCTGTTGTGAAGAGCAGCGCTGTGACCACAGTGAGGTGGCAACAGTGGCGTGTTCTCGTCCTTCGGCACCTCGCGAGTGATTTGCTTCAAAGGACAACAGACCATGAGCTTGAAGAATCCGAAGGAACAGACGGAGGAGAGCATGGCGCCGATGCCCATGATGGGCCGATTCGCGACATAGTCCTGGAGCGACGCGCAGTCCCTTACCCTCGCGCAGACTCCCGGGGCACCGGTGTTGGTGGTGCAGCTTTCTGGAGTTCGGGCAACGCGAGGTGGTATTTTAAATATTCGAACGCTTCGATGCGTAGTGCGTCGTGTGTATGGTGAAGACAAGGTTAGGCAAAGTTCAGGTGATTCGAACACGATTATAATATCAATAAGGAAAGTGAGCCGGGAAATTGTGTGTACTTAATAACGAATTATCGATGAGAGCTTGTATTATGTAGACGCTGTAAATTAAACATCGAATTCTGCGCGAACACGTAAACGATTTTCGACTGATAACGAATATTGATGAATTTTATAGAATTATATATCGAGCGATTGCAGAAACTTTGTAAAGCCTTATATTTCGAGAACAATAACTCGGAAAAAAATGACCACCACGTGTATATACTTACGTTCGGCGGTTATAGTCTCGAGACAAAAAACTGTCATCAACAAAGCACTGAATACCAAACTGCTTCCGACGGTCGACTTCATCGTTGAAACTGTTTTATTGTGCGCGAGCACTTAAATAAATTAATATCGCTGTACATTTTACGATAACAAGTACAAAAGAAATATGTAAAGTGAAAATGAAAAATATACAACTTCGTAAATGCTGCACAGCTTAAATATAAGTTAAAATTTTTGTATAGAATATTTAAAATGTATAAAAATTACCTTTGCGTTAGCGCGAATGTATATATAGTTTTTCCTTAAAACGAATTCCTCGAGAATTCGTTGCGGCAGCTGAGGCGCCGCTGGAGTATCTAAGAAATATTACCGGGTTCGCCTCTCTTTAAATACTATTATACCGATACTGGCCGATGTGTTATAACATCTGTCGACGCTTTATTATAGTCGCATCATGCATTAGCGATGATTATATTTATGTTGCTGACTTTATTAACTTATGATTTCTGAACTTCGTGCGCATGTATAAAGATAATAATAATCTAGATAGCCTAGTGTTGAGACAGAAATTTTCAATTGTTTAAAATTTCTTTGCGGAAAATTGTGGCTAAAATACAAGCTAGTCGTTAAAAACAGGTTCTCGCTTATCGGAATTTAAACTTCCAAACTATTTGACGCAGTCAACGCACGCCGTTCTTTGTAAAATTACGCGCAAGTATACGAGATAGGGCTCGTTACGATACAGCTGTCAATTCGCATATTCGATGTAGCAGCAACTCCGAAGATGTAAGTTATCTCGATTTTCGCGAAAAGTGAAGGATAATTCTGTCCGTTTGCTAATCTAGCTAATATATATATATATATATATATATATATATATATATATATATATATATATAGAATAGATAAAAGTTATAGGCTGAGGAAATATTGTTAATATATACAGGTAATCCAGCATTCCTTTCACCGAAGTTAATTTCTATGAAATTCGAAGTCATTCTATCATTGTCTTTCCTGATGGGGTTTTTTCACACATGCTGAATTATCCTTATGTGCGTCATGTTGCACACTTACAATAGTAGACGTGTGATAACGCGTATTTTGACTATAGGTCGCTGACTTCGGAAACGCGAGTATATTGACAACACGAAGCGGAATATTTGAATAATCGAACGAGCAAAGAAATGGCCTTTTGAAGCTTTTTTCCAACTACTCTGTGTAAAATGTACAGCATAATAATAATAATATGGCAGAACTTTCTCTCTATTTTTGCACCTACGCTTTGCTCCTCTTGGACTTTTGAACACATCGAGCTTTTTTGACCACGCTTGAATATTCACGTCAGTGACCGTTATTGACGATAAGCTTGTTGGCCGACCGTCCTTAGGCGTATTGCTGACGCGACGGTGCTGCTGACGAGTGGCAAAGTGGCAAACGAGAAATTCGAAACAATATTTTAAAATTTTGATATCGATAAATGTTATATTCGTTGTTGGGATCGTAGCCGAGGAGCAATGAGCCCAATAACCTTTTTTAAGTTTAATTTTTTATTACAACGACAGAGATACAAAAAATGCAATATTACATTTTCGTTAGGTAGGATTGGAGCAAGACGTATCAGCATACGAAGACAAGCTGCTCTACGCAAAGAAACAGTCGTGCCGCCGTGTGTATTTCAGTATACCTATATACATCAGCCGAGAGTCGCATAATCAGAGACTCCACTCTCCTATAGTGCGGTTCGCTGGCGTGCGCTCGAGAGAATTCGCCGCTGACTAACCGTGCACGGGGCAAACACGGGAGTAGTGCAGTAGGCACGGGAGAGTGGAGTCGGTATATACGGTAGTCGGAGCATCGGACGTGCCTCCGCTTCCTGCTTGGCTATATACATATATACTTACTCGACTCGCGTGTTTTGTTTTACACTTGGCTCTCCCGTGCTCGACTCTATATACTTATTCTTATACATATACTCTTTCTTTCACTGCCGAAAGAATGACGTGCGACTGAGGAAATCGCCATTGCCTTATTAATCGGTTCGCCGCGAGCGGACAAGGTAAGTTCTATCTCTCTCTCGCTCTCTCTCTCTCTCTCTCTCTCTCTCTCTCTCTCTCTCTCTCTCTCAGTCTATATCCGCACTTCGCGACAAGTAGCTATTCGCGTTATTTTTGTTTGCTCTCCGCGGCTTTTTTGTTCCGCGGCTCTCGTGCCGCACACAGCGTGCGCGTGTGTTGTTTTTCTCGCCTCCGTCGCTCGGATCTCCAGCTGGTCTTGTTCTATTCGTCTGGCGCAACTTTGCCCAAAATTACGCAGTGGATATATAGCCACCTCGGTATAATATAGAGATGCCCGGAGGCAGAGATATTCGATGAGCCGTTCGCTCTCTTTCCCGGGAATTCGCAGATCCGATTGTTGCTGTAGCACCATTTTTCCGCGGATTATCAGATTACTCCTCGCGGATAATATTACTCGTGCTCTCTGCACTCGGCAGTCCCCTGTGTGTTGCTTTTCGCCGTGAGTACCCAACTATACTTATATAGTGTTTATTGCACTCTCGTGTGTGAAGAACGTCGTCGTGGGCCGATTCGATAAATTGCTGTATATTTGTTCATCGATTCTAACGATGTTTTGTTTATCTTTTGTTATCTGCAGCAAGTATGGCTGAAGGAGAAAAGTCGAATATAGTGAGGCCAAAGGAAAAAAACGAGCCCTCCAGTTTTTTTAATGCTGAACCAGCAGCTGCAGCCACTCTTCTGGAGGTGGTCAACGTGACGTCTTTAGCAAATATTTTCGATACTGCTTTCACGTCCACAGCTGATCCAGTTGCACATCCTCGCTATCCCGCAGGTCAGTCATGGTTCCCTTTTATATAAATCTCTCTCCCTGCCAGGTGAAACATAAATTTTGGAATATTGCAGGAACTGAAATGGACTGTGAGCATTTATTCGCAGATGCTGCTGGCATCGAGGAGGGAGACACTGTTGCTGTGCAGGCGCATCCTTGCCCTGTTCATCGACACCCATCAACTCCTCACGATTACGTCTACAAGCCTTATTTTCCTACTCCACTTATGAATTCCTCACACTATGGCCTGCCAGAATCGGTGAATTGCAACGATTGCAAAACCAAACAGGAGGAGAAATCTTCTGCAGTTTCTCAGTCAAAGCCCAGTATAACGTGCAGACTGAAAAGGCCAGTTTATTCAGACAAGGATACCTCAAAAAAATCTGAAAGGAAATGTGTGAAACCAAAGCGTACAAGAGTGATGGCTGAACCTGAAGCAGGCAATTGCAGTACAGCTGGACCATCTAGATTAATCGATCACCCTGTAGATTATAGGTTAGAATGCTTCTTGATGCCAATATAAATCGTTAATCGAGTAATAAAATAATTATTGTTGATTCGTTTACTAACAATTAAATATTTTAAGCTGATTTTTTAAAACCATAGTCATAGTAAAGTAGTAGCAATTTTGTAAAATATACATTTTTAATCTCTGCAGCATAAGTAAATCGGAGAGTCCTGAACAGGATAATCGGAGTCCAGAAGATTGCAAAGTTGTCCCAAAGAGTACCGAAACCATTAATTCTTCAGGTGCAAGTCCTAATCAAAGTATGTTTATAGTTTACAGTTGGCAACTTGACAAAGAAAATCTCAAACATAACATTAAATCTTTTTTATTTTCTTTTTCAAAATCAGATGATGAACCAACGTCTCCAGATCTTCTACTTGACTGGATGTCTAGTGATAGTAGTAGTAGTGATAGTGAAGATGAAGATAGTTCAATCGAAGTAGTTGGTACAGTCAATCCCATTGAAATGGTAATTGAATTTTCATACTTCCAATGATTTTATTGTATTTAAAACTGGCTGTTTTAAACTCGTAAAAAATTTTTTTTTTTAGCAAAGTACACCAAACACCAATACACCAAGTTCCGAACCAAGTCAACCTATTTCTGTAGTAGATTTAACAACAGAGTCAGATGATGAACGTAATGGTAATAGTAATCCAGTAAATGAACCAAATCGACCGCCTATAAATAGTCTACCTAGGTACAGTACAGACTTCAATAATAATATATGAGTAAATATCAAAATTCCTATACAATGTATTAATATTAGAATTAATAGGCATTGCTTCCTTCATCATCCACATTCGAGGTCACGTTCGTGTGTCATGGATATAGGTAATATAAATCTCTTTCTCAAAAGTTTATTCAAGTACTTCAACACGAACTAGCAATTGTTCATAACAACTTATTTAGCTTCAAGAATGAATAATAGAATGCATCCCAGAATGCACAATTTATGGATGGTACAACAACGTATACAAGAGCAACGCAGACTTCATATGCGGCGTGATGCCCACAATGTACAAAGAATGTATAGGCACCATAGGTAAATATCGTTGATTTTATAGCATATTATGTTATAAATTCACACAATAGAAATTATTAAAAATATCAATGCAGATTTGTAAATCCGCCACCAATGAATATTAATCATTCTACTCCTGCGCCGTGTAACGGCAATTGTACGTATTGTACGAATGGTTATGTATTTATTCGTGATCCAAGATCGAATCTATCATCAATTCCACCACCTCAGCAGCCCATGGTGTACAGTCATCCAGAAGGTGGACCTACCAGGAATTCTCCTAATTTTGGAATGAATATTACGGTATACTAGTTTTTTATTCAAAATAGCGTGATGTATTTCTCGTCATCCGTTTTTTGCAGTATACAATAATAATTTTATATATTTTTCTAGCATAACCAACACTCCTATGAGATGCCTTATTATTATAATCAAGCATCAAGAATGCCCCTACCTCCGGGCATGATTTCGCGGCCCCCACCTTTTTCTTCTCCACCTACGATGACTCACCAGGATGCGTACATACGCTTTGCTGATTTTCGGCGCATTGAGTGTACATTACGAGGTGGAGCTACACAAGAGTCAATTGAAAGTCATACATTCCCACACACATATAAGAGGGTACGATTTATTGTCCTATTTTACATGTTTAGATTAAAGTCATTGTAATTGCAACAACTAAATTATAATTTCCATTTTAGGTAAAGGATGTAGAAAATAAAGAAGATAGCATTGAAAAGTGCACAATTTGCCTTTCTGAGTTTGAAGAAAATGAAAATGTTCGGTATGATCATCACATCAGTTTTGGCATCTGATTCAATTATTCTTTCAAATTTTATTAAATTCGTACATTTTATTTCTTTGCAGGAGGCTTCCGTGTATGCATTTATTCCACATAGATTGTGTTGACCAGTGGTTATCTACCAATAGTTGCTGTCCCATTTGTCGCGTGGACATCGAGACCTACGTTTACAAAGAGCTTTCACTTCTTACATAGTTCTTCAACAATCGAGAAAGTTTGTTCGTTTTATAATTTTATTTTGCAAATGCGATCATTTATAAATTAGGATTACAAACGACTGAGGTATTTTCTAAACACGTTAACTCGACATAATTATAAGAGTAATGAAGAAAAGTGGATTTCGAGAGTGATTTTTAAACAAGAAGACTATTAAAAAAAATACGCGCGTAAAAATACTAAAAATTGTTTTTTCTTAAAATGTTTCACGATATTTTTTTAAGTTTGAAGTTTACTTCTAATATATGTATAAATTACACGTGAATTTTTGGTGAAAGGTTGTGCGGCTTTTAAGTGTACTTTATTTCAAATGACTAAAAAAATAATGGTGCTACGCAATGTAAGAAAAAAATGACTGTTGGTTCTCATAAAGGGGATTGTGATGTGCTAAGCTATATGTAATATCTATTTTTTCTAAGCTAAGCTTATGTTTAGGATAATGAATAGAAAAGAACTTCGATAAAGGCATGAAGCTGATGATTTGCATCTAAACTACCTATGATCTATCAGATTGAAAAATAGTATTACTACAGTGACATTAGAAATAAAATAAAATAATGTCAAAGTTGGTATTAAGACGTTTCTATGCTGTTTCTATAATTTCAACGAATACCAAGTTCAATTGTTATGCTTTACCTAAGAAACTTTTACCAAAAGAATGTTATCTTTTGCTGATGTCTAATGCACCAAAACTGAACAACTTCTGATTGAATGTTTATTGTTCATAGACAAACTATGAAAAACGAATGGATGCTATCAAGAAAATGTGTACCAACACTATTTATTTATAGCAACGTTAAACGATAACGTTTTCTTAACGAAAAGCAAAGATTCATGCGAGTAGCAAACTAGTCTATTCGCCATCATTACTTTTATTGCTGAAACCGAGATATGAACACAGCGTTTTCAAGCGATGAGGTTTTTTTCTTATACCAAACTACGACGACTTGAGAATGGTTTATATTGCATACTGTCTTTTATTATCTCGAGAGTGTTTTATGGTTAATGAAGGAAGTTTATATATATATATATATATATATATATATATATAAATAAATTGAAACTGATTGTATAAAATTGAAAAAAATAAACATAACTAATAATTCAATCGATATCATTATTATTCATACAAAAATTTTCAAAGTTACTTTATACCAAGACTCGGAGAGTACAGCTTCGAATTTTGAGCAAACTCTCGTTCAAGCCAGAACCAGTTATCGAATTTCCAAAGCCCAAGCGTTGCAAAATTCCACGCAACGGCGGTCGAAGGAAAAAAAAATCTCGATTTCCGATACATCATCGCGCGATTCTCGGCAAGAGTCCAAGGAGCCGGCGACCACGTCCCTTCGAGGTCGCAACTGCGCACGTAAATGTATATCATAGCCTCGCGCGATTTTCCCCGCTATACGCATCATGACTCAGCGCCTATAGCGACTGGTTCTCGATTTTTGAAGGCCCTACTACGTGGAATCGCGCGCGAACTCACTAACCGTCGGGGGATTTCCAATTTTCACGCGTCGAGACACGCAGCGTCTATGCACTGCGCCCTGTTCTCGTTCGGTTAAGCGGCGATTGTTGCTTACTCAGCTGGTTCGCACGTCGTCTTCGAAAGACTATCTGCTCACGGGCTTACTTCTGGGTACTGTGAGTCGCTCCTGATTTTTTAAATCGAGATGCTGCACGAGAAGGATGACGTACACTTCTGGAGCTGGTACCGACGTTTTCCGATTGTCTTTTATCTCGTCCTGCGGTAAACCGAGCTTCCGTTTATTCTGCTCTACGATTTCAGAGGCTAATTAACTCGTTAAGCGAAGATACGCGGATCGATTCATTTTTTATATCGTTATCGCGTTGAAAAACGAGTTTTTTTTTTTTTTCGGAAACGAACTTTGGAATTCGTCTTTGGGCTTTCCTCCTTCATTTGCGAGAGATGATTGCACAGCTATTCAAGAACAGCAGCTCGATGTAACGCGGATTAATGCGGCGACATGCACGAGATACTGCAATCGGTCACAGGAGCTGTCACGCCAACCGATTTCGCGAAAAACTCAATTTTGGGTTTTGCCTAGTTTTTCCTTCCAAGCGCTCCGACTTACCCGATACGACACGTACTGTATGCTGTTTTGTTCAAAGCTGCCAAATGCTAGATTGTTTGCAAATTAAAAAATTGAGTCTTTGTACGTTCTCACCATACGAAAGAAATCTAAAACGACGATGGTCTGCGAGTACGTCAATGCGAGTTTCAGGACTACATTGGAATTTCCATGTCCCTTGCAGATCCTTCTTCGAAGGTCGCGTTCAACCCAAGCTATAAAAAGCAAGCGACGACGTCGATACAGATAAGTCTATCTAACGCAAAAGCTGCGATAATCAATTTTCTAAGTACACATGAACGTCGAAAAAAAAAAAAACGTATTCACACGGTTCCGTGAAAATTGATAAAAAGCCAAACATGCAGATCCGCGGCGCTCGCTCCATACCAAGAGTTATAATATACAGTACAGCCGGCGAGGCTCTCGGCGTATAAAAAGAATGTGTTCGGGAGGATCGAGCAGCAGTCTTGCCGCGACTCAGTCGAGGTTTCATCTTCTGCGTGTGCGCGCTCTCTTATTGGTGTCTCTTTTCCTCTTAAAAAATCGGCAGTGTTACATGTGTCGGACATAAACGTCCACGGCTCGTCGACTCTTTCAACGATCGCCTCAGGTAAATTACCGCATCGGAAGTGACGATGGAAGTGAAACAATGTTGCGTGGCTTCTTAATTTTTAATTCTCTCGTAAGCTCGATTCTATAGACGAATTTTTCCATCCGCGGTGCGCTTATCGATCGCGGCTTATCGCAGACTATTCGACGTCGCCGATCAAGAGTGAAAATTTCAATATGAAAAGGCCGCGAACGACTCTTCCTACACGCCTGAGTTGTTAATCGTAAAAAGTTTATTAGAGCGTGTTTAAGCCGAAGCGAAGCTTTTAATTCGGAGGCTCTGC
Source organism: Trichomalopsis sarcophagae (assembly GCA_024372645.1). Classification (NCBI taxonomy): domain Eukaryota; kingdom Metazoa; phylum Arthropoda; class Insecta; order Hymenoptera; family Pteromalidae; genus Trichomalopsis; species Trichomalopsis sarcophagae. The sequence goes on from QLSS01000012.1 coordinate 2,164,453, forward strand.
CTCGGGGAAGGAGAATAATGGGGTTGTCGCCAATTTAGAAGATCGGCCAAAGGGAAATCGATCGCAACGACGTGGATGGATTCTGATTTATGCCCGAGAGAGAGAGAGAGAGAGAGAAGTTTGCATACAATGCATCCGTTAATGAGATGCAGCTGCAATGGAAACCATGGAATCGGATCGAAACCGGTTAATCGAACGCGACTGTGACAGATGAAAATTGTGCATAATATTCGTTGTCGATCCCTCCTCGCGTTCGCAACAACAACGATGCCAGGAAGTATTATTCAATTATTCATATCTGCACAGGACATGGAACGCGTTAACACTTGTACATAACGAGACGCGAGCAAAGCGGAAAAACTAGCTCGGAAAGATTGCCTACGTAATTTGTCAAACAAAACACAATAAGCCGCGAAGTAAAATCGATCGAATGTGCCGAGTACGTATATTCACGCTCATACGAGGGAAGAAAATTACTCTCGACGCGAACAATTATTATCGCATCAATGGACCCGAGATACGCGAAAGATTCTTCGAGATTCCAATCACGCGAGTAGGCTCTTTATTTTTCTCATTCGTTATATGTGCGGAAACTGAACAGCCATTATGTTTATTTATCGTCATAAATCTGTTGCGATCCAAACAAAGGCGATCAGGGCAATTATTTCGCTCCTGTTTGGAATTACGGTGACCGGTCTCCGTAACAACTCTCGCATCGTCTTTATGCAAAATGCGGCTTTAATAATTTCCTCATATGCGTGGCAAAAGTCTGCGTCGTGAATTTTTCATTAATCGGGTTTACCGAGGATCATGAAACTCTCTCGCAAGCGTCTATACCGATGACGGCTGCCTCAATTACAACGTTACGAGATTTTCGGAATTCCTATTCCTTGACGCGTCGTGCAAACAGAGTCGCGTGTATCCGAAATGTGATTTTCTCAAATTTGTTCATGCTAATGCTCTTGGTGTTGTTGATTCAGCGACCGGACTGAATTTAAAAATACCACACTTTTGCGGGTGTAGAGCAAATACGCGACTTCCATCATGCCGATATTTGTTTTTCTCTAATACGGATTGCGGAAAAAGATAAGTCTAATGGTATAGAATGTTTCTCCGAAAAAGGCGCGCAATTATTTCGACGATCAAGCATAGGCGTTAGCGAGACATAAATTTGTCAAAATGGAAAAATAATGCAAGGAACCGGTCGCCGAATTAATTGAGATAAGAGCGAATCCGCGATCGTTCGAAAAACGGTGATTTTTCCATTCGGCCAAATTATTTTTCGTCGGCTCTTTTCGGTAAACCCGACGGAAAAAAACATGATGTCACGTATTGACATGATCGCGCTAAACTCTTGGTTTTCAAAAAAAAAAAAAAAAAAAAAAAAAAACAATCATCGAGCTTGACCACTACTAAGTACAGAAGCGTCTCACGCACCAGCTGAGGATGTAGCGTAACGCGGTAGCTTTGCATTATCGGACTCGGAAAAGTCTACGTCGATGGCCTTCGCTCAATCGACGATATAAGGACTATATGTAATTAAATTACCGCATTTCGTAATTAGCTGGAAACCATACCGATCGCGCGCGTCAAAAGCGACATCCAGTTATTAAACCGCAAAAGCATGACGCTTCGCGAAATGTCAGGAATGTACGAATTAAAAATACACGCATTCCTGCTGGTTTTCCGCGCGTGAGCGATCGGCAAGGATGTGTACCGGCGCAGCTATTATAGGCAAGACGATTGACCGTGAACCAGACTCGCTCGCGTCAGGGAATCCCAGCTTCTGTGTGTTTTTCTCGAAACACACAGGTGCGTACACGCCTCATATGGGACTCAGCTCTCACGTGAATACATAGAAAAAGAACTCGACTGACATAGCGACGCGTGTTATATACCAATTATTTTTTTTTTTTTTTGCATCAAGCTCGTAAACGTAAGGATTAATCTATGGCCTGATGTAAATATAAACATCGGCGTGTCGATACATTTATAGCGGGAAAAAATCGAATGAATCTCTTCCTTTCTCAAGCATATGCATCGAGTGTTGCAACAGCAGCGTTTTCGCTATACCAGCTAAACGTATTATTATCGCTATATCCGGAGTTAAGTTATTGTAAAAATATTATAATGATCCTGGGCGCGATCGTCTCCGCGTTAATGGGAGAAAGCCGAGTTTTATCAGATTTACTTACAAATCACCGAAATTGAAAAATCCAATATTCAGAACCGGTGTCTTACAAAACCGCCCGAAGATATAATGACCGTGCGCGTGTGTGTGTCTTGTATCGGCGGCGCGCACGTGCGTCGAGCTCTATCAATACGCACCGATTTTTCTAGTTTCTCTCTCTCTCTCTCGAATAAAATAAAATACTCATTTTTTGACGTCACGCACATCTAGTCCTGACGTATAGCGAATAGATTTAATAGATCGGCGAAATCCCCGGAGATCAGCTTCTCACCTGTACTAATAACTTGAACACACGCTTGTTTGTTCGCAGTACCCGCACCCGGAGACGTCATGCGGCTGTGCAGAAGCCACGCGCTGGTTGCGTTTCTACTCGGACTGCTAATCCTCGGTCAACACAAGGTTTCGGCAGAAGGTCAGTAGCACTATTAAGCGAGACTTTCCGCGAGAACGATCCCGCTTTTTAAAAATACCCAAGCGATCTAATCGGACGCATTATAGCTAGCGCTGTTTGTAATAACCAGCGACCGGCAGGTAAATACACCGAGTTCCGCGAACTCGGTTCTAAATCAATGTTCGTAATCTCGTCAGTTCCATCGTCCGTCGTAGAAAAAGTCCGCATCCGATTTTCGTGGAAGCGGCGGCCGGTACTAGGTGTACTTATCGATACGACGTGCAACAACATGAGCCATTACGCGTCGTCCAGTTCGCGTGAATAAAAATCCGGTCAAGGCCGCGAGCCGAAAAGGAACGTGTGCGCAACCGGTGCTATAGAAGGACGACTATAAGCATTAGCTCGTATGCTGGAAATTCGTCGTTATGCAATCGATTGCTCGGGACTTTCCTTAGTCCGGTGCAGGGAAGCCAAGATCGGCGGGAAAAAAGCGGTTCGACCTTAAACCGGTTCACGAGACAGCCGTACGCAATACGCGAAATTTCATTAAACGTCAAATTAATTGCGACTGTCGGATACACCTGAACTTGGAATGGATCTTAATTATCTTGCTCAGCGTATATTGGAGTAAAATGTAAACGTATCTATGAGATTATGTATTAACGCTCGTTTTGCATTACGTCAATTGAGGCGTATAAAATATAAAGTCTCGAGAAAGAGAGAGAGAGACATTCTATATAGTACAGCTGTTTTCTTTCGTCATTATCGCTCTCAAAGATTTCTACGATATGCCATTCGTCAGGGGAATGTCGTATAGTATTAGTTAAAAATAAGAGGTGAATGAGATTGCCGAACAGGTGCAGAATAACACACTTGACCGAAAAGAGCCAATACCGTTTTAAAATAACTTCCTCTCGCACACTAAGGTTATAAATTTTCAATTCAAAGCACTCTCGCTTCGACAACTCGATCCTCGTGTGCGCGTGTGTCATTGATGCAGTCGATGTGTTGGAGAAACGAAATGTCCCGCACCTAAATCAATACAGTAGCAGCTTTTTTTCGTCGATCGCGTCGCCGTATACTCGTAAACGAACTTTATTCTTCTTATGCAATGGAAAAATCGGTAGATGAGAGCTTCTGGAAACTGGGTGTTTAATTCTTTTATTAAAAACGTATATAGCAATGTGAGAATAATGTGTGTAATTCAAGTGAACTTGACGCCTTTGTCGCCGCTTTAAACGTGCGCAAAAACGTGTGAAATTGAAAATTATCACGGTCTATTGTATCAAGGACGCTCCGCTCGGCTGCAGAAACTAAAAGCAATTTAGCCAAACACACTGCCGGGCTATTAATTAATATACACGTGTTTTCGGGCAAAATTTCCACGCTCGTCGCCATTTATGTATTATACCGCATACGAACGCGTGCGAACTCTCTCATATGGGAAGACGCGAAGGACGAGAGCAGAACTTATTAGCGCGTATATTCTTTCCATTGTGTAGGAGCGCGTTATTGAAATTTACTCCGCGGCTAACCGACCGCGGAACACAACACTTGCGTACTCGCGTTAATTCTTTCGCGAAATCGTATGTAGTATGTACAGAAAAGGAGGAGCAGTTTGTCGAGCGACGAAAAAAATTACGCGCCGGAACGTATAGAGGTTGAAAATGAGGCTCTTCCTTCGATCGCCATCGCCGCGTTAAACCGTGCCGCCTCCGCAGGAGTGCGTGAAATCGCTATGATCATATCGCTTCGAGTGACTAATTCATCCGCAAGGTGAAACCCGTAAAAAACTCTCATCCCAGCTTGTTTACGTCGTGTAACATTTGAGCTAGCTCGCACTCGAGTGCGAGGGCCAAAACAAAACACGAACTGCATTCCTACGCTCATTATATAGTCCAAATCTGTTGGACGGAGCTCGCTCGGTGTGTCGAGTTGGAGTCTCGTACTCGCGGAGCACGTGACGAGTTATACACATTTCTTTTGAGTATTTCCGAGAAAAATCCGATAGCAGGTAGGTGCGTTATCAGGGCTAATAGCGTTCAACCGTGCGAACGATTTCGATCGAGCGAATATTCAGCTTGCAGAGAAAGAGGCGAGCATAATGAGCTACCATCAAGAAATGATCTTCGATCTGCGATGCCGATTTCCGAACTTGAAGATGGCCGGAACGCCGGAGGAGCTGAGCGAACTTTTGGCTCTGAAGCTCGACCTGGAGGACTGGATCGGCTCGCTGCAGGAACTCGATAACTGGCAGTTTCCGCACATGAGACAAGCGCTCAACGCATCGCTCTACAAAGTCGAGTATTGGACCGGAAAAGCCAACGGCAGAGAGCTCAGCTACGAGGACAGACAGGAGTACCAGAGGAGCAACCTGGAAGTGGCCAAGGAACCGTTTCGGATAGGTCTACCCGACGAGGAAACGCTCGATCTCGTCGCAGCGATGATCGAACGGCTGAGAGCTATCTGGTCGGCTATGGTCATAAAGTCAGTGCTTTTACTCGACCTTTTTGTTAACACCGAGCGACTGCTAAAGCCTAATAATTGTTCTCTCGATTTCGCCGCAGATACGCCGAGGCAGTGATCGATACATCGAGGAGTATAGAAGAGAGGCTCGAGCGCTGTCGCGGCCTCGTCGACTTGTCAGAATTAACGAATCGTCGTCGCGTGTCATGCTCAAACGAATAAACGCGATATTTTTACCCAGCAATTGCGTCTTATCTCACTCCATCCCGCATACTCCTAGCGCATTTAAGCGAGGCTCGTAATTGAAAAATCATCCACTAATTGTAATTGTAATTGAATTTCCAGGTGAAGCATGCAACAAGGCAGCGGCCCAAGGTGCCCCGGGCGTCTGCGTGAACATGAAGCGCTGCTCGCCCTACGTAGCGATTCTGCAGAAGCACGGCGCGTCAGCCGGGGATTTCCTCCGCAGCACCCTCTGCTACTACCAGGACGCCGACCCGATCGTCTGCTGTCCCCTGGGCTCCGGCGCGGTAGCGACAACTCCGACACCGTTTCAGCCCCAGACACCGACGAACAGCGTCGCGAGCTACGGACCCCTCTACGCGCCCCAGTGCGGATACAGCAACGCCCAGCACGGCAGGGTCGTCGGCGGTGTGCCAGCTGACTTGGGTGAGTTAACGCGTTAAAATTTATAATTTATGCTTATAGAACTCGAATTTATATCCTCGTCGTTTCGCGCAGGCGCCTGGCCCTGGGTGGCGGCCCTCGGCTACAAGAACAAGACGACCGGTCGCATAAAGTGGCTCTGCGGTGGCAGCTTGATCTCGGCGCGACACGTCCTCACCGCCGGCCACTGCGTCTACAACCGGTACGACCTGTACGTCGCTCGACTCGGCGAGCACGACCTCTACACCGACAACGACGGGGCCAACCCGATCGACGCGAGGATAGAGCGCGGTACCATTCACCCGGGTTACAGTCCCGAGAACTACGTCAACGACATCGCCGTCCTCAGGCTCAAGCGCGAGGTCACCTTCACCCGTGAGTATATATAATAGAGTCAGCTGATGGTGAATGGCTTTTAACGATTTTTTTTTTTTTTTTTCAACGACTTTTCCAGCTGCGATTCACCCGATCTGTCTGCCGCTACCGGACGATATCAAGAACAGGAACTTTGTCAGGAACTTTCCCTTCGTTGCCGGCTGGGGATCGCTCTACTTCCGTAAGTCATATTTTTCGCTGCTATCGTTTCTTAGCTGAGATACACGTATATCTAATCGTATTATATTTCGTATTTCCAGACGGACCGGCCAGCGCCGTCCTCCAGGAAGTTCAGCTCCCGGTCGTGACGAACGAGGCTTGCCAGAAGGCCTTCGCTCCGTTCAAGAAGCAGGTGATCGACGAGCGAGTCATGTGCGCCGGCTACACCACGGGAGGAAAGGACGCTTGCCAGGTATGGATCGCGTTTTGTCATCGCGTTATTCGTACGAATTTCAAAATTCTAACCTCTCATCCATCTTGGATTTCAGGGCGACAGTGGCGGCGCCCTCATGTTCCCCAAGGGTCCAAACTACTACGCCATCGGTATCGTATCCTTCGGCTTCCGCTGCGCCGAGGCTGGTTTCCCCGGCGTATACACGAGGGTGACCCACTTCCTCGACTTTATCCAAGCCAACTTGGTCTGAAACTACTGATATGCGATATATACTGGACGAGCAGTTTCGCCAAATGTTGTACAGAAAATAAAGCCTCGTTCGTCGTTACGCCTGCAACGATGATATATATATGTCGCGCCGATAGTATCGTAGTCGTATAGATATATATTCTATTCGTACCATCCAATCCAAAAACAGCACAGAGAGTAATTTGTATACGCTTACTTTGAATACGCCTCAAAGTTGCGAATCTGATCTGACGATTTGAAATTTTGAGGAAACGATGCGGATGCATGTGTAAGACTTAAGATAAAATTGTAAATTATTTTTACTATACTATACTATCAATGTATAAACTGGCTACGCGAATGCGTTCGCTACATTATGCATGATATTATTATTATTATTATTTAAATCCGAGTTATTTAGTAGTGTAAGTTTAGAAAAAATAAAAGTTTCAATGAATTTTTAATCAGTCGCGGTGTTTATTTGAAATTTCACGTTCGCCACACTGCCGCTCGTCGGCAGCACCCGTATGCCCGATGACGGTCACCCAACGAGCTTACATCGTCAATGACGGTCACCGAAAAAAAGCTCGACGTGTAGATGGCCCAAAGTGGAGCAGCGATAGCGCTAGTGCGAGCGAGACGGAAGATCATCAAGTCTCTCTCTGTCTCTCTCTGTCTCTCTCTTTCCCTCGCGCCTCGCCCGTGCTGCTATCGTCTCTCTCTCTCTCTCTCTCTCTCTCTCTCTCTCTCGCGGACGTTTGACTTGGCTCCCCTTGGGTCAGCGCCGACCGACAGACAGTACCAGCCGCGTGTAGTCAAGTAGGAAAAGTTTTTAATGGTGGTCGTGCAGTAGTCCCTCGGCCGCCCCCCGACGTTCAGCTAGATCCGCGCCGCGACAGCGTTGTTTATTTTTCTCTAACCCTATCCTCACGGCGACGGACTAAAGGATGGCTGTGGCTGCCAGGGCACTGACGAAATTCTCAGGTGAGTCTCGTCTACACTTACGCTGCCTATCCCCTTTTTCCTTCGCCGACCTCTCGACGTCGCTCGCTTATCGCCCCTTTCTTCTGCGCCGTCTGCTTCGTTGCCTTGCCTCCTTTGATGCCTCCGATTATCAGTTTTAACGAAGCAGACGGGTCGATTCGTCCGGTGCAGCGATACTCGCACTCTTGCAACACACTTGCCATTTCGATAGATATACCTTCTCAACTTGGTCGTTAACCTTGTACTTTGTCATTTCGCCTTCAAGTAGGTCAAAGCTTACTTTTTGAATGGTGAATTATTATGTAAGGAATTCGGGCACTGCGTTCGTTTTTTCACGGATTCTCGACTTTTTCACTCATGATGACGAGCAAGATTTGATTTTTATTCGCGGTTATGCGATGATATCGCCTTCCAGATACTTTATTTCGATATATTACAATAACAGCAACAAAACACTTTTACTCTTGACTTGCCTGCGTACTTCTCTTACCGCAAATGAAACTGAGTTGGAGGCACTGGCAATTTTATGAAAATCACATCAACGTTAATTAATTAAATGGCCCAACATCATATCGAGCTCATTTAGTCTTGTTTACAACGGATGCTCATGCTATATGTCCTTAACCTCGTTGGATACCTTTCAATCGGTGAACCCTGATCTCGAATCTAAGCCAAAAATGTTCCTCTCTTTACAAATGTCATAGACATACGCTTGGATTATAACTGCTTTTTTTGTCTGTTTTCTGCCTCTGTTAATACCAGTTTTCAGCTTGAGTTATTTATAGCTCTCTGCATCATGTATGGTGGGGATGTTTGAGATGTTTTATGCTAACGAAGGTCACTGTTTTCTTTTGCAGTCGGGAGTCGTAGTGGACTGCTGAGAACTCAGATTAGATTTAACTACTCAGAAACCAGGAAAAATCTAAAAATCAACTCTGAGACCAAAGTCATTTGTCAAGGCTTCACAGGAAAGCAAGGAACTTTTCACTGCCAACAGGCTCTTGACTATGGCACAAAAATCGTGGGAGGTGTCAACCCAAAGAAAGCTGGAACTGAACATCTTGGCAAGCCTGTCTTCAAAAATGTTACAGAGGTGAAAGTCCATGCATGCTTTTGATAGAGACAAACTAATTATCTTATCTTGATCTGCCAGTGCTGTTTGTGTATTTTTGAGTGATCTAAAAAAAATATCTCTTAGATAATTCTTGCAAACCTTATTTATCAATTTAATCACAATCAGTATAATTATGCAATCACTTTGACATCTTACAATAGCATATCGATGCTATTAGTACATGAAAAAAATACAATGTGCAAAGTCTAATCTACTTGACCTTACTGAACTCCAAGTTTGATAAGGAAGTTGAAACACGCAGAAAATGCAGAAACATAACACTAAGCATATTTTATAAACAGTTTTTAAATTTCAAAAATATTATATTTATATTCATACAAAATTTTTGCTTCATTATTAGGCCAAAGAAGCAACTGGTGCCACCGCATCGGTAATCTATGTACCACCACCAGCAGCTGCTTCAGCTATCATGGAAGCAATGGATGCTGAAATGCCATTAATTGTTTGCATTACGGAAGGAGTTCCTCAGCATGATATGGTAAAAGTAAAGAGGCGGTTATTAGAACAAAACAAATCACGTCTCATTGGACCTAATTGCCCTGGAATCATTGCCCCTGAACAGGTTAGCTTTTTTATTTTGATTTTCGGCATAAAATATTTGAATCATAATTAATAGTCATAATCATTTTGTTTAGTGCAAAATTGGAATTATGCCAGGACACATTCATCAAAGAGGCAAAATTGGTATTGTTTCAAGGTCTGGAACTTTGACCTATGAGGCTGTGAATCAAACCACTCTTGTAAGAGACTGAATTTTTTGTTGTTTTAATTTATTACTGAGAACCGTCAATAATTTACGAATAATTCTCAGACTGGACTCGGCCAAACGCTGTGCGTTGGTATTGGAGGTGATCCTTTCAATGGTACAGACTTCATTGACTGCTTAGAAATATTTTTACAAGATCCAGCATGTAAAGGTATCATTATGATTGGTGAAATTGGAGGAAGTGCAGAGGAGTTTGCTGCAGAATATCTGACTGAGCACAACACTGTTAGTTGATTTTTTATATAATTATTTAACATTATTCTACAAGATTCAAGTGATAATGTAAATTTCGATTTGAAAATTACAGGGTGCAAATGCAAAGCCAGTTGTATCTTTCATTGCTGGCATCACAGCTCCACCAGGCAGAAGAATGGGTCATGCTGGTGCCATCATCTCTGGAGGAAAGGGCGGGGCTCAGGACAAGATCAATGCACTCGAAAAGGTAAATATACCAGATTCGTAATGATATTCAAAATAAACGTTAATCTACAGCACAGAATACTTTCGGTTACAGGCTGGCGTTATCGTAACCAGGAGTCCTGCCCAAATGGGAAACACACTACTGAAAGAAATGACTCGCCGTGGTCTTGCTTAAATTAAGGATTTTCGATCAGCTTTTCGCTGAAAACAAAAAAGCCATTGTAGTTTGTCTCAGTGTGCATGTATACTCGTGAATAAATTTTAACATGTTATCTTCGAATAAGTCATTAAAATCATTACAATGACGTGAATAAAACAGCTTAAACGCGAGGTAATATAAATACTCTAATCATTTAGTTATCATGATAAAAGAGGTCATTGTTGTTACTTTATCTTCGCAATCCACTGGCTTCCAAAGTTGAAGTAATTGCAAAGCACTCCATTTCATTTTTACAACTGTACAGTACACGAAAGTTTAATGAAATGTTTAAAGGTTCGCATCTGTTTTTCATAGAGTGTATCTATGAAATAAGTTAGAGCTTGTGGCACTTTGAGCTTTCAATGAGACTAAACTACAAGGTACTACTGTTCCAACGCATCTAATGTTGAACATAATATTGCAGAAAAATTGTCTGCATATGATGTATGTAATTTTACTGTAAATTATGTTAAATAATAAAATATATCTATTAAAGTCACGATTATCATTTCCTAGAAATGAAAGTTATTATTTAAACCTCTAAAAGAAAACGTTTTTAAAATTGTTGCAGAAAATATTTTTGTAACACTTGATTCTAAAGAAATGTATTTAATAAATTATAAACTTATCATTAAAAGAAAAGTTTTCTTACATCACTGTAATATAACATACATTCAAAAAATGTACATATACACTCATAGTTCTCATCTTACTTGTTGCAATGTGTATATAGGTATAAAATGGTTTGAAAGTTAGAGCTTTTATTGAAATCCCATTATTTCATCTATCACATTTGCAATCTCTTTACTATTATCACCTTGAAATGGTTTCAACTTGGATAAGTCCATTGATTTAATAAGCCCTGCCAAGTCTTTGCAGTTTGAATAATACAAATGCCCATTTTTGTAAAGTTGTTCTGCAAGTTCCAACTGATGGTTATTCATGAGAAGATCATTTGTAACAACAATTAGAGGCTTAGCTAACTCAAGAGCTTCTAAGCAACTCCCTGCTCCAGCGTGACTTATTATGAGATCAGCAGACTCCATTGCCTCGTGCAAGGATGGGCTCAATTTGAAAGCTTCTATGTGACTGAAACCGCATCTGGGAGTACAATCGGGCTCAATGTCTGTCTTTCCAATCTGTAGTACTAATTCGTTATATCCTTTATCATTCAACTCCTGTCAACAGCAAATAACATTATATCTATATACGGTGTTTGATTCGGACACAATGAAAATATAGACTATATATACCTTTAAAACATCATTATTGGTTACAGTCTTGATCAATTCATCGAATTTAGTTGTTCCTACAGTCACGAAAATACGTTTGGGTTGCATATTTGTTCCTGAAAAAGTATGTAACATAGAAGCATTTATGCCAAATGAAATTTCCCGCGCAAGCCGGTATACCAACTTTTCGAGAGGAAAAATCGCGTTCGTGTTACGATGAAAAAAGGTGAAGAATAAAGTATTTAACAACAATGACAATATGCAGCAGTTCGAATGTTATACTTGATCGATGGAAAAATCCTAAATATTACAACTTAATGAATGCTCGAAGAAAAATATGCTACTTATACTCACCTCTTAAAACATCAACAAATCACATCAGTCTCCAAATAGCACCAACTCGAGAAACATGACAAACAAAATATGCATATGCACAACTGCTTACTGCGTCGACTTATATCGAATGTCCTGGTCAGGAAACCGTTGCGAATCGTCACGACACTAGGCGCGATTCCGGACTCTCCGCGCGCGCAGAGCACGCCACCGGCCACACATCAATTTCGCACAAAAGTATCCCGACCCGACCACCACCACCACCACCACCACTAGAACAGCAACAGCAGTAGTATAGAGTAGTGTTAGCCAAGTAGTAGTCGGCCCGTTTATCGCGAGCAGCCGCAGCGAACTACTTATATTTCTCGCCTCGTATATATCTCGAACCGACGACGGCAAGCGCGAAGAGAGCGAAGAGGAGAGACGGAAAACTACCATCACCACGACACCACGCATAAAGGCAGCCTATCGCAAATAAGCACACGTCCGAATATCTCTCTCTCGCATCTTCGGCGGGGGCGACAGTCGCTAGCCGGCCGTTCCACGTAGCAGCGCCTGCTTGTAGCAACTCTTCAACGGCCGCCAGGATGGTCTCGGTGCGCTACACGCGCAACCTCTTCCTCAGGGGCATCTGCATCATCTACCTCTTCGCCTTCCTTAGTTTCTACGTGCAGATTCCCGGTAAGTGACCCCCCCTTGTATGTACGTATGTACATACAACATGCGTACATACGTTTCCCACTACCTACACGCGGCTTACTCTCATTATTGTCTCTCCGATGATTCTACTCTTCCTCGCATAGTCTCATCTCGAGTGCGAGCTGTTCGAAAAACGCGATTATTCGCAAAAGTCTCCGATGCATGCCGCGTAAGCATACTCATACTTTGGGGTTACAGCAGCCCAGACACGCGGTCGCTTGATGCCTTTTTTCGATGCTCCTCCGGCACCTCGCGACTCGGCGGCGTTTTTTTGGCTTGATACGAAGCGCGCGATCGTTACTTGTACTCCTGTGTGCCCTGTCTCTCGTTTATTTTGGTTGAGCAAGACTGCTCAAACAAAGGGCTTATCATCGAAACAAATGAGAGCAAAGTTTGGCGGTGTTGTTGGTGTTATTGACTGCGCCCTTTGTTGGTAAATAACTCTTGGCGGCTTGTTATACAGTTTGCGCTCGGTGGACGCGTTACAAAGACAGCTGTAGGTTATTCTTTATGAATAATATACGACATACTCTTTCCGTGTATGAATGTATCTGCGTCGGTTGGAAATCGAATTTTTCTAAAAATACGCTGTCCTAACATACCTGCGCCTCTCGAGACAGCCCCCGAATCAATCGGAAGAATTCATTGTTTTCATCTCGCACTAATAATAATGATGACTAACGTAAACGCAAAATAGTCCATGTTCACGAATTGGAATCCGAACAAAAGCCAGAGTACACTCCTTTTAATTGAAAAAAAAAAAAAAAAAAATAGCCACGGCCCGAACTTGTTTGCAAAAACTCGACGATTTTGCAATGATGGAATCCATATTATTAGCATTCCTCGACAACGCAGCCAATCCCAGTCCCGCGCATCTGACACTTTTTTCCGAGTTTCCCGTTGACTTTTACGTAAGTATTAGTGCATATGTGTGTGTTTGTGTTATCCCGACGAGTTCCGACTCCGCGAATATACTTAACGCGTTCATCAATGCGTGGCGCGTTCGAAAAAGGAAGGATGATGAACACCTTGGCCCATTGCGCCTATATATTTTTACGCTTCCGTTTCGGCGGGAACAGTTCTATAGATTGGAGCGCGATGTGCAAGAAAAATTATTTAAAAATCGATGACACTTTTCACGCGACCAGAGCATTGTGGCTGTCGGAGATATTGAGCACGCTCGAGAAAACGCGGGCAGACGGCGCGTGTAGGAAAACGGGTTTCAGAGGAAATGGTACCTGCTTCTTCTTTTTCTTATTCTGTTGCTTCTTTCTTTTGCTCGTCACGCGAAATTGAGATATTTTCGTAAATATACGTGCACATATGCGAGACCAAACATTTTTGCAATCGTCCAGCGGATTTTTAAACGATGTCTTCTTTTATGATGAAATATTCGATAACATTCCGTTTTATCTTTGTAATTAAACGAAATCGTTGTCATGCAAGCTGCAAAAAAATGGAATTTAGATAACCATACTTGCGATTACCTCAATAAAATATTCGTAAATTTTATAATTTATAAGCAAAATAAATGTAATCTTGGCATTGGATATAGTTTGTAAGAGCATGGAACAAATAGGTTTCTCTGAGTCAATCGGAATTTAAAATAAACCATAAAGTAAGGAAATTAGTTTGTTTCTATTACATTTCAAACTGAGCGCATGTACCTTTTGCAGTCCAAAAATATCCCAAAGGTTTTTGACTTTGATGTATAAATACATCAGGATTATTTATAAGCCAGATGTAAAGTGTAATTAGCAAAGCTAGGTGGACAGTGTTTCTCATCTTGATTTTATTTCAAACTATCAAATTAATGCCTAAAAATAAAACTGTTTTGCTAAATCTGTATTTTTATTTTGTTTTTTTTTTTTCAGGGCTCTATGGTGATAATGGAGTGTTGCCAGCAAAAACGCAATTGGATTTACAGTCTCGCAAACCACTTTTACAAAAGCTCAAACAGCAACCAACCCTGCTTTGGTTTGCTCCCTACTTGGGCCTAAATGTTGAGTACATGTTGGATATTGTAGCCTTAGTTGGAACAGTTTTATCCTTCCTGGGGTAAGTTAACATACGTAAAAGAAAAACTATCATGTTTATCCATGTTATGTTTGTATACAGTATATCTATTAATATTTTATTTTTTTTAGCTTTGTATCCCAAAAGTTTTGCTCTGCACCTGTATTTGCTACACTTTGGGCTCTGTACTATTCCATATACCAGATAGGCCAGACATTTATGTGGTTCCAATGGTAATCATTATCACTATCAATGTAGTTAAATCAATTGTATTTCTGTTCTCATTATATAACTTAAATTGCAATTTAATACCATGAAGTAATGGATACTTAAAACCTTTTTCTGATATCGATTTCAATGTATTCCTGTCAAGTATCTATTGCAATAAATACATAGACGAGATGCAAGTAGTCAAGCGAAAATGAATTTATATAAATGTTTCTTCAGGGACATTTTACTATTGGAAGCTGGCTTCCTGTGTATCATTGTGGCTCCATTTTGGTACTCCAACCATACAAGAAAAAGTACTCCCAGTGATTCTCTAACATTTTGGACTGTACGCTGGCTTCTTTTCCGCCTTATGTTTTCCAGTGGAGTGGTAAAACTTACATCTGGTTGTCCTCTATGGTGGAATTTAGATGGTACTTTCTTCTTGCAGCTTTTTTAAATATCATGCCTTCGTAACTGTCCTAATAGAAAACATTTTTATTTTCCAGCTTTGAATGTGCATTTTGAATCTCAATGTATTCCTACACCATTGGCTTGGTATGCTCACCATTTACCTCGGTGGTATTTGAGATTAAACGCTGTTGGGGCCAACATTTTTGAGCTTGTTATACCATTTCTTTTCTTCTTCCCAATAAGAAAAGTTAGAATTGTAGCCTTTTACTTACAAGTAAGTATGTTTGATCAAAATTGTATAGTTTATCCATAAAATTTCATGCTAAAAAATGAAAACATTTTTGCAGGTATTCTTGCAAGTCCACATAATTGCAACAGGAAACTACAACTTCTTTAATTTATTAACGATTTGCTTATGCATCTCCCTGCTGGATGATCACTTCTTCTATACAAAGAAGTCCAGAACTGAAAATTCTAAAATAGTTGGTGTACTGTCTACTATTTCGTGTATAGCAGTATATGCTGGTATTCTTTATGGTACCTACGTTTACTACAATCTCAGATTCACAGAAAACTGGACCATTACTTCGAAAATAGGTTTTACGGAAAAGGATTTCGATTATGCTCTTTCACGCGCAGTTCCTTATTCCATTTACATAGGAATGGCTTCCCTGGGCCTTACGGTAGCTAATGCTGTGACTAATTCAATTATTAACGTAAAGGGAACTCAAAAGAAACTTGTTACAACTCTTGTAACTTTATTGTACACTGGAATTGTTGCTTCACTTTTTGCTCTAAGCACTGTAAGTATAAAATATATATTATTTGTGGGTTTTCTCAAGAAACATGTTAATATTGATTGTTTTGGCAGGTTCCATATGCAGTCTCTTTGTATCCAAAACTGAATTCCACTTTGCCTCCTCAATTAAAACAACTTCATGCTAAAGTTGACCACCTCCACTTGGTTAACAGCTACGGATTATTCAGAAGAATGACAGGAGCTGATGGAAGACCAGAAGTCGTCATTGAGGGTAGTAATAGCATAGA
Organism: Trichomalopsis sarcophagae; assembly: GCA_024372645.1. Classification (NCBI taxonomy): domain Eukaryota; kingdom Metazoa; phylum Arthropoda; class Insecta; order Hymenoptera; family Pteromalidae; genus Trichomalopsis; species Trichomalopsis sarcophagae. The sequence continues at coordinate 2,180,616 of QLSS01000012.1, forward strand.
AGGCCCATGGAAGGAATATCACTTTTTGTACAAACCCGGAAACGTTAATAACTCGCTACCATTTGTCGGTTAGTTTTGAAATAGTTTTAAGTTGGCTTTATCTTCACACATGCGTGTTGTTTCATTTTTCTTGACAATACATAGCATTACTTTTGAATCCGCAGCTCCTCATCAACCGCGTCTTGACTGGCAAATGTGGTTTGCATCTTTGGGAACATATCACCAAAATCCTTGGTTGATGTCGTTGGCTTACAGAATTCTTCATGGACAACCTGAAGTGTTAGCTCTTTTAAATAATGCTGAAAATCCGTTCAAAAACAATCCACCAAAATATCTTAGAGCGAGCCTATATCATTATCGCTACACGCCATCTAACGCCGAGTAAGTAAATAAATAAAATTGCAATAGAAATTTCTGATGAAAAAAATCCAGTATAAATGTCAATTGAAACATATATTTTTAGTCGTAAAGTACAATCTTGGTGGATTAGAGAGAGGAAAGACGAGTACTTCCCAATTTTCAGTCGTGATCATCCTCCTCTAATAGAATACTTATCCAAGATGAAAATAATTCAAGATATACCAGCTCCAGAGGTGACGAACAGTACTTTCAAAATGATTTTAGATTTCATCAGATCGTATTTCACCAAGCTAGAGGCTACTCTTTTGTCATGGATGGTCTTCATGGCTGGATGTGCAATAATCATGGTTAATTAATGAACATTCTTCAATTGCGGAAGAGCAGGCTAGAAATAAACGATCGTTTATCTGTAAAAAGAAGTGAAAAAGAAACTTTTTTTTTTACTGAAACGAAAAGTTTTTTTTGTAACGGAGTGTACACGCTATTGGTTTAATAACATGAAATGCATTGTCTTATTAAGTTATTAGATTTTATATTTTGTTTTCGATTTTTCTAAGTGTCTTTTGTACCATTGTGCACAGAAATGATATGTTGGCCTGTGTAAGTATAAAAAGCATTTTGTAAGACGCATTCAAAGACTTGGTTGATATGTGCATTTGTTAATCTGCTAAAACGCATACATTTGTACCGATTAATACTATCTATAGTGCTCTCTTTAAATTCATACTATTTTTATAGATTTTTTTATTCGTCATCTATCACGCAACCAATTTGCTATTAGAAGTAGAAAGTTTGAATAATTTTGTATGCAGAACTTTGTAGAATAATACTTAATAAGAACCTCTTTAGCTTACAAGAAACATTTATTTACGTCAGCGTATATATATTCATGTTGTATAGACAACACGATACATATACAAAGAGTTGGATGTTATCTGAGTCATATTTATTAAATAAATGAAGTCATGTTAAAGTACAAACTTGTGACTAAAATGATTCTTGTTCAAAAAATTTTCGACCAAATTGTACTACTATGTTTACTTTCATGAACATTTTTTTTGTAAAATAATATTTAAGATAAATGTGTATCTTACTGTAATGTAAGTTTATAAAGCAATACGCTGAAAAAATCGTACATACATAATGCATTTAGAATGATGTTGGTTAAAAAAATAAATTTCTTTATAGTAAAAGAAGCGTTGTTTACTAACTCCTAATAATTATTTAATACAATCAAAAAAATTAATAGGACAAGGTTTAAATAAAAAAAAAATAAATAAATAACTAGGAAAATGTAAAAATTTTTATTTTTTAATATTTAAGCTTCATATTATACAAATGTTTTTACATCTTATAGAGTATATGTACATAAAGTAAACTCTTAAAGCTTTTTTTATATTTGTTTAAAAATAAAATAGACTTTTACTTTGTACATAGAAGATTCATTTATGAAAATAAACAAACTTGCATCGAAATAAGTTTAAATTAAAACAAAATTGAGATTTTTAAGTTTTGTAACCACGTTCATAATAGTGGAACTTGTCAAAATTAAGTAATGTTTCCATATGTCATTGAACAAAGGTTGTCAAAATTATAAAATTAACCAAGCCAATTTTTGAATACTCAGAAAACGACATTAATTGCCCAAACATTTTAATGTTTACTATTTTGCAGTCGATTTCAAACGTTTTGTCTTCAGACTCTTCTTGTGTTTGAGTTTTTCCACGATAGGTAAAAATGCGCTTTCATCAACAGTGTCTGGGGGCACTATTCTGGATAAACCAGCTGGGATCTGAAATAATTGCTCATAACGTTTTTTGAACAAGTGTAGAGCTTCGCGACCTTTGTGGGACAGTTTGTATTGCAGATGTATCTCATTAGAAGCTGATGGAAAACTTGCAGAAGTGAGTAAAATTTCTTGATATGCTTGAAGCATTGCTCTATTTGGTTCTATCAGTGATAATGGATGTTCTTCTACATTGATTATTTTTTCCGTTGTTGAGTCTTCAGAGATCATTTGATTGAGCTCCCAATCATATTTCATTTTCTTTGCACCATAAGTTGGTGGCTTAATAATATTCTAAAAATATTCATTATTTATGTATCACTTGCACAAAAATAAAAAAGTGGCTTAATTATAAAATATTTATACTTACATCTTCTGGAGAGTCTACAAATAAATCAGTTTTAGCAAATTGTTTACATTTTAAGGAGTAAACTCGTTTTTGCATCTTTGTACTAGATATGAACAAATTTTTTAGCTTTTCAAACTGATTATCTATGTCTTCTCCGAGATATTCCGTTACATTTAGATTTGGTGTAAAAAACATCTCCAATTCCATTTTGTTGCGTTGATGTTCATTTGGTTTAGCAGTATAATTGATAGTGTTGAAATTCTTTATTTTAGATTTCGGAGCACAAAAACCAAATGGCAAGGGAGGTATAAATCGCTCCCTCTCAGGTGCTGCTTCTAAAGATCCACAGATTCTAAGTGCCATTAGTTTAACTTCCTGACTAAAAATGCTGTTCTGCTTTTCATTAATATAATCCTGCAAAGAACTTAACAGTTGTTGATTTGTTTCATCTGAGTCGAAATCGTCGTCAAAATTAGATAATATATCTAAATTCGCGTTCAACTGCGTTAAAGTATTAAAAAGCTTCTTTGTATCTTCTCTTAATTTTACAGGATTGTAAGCTTTGTTCCAATTGATCAATTTCATATTTGATTTTTCTCTCTTGAAAAAATTGATTAGATAGTCATCAACTTTCATATGCCTCACGAATATCTCCTTATTTTCGCGAGACCAAGGTGTATTGTTAGTGTAAGTTACAACAGTATGCTCTGGTTGACATGGCACCATACGCTCCTCTCTATCAATCATGTGCACTTTGATTCCACGTTTCTGATATCGCATAATAGAAGCATAACGCTGTCTTGCTTGAACTCTAGTAACGCCTGGTAATTCTCTTACAATTTTTACCCATTGTTGACCATATTTTTTTTGTAATGCAATTAATTTCTCGTCTTCCTGTAATGTCCAGATTTTCTTACCACCAATCAGTTTCATTGTTAATGTTAAATAGTGTTCTTTCAATTGAATATTAGTTCTATTAGGCATTGCAAGTGCAGCTATTTTACTAAAGTTTTCCCCATATTTTTCCACAGCTTTCAAAAGTTGTTGATCTTCTTCTTTGGAAAATCTTCCTTTTTTTAAGTGGGGTGCTAAACTGTAAATCCATCGAAAGTAAACCTGAGATAAAATATAAATTATGAACTCTATATTTCATTATTGCAATTAATTTTCAATATATAAAGTCATTTATTAACAGACCTGTTGCTTTGTCCAGTTGCTCATGCAACTGGCAATGTATCCCCAGGGAATGTAATCTCCAATTTTCAATTTGGATACCAGATGGGCAAGAGTCTTGTCATCATTGTATGACCAAGTCTGACCTTTCATAAGATTTTTCCAGTTATTGGTATTATACCTAATAAAACATTGATAACCACTACGATTTGTACCCAAGTCTTTGGCAATAGCATCCCAATTTTCGAAGTCGTGTTGTTCCACTATACGATTTAAATTTTTATTTTCCTTGGATGTCCATTTTTGTTTGTTGATTTTAGGATGTAGAAAATTGTTCCACATGACTTCACATTCTTCGGCAGTGTGTTTATTCTCAGGTATATTATTTGCTATTTTCATCCAATCAAATTGTATTGAGCCCAAAGAGCCAATAGCTTCTTTGACATCACTGGGCAGTTGACTTGTTTTAGTAATTGCAGACTCAATGTTGATTTCATCTTCACTCTTTTTCAGTACAGTCAATGTGACCTCGTGCCTTATGGCTTTCAATAAATTATTTTTATCCAGATGATTCCAACGATGAATACGCTGTAATTCTGTCAAACGCAGTTCATTATTTCTTATTTTAGTTTCAGTATCTTCATTTCTTTTGGCTGAATAGTAGTTTTTGTCCTTAAAGTAAGGCATGCCAGCATTCAAATTGACAATTTTATTACTTCTAACAAATGTATTGCCAATTTGCTCTTTGATTACTTCTTGCTTTTGCACGCAGTCATCAAGAAGACATACCATTCTGTCTCGAGATTTCAAGACAGATTCGATTAATTTCTTGTTCAGTTCTAATAAATCTTGTAAGTCATTACAGCTATAGTTTGCGTAAGGGTCATCAACGTCAGATTCCTCATCTGAATCCCTGGATACCTTCTCTTCGTGATAATCGCTTGCGAAGCTTCCTTCTTGTTTTGGTACATGGTTTTGTGCAATATTCAAAGTTACAGGAATAGCACCATCAGTATTTGTCGCAACTTGTTTCTGTGATAATATATTATCTAATGCTTGAATTTCGTCAAGCAAACTTTGGTTATCCTCATCATCACTCATTGTGATAAATACAATTTAGCTGTAATGTTTTTATTATTAATTCTGGAAATGTAAAGAAATACTGTAGTGAAATTTTTGACGTTAACTGATAAACGACCTTACCTACGTAAATAGTAGAAACGCTACATACAGCGTTAGGTGAAAGATCTTTGCGTGTGAAGTCTTTTGACGCATATTATGTAGCAGTAATCGTCATCTGTCATCCTTTGGATACTATTGCACGACAGTGTACTCTCCTGGTACTCTCAGTGGTCTGCAGGCTCCTAAGTAGTGGGAGTAGCCGCAGTGCATGTGTTTTTGATGTTTCCGGCATATACACGTGACGTCATCTATCGGAGACCTCTGAATTCTGATTATAGCTGCGGGGAGGATGGCGCGAATTCTCGATTTAAGTGATTTAACTCTACGGTTTTGTGTGAATACGGATCTATTGTTCTTGTTTGTGCCTCGTTTTAAAAAAGTTTGTAGGACACTTGAAAATGCATACAGTGAAATCAACAAGTTGCAACAAAAATAGTCTCAACCAACTTAGCAATATATACTTTGAACCAAAGCTTCGAAGCGTAACTGGCAGCCCTGCTCCAAAAACTCTAAACAAATTCTCTAGAAGGCGCATACCTAGTGACTTTTGCTACCTGCCTGCACACAAGCACATCCATGACTGTGAAATGGCTTATAATATTAATTGAATTTTGTAATAATATATGGCGCTTTTTCACTGGGTTTATATTATAGTTCGATTATAACTTAAAATGTACTATTTTAATGCGAAATTCGATTAATTTAATAGACAAATTAACAATCATGAATGGTAATGATATAGATAGTGGTCCTCTTCTTTGCTAACGTTTTGAACAAGACACGACTGAACAGCTGAACTGAACCAATTGTAGAAAGGCTCCTGTGTGCTTGTGTGCAGGGCGCAGGCAGGCGCAGCTCGGATCAACACGAAACATGTCGTCTGGCTGAGCCCAAAAAACCAGAGAGGAGAGAGAGAGAGAGAGAGAGAGAGAAAGACGACAGCGAGAACGACTCTGTAGGACAGATCAGTTGCTGCAGATACGGAGTGTCCCGCCCCCGAGCGCTTTAAAGGTTAACAACGGTAGCACTCTGCTCCGTTATATATACTGATCGCTCGCGACTGTACGTGTGTTGTGTATCTATACGTATACGTATATACACGCGTTGAAGGGGCTATTTGGTCCGCGAACACTATTGTGCTACACGGCTGCAGTCTGCACCTGCGCATACATATATATATATATATATATATCGTGCTGTGCGAGAGGAAATTCAGCATAGCCTGCAGCACGGTGAAGCCGCTCGTCGCAGAGAACAGGAGGATAAGCGGACGGATCTGAGGGGGCGACGAAGGACTGTCTAATAACGATTACCTCGCGACGTAATAACAACAATAATAAAGGAGCGAAGTAGTAGGAGTATAGATAGCCACTACTACTACTACCACTCGCGACACGGAGCAGAGGCAGAGGCAGCAGTCAGCGGCGGCGGTAGTGTAGCGCAGCAATAGCGCAGGAGGAGGATAGTGAGCGAGAGAAGAAGAGGACGGAATAGGGCGGGAGAGAGACAGAGACACACGGCGAGCAGTCGAGCCTTATGTCAAGCCAGCACTCGGCCGCTGCTCGGCTGCGCTGCGCGAGAGCTGACGAAGACGGTCGCCTGCCGCGGGCGACGACGACGACGACAACGACGGGAGAAGTCGCCGCCGCGAGAAGCGGCAAGCAGCAGCCAGCATGAAGAAACTCTTCTCCAAGATCGACAACACCGCCGCCAAGGAGACCAACAGCTACCTGGGCAAGGTCTTCGTAGTCGGCCGGCACACCGTCACCGTTGAGGAAGTCCTGGCCGAAGGTGAGTTAGTCCCTCTCTCTCTCTCTCTGTATCTCTAGGGTCGTCTGCTCTATTTGCGATCCTAGCCGCTTTGTATACTTTCATTCTGATGCGTATGTACATTCTGCGACTTTTAGAGGTTGTCGAGCAAACGGAAATTACCTATAGGTACTGCAGGGAGGCGGAGGAGGAGAAGTAGGAGGCGGAGGACGAGTGTGCTGCACATATGACGGCCGACCGCATTGTTTTCTAGTGTCGATCCGCTTACGTTTTGCGCGGAATTTCATTCCCTCTCTGCAGTTATAACTGTACATAAATCTTGCCTCTCTCTCTCTCTCTCTCTCTCTCTCTCTCTCTCTCTCTTCTGCTCACTCAGCTTGATTGTTTTTTTCTTTCCCCTCTCGCTTGCTCCCACCTCATTGTCCCCGATGGATTGGAGTTGTACTTTCTCTTGAAAAGTATTTAGAACTAATAAATGTGCCAGAGGCTCTTATCAGACAGCAATAAAAGTAAATTGCCACTGGCGGAATCTTGCCGAAATGAGCAGGGAGAATTTTGCACACTGAATTCTGCGCTGTCAATTAATTTCTTTGATGACACTTTTACTCCGAGATGGAAGAAGTGGATTGCCTGGTGCATAAAATTTATGCCTGCTGTTTTATGGTTCTTTATTTGCTAATCAATGGCTCCAGTGGAATAACCCAAAGTCAGTGTTCAATAACATGGATGTACTGTGGATCATCCTGAATAATTTTTTTTGTATTTAAAGTTTTCAAAACAACATTTAGTCAATTCCTAGACCGCTACTAATATCTTGATAAGCCACCTGTGTTTCATCAAATTTTCACAGTATCGAGCCAGTAATCTTATCACTTAAGATAATGATTCTAGTTGTGTTTTTTATACATATCTTTGCCATCAAACTTGAAAATTACACAATCCATCCATTTCTATACAAATTTTGAACAAAAAATTTTTTTCCACTGTTCTGCTGTCACAGCAATTTTGTAATGTCAAATTTCCAGGGGGTGGAGCTACATGTATATGATAAACTTGGTACTATAAATCAGGCTTGAATGACGCAAGCTAAACATGCTTGATTAATTCAACAATTAACAAAATAAGAAAGGCTATTTCATGGTTAATTTAAATTAAACATTGTTTGTAATTTCTAGGTTTACAATAGTTTAATTATTCAACTAAAATGTTAGCTGTTGTGATGAGCAATCATGCTAATGCGAGTTTGGGTTTGTTTTGATTGCAGGAGGATTTGCCATAGTCTTCCTAGTCAAATCTTCAGGTGGTCGTTATGCACTAAAGCGCATGTATGTCAACAACGATCATGATCTCAATGTTTGTAAAAGGGAAATACAAATTGCAGTAAGCATCACATAATTTGTTTTAATTCAATCATGTGACTAAGATGTTGGTTTATTATCTACTTGTAAAAATTCACAAATTATTAATAATTTTTTCAGAGTAACTTGAGTGGACATAAAAACATTATAGGATATGTTGACAGCAGTATTACACATACAGGAGGAGGAGTTCATGAACTCCTTCTCCTGATGCCTTATTGTAAATCACAAGTTCTTCAGATGATGAACAACAGGTATGTATTAAGTAGAGTTGCAAATAATAAACTTTTTATAACTGTATTAATCCTATGCAGCACCTGATTACTAATTTTATTAACTTGCAGGTTACAAACAGGATTCACAGAACCAGAAGTGCTTCAAATATTTTGTGACACGTGTGAAGCTGTATCTCGATTGCACCACTGTCAGACACCTATTGTTCACAGGGATTTAAAAGTTTGTACTACTATTTCAAACTATTTAACATAATAATGTAATATAATTTTAATACAATGAAATATAATTTTTCTGTAGGTAGAGAATATCTTATTATCTGATTCAGGACATTATGTTTTATGTGATTTTGGCTCAGCAACAGGAAAGGTTTTAAATCCTAGTGTTCATGGAGCATCTATTGTAGAAGAAGAAATAAAAAAGTATACAACACTTAGTTATAGAGCTCCAGAAATGGTTGACATGTACTGTGGTAAACCTATTACAACAAAAGCAGATATCTGGGTATTTATAAAAAATTATCACATTAATTTCATAATAAAAATAACTTTTTTTCATAAAATACATTTTTTAGGCTCTGGGCTGTTTGTTGTACAAGTTGTGCTTTTTCACTTTGCCTTTTGGAGAAAGTACTCTGGCTATTCAATCTGGAAACTTCACTATACCTGATAATTCAAGGTTAATATTATCTGTATAAGTGACTCGAAGGATTTATAATTATATTTTACTAATTATTTTGAAATATTTATAGATACAGCAAGTCTCTTCATTGTTTGATTCGTTATATGCTGGAACCTGATCCTGACATTCGTCCCGATATATATCAAGTGTCGGCGGTCGCATTTCAAATTGCGGGTAAAGAAAATCCTGTTCAAAATTTACATGTAAGTTGTGAATTTTCTCATAGTTATTTTGCCAATTGACAATACATTGTAAATAATGTTATTTTCAAATTTATAGAAAGTTACTACTCCTACGATAGAGGGTTTGCCATGTCCACCGTTGGAGTCAGAATGTATAAAGCGGTCGTCATCTGTGAAAATCCCAAAGACCACGACAGTAACCACTGTCGAAGGCACGTCAGTGACACCCAGGCAAAGACCAAAAGGTCAGGGTGTCACTACCGGACCCATTAGTTTGAGCGGTCAGATAGTCAGCCAGATATCCGGCCAGGGAAATCAGCTGCATCCGCAAAGTCCGGCGAGTAATTCGGTCTCCTATGTGCAGGTCAATCAGCAAATCACTCCTATCAATACTCCCCAAGCTTTTTTGCAGCCAATACCTGGTAATAGTCAGCAAAACCTGCAGTCATCCTTTGCTCAAGTGCCACCACACATTCCTTCGCCCAGTCAAATAACTCCCTTTGGGCAACCTCAGGGACAGCAGTTATTCAATCAATCGCAGAGTCCTATGACAAGTCATTCTCCGCTAGCTCAGCAATCGCCTGTCACAGTGCCAGACAAGAACCTTTATTACTTTGATTCAAGGCAGCACGATCCGAGAACACCGGTAGCTCCAGGAAACGATGATAATTTAGAAGCTTTATTCCCTCCCTCCGGTAAGACTTTATTCACTCAAAGATTCTTTATTTATGTATAAATAATGTACAGCCGAATCTTATTTAAATAACTATGTTAACTTCAGGTTATCCCGACCCATTCAAAGATGACGGTCGTTCTCTACCGGGCCCAACTTCTGCTAAAATCCCACCGCCGGTTGCTCCAAAACCCAATGCCTCAAAGGTTCCGCAAAAACTGATCACGCCGACGAGTGGTACTGCTCCATCAACGAAATTCCCACCGCCTTCGCAGCTACCTATTAATTTGAGCCAAAATTTGGCTCCACCAGTGTTGCCAAAGCCCGTCAATAAAACGGAAAGTCTTAGTCAGAACATAAGTTCAAGTACCTCACCCCCGGAGAGTCCAACGTTGAGCTCCTCTGCTTCGAGGCATAGGCGGAACGTCAGCGATACGAGTGCATTCAATAAGTGAGTCACCTTTGCTTTTCGTATGATATAGTATACGATAAGATAATGATAAAAAACAGTTCACTACGGTACGTCATTCGGGAGTGATAGTTATCTAATGAGCAGATATGTTGAAAAGATATCAATGGGAAGCTTGGAATACTTTCTAGTGTATTTCGACACAGCCTAGATACGATACACACCAAAACGTTCACTAATTTATTCATATTGTAAATCCATTACCTTGATAAAAAGATCTTATCCTCGTAGATGTAATAATCATAACTCATGACTTTTTTTACAAATTTTTTTTCATAAACTTCATTCATGACGTCACACTTTGACGACAGAAACGTCAATACTTACAGAGTTTTTGCGAACGAGACGTCTCAGTTCCTAGCACCCTACGAAGCGTCTGTGAAGCCACGCACTGAGGATGTTTCGCCTCCAGAAGTACCCACGGATATCAAACCCGGAATCGGTGCAAGCGCGTCGCATGTACGTGTTGTAAGTAGAAGAGCGCACCATTTTTTTTTTCGTTCCCTTATTTTGTTTTTGACAAGTTCTTTGAAAAATAAAAACAGAAAACTGATATTATTAAATACCATTTTACTTTATACTTTTGTTTATTAGAATTTCATTTTAATCATTTCAATAAGGATTTATTATTTCCAAAGTTTATTTATTGCACTGCACCAAGCTTCAACTTAGTCAAAGTTAATCGTGGACAGTTGCGCTCCATCGTCGCAGAGAAAAATATAATAATTGGCACGCGAGCAAACACGTGTCAGATCATGTCATTAGCCTACTTTTTATTTCTGCAATGATGGGCGCAAGGTCTACGTTTGACCAGAATCGAATTTTCTGTAATCAAAACATAGTCAATTTATCACCTCGGTCGTTCTGTCATTTCATAAATCAGGGTGAATTATCGAGCATATCGGGAGCGGAAAACCGATCACTGAGCGCGGATGTCGCGGCTTGGAACCCCTTCGAGGACATGCAGCCGTTCAGTCAGCTCACCGAGGACCACATCTTTGGTGCGGAATTTGATAAGATACGAAGAGGAAGCAACAGCAGCATTGGCGGCGTCAAGAGTCGCGAGAGTTTGGTCATGAGCTATACAGAAGTACCGAAGGATCCGTTTGAGTCGGCTCCTTTCAGTCTGCCTAGTATGTGATTTTAAATTTCAAATGTCTCTGCTCGTTGGTTCTTGTGAGCATAATTGCTTTATTTTTCTTTTTAGCAGGCAAAAAGAGCAAAATTGGAACAAAGGCTGCAGCTATTGCTGGAGGTAATGCATGAGAAATTTTATTTCATTACTATTTTTACAAATTCTTTCCTCTCATAACGATATGTATCTCGCGGTCTGTCTTTGATGAATTTCGGAATTAGTTGTGGAGCATACGTATACGTGAGCATTGTAAGTTTAAAGGAAAAAGAGCTACTTTATGAAGTATTTTTTTTTTTTGCGAAAATTCAGTCAATCAGCACAAAAGTATATGAGAAAATCTATATCAATAACTGAATCAACCGGTTATAATGATATTTGTTTAGAACGAATATTAGTACAATATTTGAACGAAAAAAAAAGATAATATGGCACCAAATTTAATTTCAAGCACTGCGTTTTTTTCGTTTGAAATAAAATTATTCTCTGCTAGGCGCGAATAATAATAACGTGATTAATTATCCAAAAGAAAATACATGCAACGACTCTAGGCAAAATTTATCATTTCGTAAAATTCTAGTCTGTAGATTGTTAACTATATGTGTACTATATAATCTATTTGGTGATTTCGGGGCTAAAATAATTTTTTTTGCAACGGATGCAAACCTCTGATTATAATTCAAATACGATTATCTGCTAAAAGTAATGCTATAGCTTTATTTATAGCATTAAGTTCAATTAATCAAACATACACAGTTTCTACAATTTTCAGTCCAAAGTCAAATACAGATACTGTGTTTTTAGTTCATAAGAATTATTTTGTTATAATAGATACAAAGACAAAAGTTACAATTTTTTTCATATTTATAACTGTCGGCACGCATGTCGCCGAAAGTAGCCGGACGTATGAAAAAGTCTGCTTGTAAAAAATGTTCTGTGATTTAATATTTTTCAGTTACGATTATGCTTAATTTTTATACACAAATTATTTACAATTGAGTTTCAGTCTTTATGCATCACTTAAGTAATAACACTAATATAAGTTTTCTGCGTAATTTATAATTGAAATGAATGTAATTAATTTGCAAAATCACCCTTTAAGAATATTGTCAAAGCATAATTATAAAGACGAGTATTTTGGCACGTACAGAAAAACGAAAAAGTTATTATCTGTCGCATAATAAACTGGGGTTTTTATCACTTGGCACAAAACTATACAACATTCACTGAGATTGCTAGAGTCGCTGTAAATAATTTTGCGTCATATACAGTTCGTAAACGTTGAGAAAGTAATGCTGGAATTGTTCGTAAAAACGTAAGTGAGCAAGTCGAGATATGATTGCAAAGATGGCCAAAAGAGAGGAATTATTATTACTTGTATCATATATAAATAATAAATACGATTAAAAAAGGATGTTTTCATTAAGTGTAACATGTGAGAGCAATGTCTATTGCATTCTTCTTAGACGCGATGAACAATTATATTATAGCGTTAACGATTGTATAGTATAAATAGTAGCCACACTCTTGTGAAAAAACGAATAACTGCTGTATTTTTCGTGAAAGAGAATCCGAATTCATAAAAATGGCAAGAAAATACAAGAACGTGCACCAGTTAAGCACACAGAAAATGCATCTAAACTTAATTCACGTATACATAAATATAGTTATATACATATATAAATATATAAATAAATAATAGTCTCTTGCGATATTTCGAAAGAGAAACGAACTAAAGAGCAATGACTCTATATAAATATAATTTAACAAAGTCAAAGTTGTATACTTTTTGATGCTGTAAATTCTTCTTCCTTGTCTTTTTGTGTGTTGCGTGCTGGCACGACTTTGAATATACGCTTTCCCCTCTCTTGGCTATACACAAATATATGAATTTTCATTTTATTCGTTCTATTCTATACGTATCTATCTGTAAAAGTTACAAAGGTGTATTGCATAGATATTCCCATAGCAAGATGTAAAAACTATATATCAGACAAACGATCTATACTTTCAATATCTTAATGCATAATAAACAAAAGTCAAAAAATCTCACGAATGTCTTGTGGAGTCTGCAGCATGTATGAACTTTAGTAGCACACCTCTGAAGATCTTGGGAATAATGGAACGCTTGCTTATTTGTGTGTACCAGTTTGTTCTCTTTTTTTAACGATTGTGTAAATACTGACTGTAAACATTTGTTGGCACTAAATGGTAACCGGATCACTCATACAATGTTTTTGTCGTGTGGGATTCTCAAAGCAAAAGTTGTGTACATGTCTGTGAGTCAGTCGGATTGGCATTTGCACTGGCTTTTCTTGCGCTATATACTGTGTGAACCGGGTGCTTTTGGTAAAGTGTCTTTTCTGTCCACTGTCTGGAACACCCTAATGAGTTCAGGAGGCTTTTAATTGAATTTATTTACATTTATCCAGAAGCGCGTCTTTCCGTCTTTTATCCTTTAAAGCAATCAAGTGTGTACAAGTTGTATATGAGTTATATATAATATACATGTTTTTTATTCATGGGTTGGTTAATATACAATTAACATGATCCCTTTGGTGAATCTTAACCGTTTTATATATTTAAATATATCGAAAGCGTTCAATTTATATTTAAATATGTGACTTTCTTTGCTTGTATGTATCATGTATGATTATGTATAATTATATACAATTCGTATATAATTTTTGCTGTATCTCGGGCACCCAAGGCGTTTCTTTGCTGATTTCATCCCCATACGCTTGCTAGATTCGAACGTGTTTTTTCAAACTTTATTATCGTGCTTGTTAATCAAACTTCCTGCGACACGTTTTTTAACAATAAAAGCAAGTATACGTCGACTATATTAGTTTGAAACAGTGGAGACCAGTTGGGTAAATTTTCAGTTTCAATTGTAAATGTGAGTCGTTTTTGTTTGTACTGTCGATTATAAAGATTTTGTGAAAAAAGGATAAGAAGGAAACTAGTATATATATATATATATATACATATATATATATATAACAATAACGAAAGATTGCCGTTTCGAATGTAAACGTCGGAGAGCATCGAATAAGCCTGACAAATTTGGGGCATTGCTGTGTATTAAGATACTAATGTTAACAGCAATAAACAATATGTATATTAGCACATCGAGTTCTTTGTTCTTGAAAATTATTTATCGATAATCGTACAAAACGCAGCAATGTTGAGAATTTTTCCCTATCTCTTTTTTTTAGTGTGTTTAGGCATACGTAGAATTCATTCTGTTTTTCTCACTAGTTTTAGTAGGCATATTTATTTTTTCTACCATTTTAAGTAGAAAATTTACAAGTTAAAGTAGTTTTTTTTTTCGTAATCGTTATCATTCTTGAATTACCCTTTTAATTTGTTTATGTCGTTCCACCTAGTGTAACAAATAATAATTTGTTCATTTTGAAAAAAACTGATGAAATTAATTAATGGAAAAAATGTATAATTTGTAACATGCATTTCTGCGTTTTTCGCGATTTTATCCCTGACCCCCCAGAATCTGATTAGGACTGTTCCAGACGAAATGGTGGCACTACTAACATGTTACGTAGCTTTTTTTTTATTTTCCACGCATTGTCCTTTCTTTCTCTCTCTGGATTTTGTAAAGAAAAAGTAACAAGTATTGAAAGTACATAAGTTGTACAGTGGTATACGCTTGAAAGAGAGAGAATATCGCAGTATGCAGACCTTAGTAGTCGTAGCATCAAGTCAAAAGTGTAATATTTTCTTACTTTTTTTGCACTACACTGATACATATATCTGATATGCACTGTCTGCAGCAGACCTAATCAGACACCTCCTCTCTGACTCTTCTCCTTTAATTCTAAGCTATACAATAATATTATAATAATGTGATTGATGACATGACGATTAACTATTGCCGATGAAATTCAACAAATGGGTGATTGTGTTTAGTGATCAAAATGTGCATAGACGATTTACCTATCCAATGCTATCACGTTTTTTTAACATTTTTTTTTGTAGACAATGTATAAAGTATGTAGTAGGTAAGTATTTGGCTTGGTTTATTAAATGGACTAACAAAAAATGAAAGTACCAACAATTTGTTAATATCATCGCTGCCTCTTGGGCGTATCAATTTCATTTCAAGAAAATCTTTAAGAAGCAACTAGCTTGCCGCCATAGTTTAATTTGTCACTTTCACACTTGCAATAGCTTTGGTCAAAGACAAAAACAAATTGTTGTAAACTGGAGCTTTCAACGTTTGCACAACATTGTTTATAGTGGAGTTTTCTAACCAGGGATAATACGGATATAACCGAGCCATTTTCAAAAGCTTACAAAAGACACATTGTTTGAGGAACCTTTTTAAAATGGCTAAATAAAAAATAACAATGCTTTCAAACCTATCTGTTAATCAACAGCGAAAAAAACGTTCATCGATCTCAAACACATACCTTAATTTCAACCGAGTGATGTTCATTGTCAGTCAGACTACAGTCGGCGAAATTTTTTCTGTTTTCGATCTGTGCAGGTCCAGCACCATCGACCAGTCAACCAGATCCATCGCCACCACCTCCGCCACCAGCAGCAGTACCAGTGCTGCAGCCTCGAGCCAAAGTCTACTCCACGAAGACGTTGCAGTGGAGCCCGGAGACCAACAACGGAGGCGAAGCTACGAACGTCGACGACGAGGCGTCCCTCATCGCCTCGGCCGCCAGCCCTGTGTCCCCGCCCTTCGTTCGTGCCCCTATCGAGGACCGATCCAAGTACGAAAAGCTGGCCTTCAACGCCGACGAGGTCTCCAGCGACAGCGACAAAGAGAAACTCACCGGCGGCGAGGAGAGGACGAAGAAGAAGCGCCGCAGGGTCAAGGCTGTTCTTGATCGCGCCCGTAAGAAGGTCGTCGAGCAGCAGAAGCTGGGACCCCATCATCAGCAACAGCAGCAGCAACGAACGGCTCAGTCCGGACTCAACAACGGGGTGAAGAGCTACCCCGATTCTGACGACAGCATCGGTTCGGCTAGTGATCTGAAGGCCATGAACGACGAGGACGGACAGGCCGACAGGGACTACGAGGACGACGGGGACTACGACGACGAGCTGGACGAGGACGATAGAGACAAGATCGACGAGACCATATCCGAGAGCGTTCGCACCTGCGGCAGCTCGGCCTATCACGCCGAGTGCGAGAGCGTAGCGACGCACGAGGAACCCGAGCAGCACAGGATGAGAAGGTTGAAGAGACATCATAACCAGCAGGTGCACCAGCAGCAGCAACAGAAGCTAGGGATCATCGATGCCGATCCGGTGGTGGGCCATCAGTACGGAGAACAGCCTCTGCTGCTGGACGACGAGTTGGACCCCGAGTCCAAGCCGGAACAGACACAAGGAGATCCTTTCGTCAAGCACCAGTATAAGCTGAAGCCGCTGATGATGAACAACGATAGCTCGTCGGACGAAGACGAAAAGCCAGAGCTTACTAGGGCGCCACTGAAGAATGGGCTGTGGAAAGTGGAAGAGGACGTCTTTGCTATGGCGCCGTTTCCTCGGTCCAACAGTTCCAGGAAGAGTAGTGCCGCTGGAAGCAGAGACGAAAGGAACAGATCCAGCAGCCGGACGGACACGCCGAACAACCAACAGCAGCAGCGAACGTCCACCCCGGTCACGGCAAGCTCGCCAATCATCTCCGGCACGCTCGTGGATATCGGCAATGACAACGAGGAGCAGACACAGCAGCCACAGCAGCCGCCGATGTATCAGTTCGTAGTGCCAGCCAAGCCCGTAACTCCGCCCAGAAAAATGAGCTTCCAGCTGGAAGACTGCAAGGGGAAGGACCTCTTTGGATCTTCGCCTTTCGACTCCAGTGGCTTTAACAATCCGTTCGACAGCATGTCTAGCTACGTGGCTCCAGAGATACCAGTGAGCAAAGCTCAGGTAACGTCAGTGACCATTGTATCTTCGCCAGATCAGTACAACTCCCAGCAGCAGATTTACTTCCCGGCGATGTCGCCCACGGTCAAGTCAGCCTCGAAGTTCGGTGTTGTTACGGTTAACTCCGCAGTGCACAACAACATCTCGATACCGCCACCGGCACCTCTGGGAGTGGCGACGACGATAGTGCCGAACGCGACGATGCGAAACGAAGAGCCCAAGGATCTGTTTGGTTCCATCCCCTTCGACGAGATAACTTCTTTGGCGCCGAGCAGCCTCGCTCAGCAGCAGCAGAGGCCGACCTCTCTGCCGCTCACTCAGTCGCCGACTTTCGTCGACAAGGCTCTGGGCACGATTCTGTCGAGCAGTGCCCAGTCAGCTCACTCTGCTCAACTACCGCCCATCTGCAATCCGAACTACGGCATATCTGCACCTAGAATCACAAGGCTGGAGACACTGTCCCCCGATGTAGATATGATCGAGATCTCGCCCATGTCACCGGAACCTCTTGTAGCCCAAGACTTGCCGAAGCATAAGAAGCACCATCACGATAAGTCGTCGAAACACCAGGACAAGTCCAAGTATCACCTGATCAACGAGAATCAAAGCGACGGCATCAATGTGCTGCCGAGCAAACTGTCGCATAAGTCTGGCAAAGGCTTAACCAAAAAGACGCCAAAGAGCAGCAAGAAATCAGCTGCCGTCACCGCGGGCTTCAGCAACATGAGCTTCGAGGACTTTCCCAGTGACGAGAACAACGATGACGGCTTGAGACACGTCGGCACGACACGGGCCGCGTACGAGGTCATTCGTGAACCCGAAAAGAGATTCGGTTCGCTCAAGAGGAGGAGTAACCCATTCACCTGATGAACCAGAGGTATCGTCGATGTGCAGCTGTGAGCAGCTTTCGGTGGTTGTGATGCTTCACGAGAGATCGTAAAAGATATAATGGCTTCATTCTTGAAAGTGAATAAGAAGGCAGAGATGGCGGAGGATAAAGATACAGTGTTATAAATTTTATATTCGACATTTCGGGTTGCAGGCTCATATGCAGGCGCCTGGTTTGTACGATTTCTAAGTAAGTTTAATTTCACGTTAAAAAAAGATTACTCTGAGGTATTCCGCAAAAATCACAACCCCGAGTTTTAAAAAGCTGCTCTCATTATTTTCGAGTGTAAGATATAGTGATAGAGTCGTTTTTTTTTTTATTTAGCTTCGGAAATACGAAGTCCGATATAGATTTACGGTTTTGTTTTCTATACTCTAAGTCTGAGAATGGCTTTTTTCAATTCAGTAAGTTATAAAGAGGTATAGAAATCGAGTGTCGTTGTTTGTCGAGAAACGTATCGACCATAAATGTGTAAACGGTCGATTCGTAAACATTTTTTATTTGATTAGTTATATTTTAGTAGTAATAAAAGAACATTTTTTCGTTAGACATTTTTCTTTTATATAGACTAGCATAATGACGCTCGATTTCGGCGGCAGTTTGAAAGATACCGAAAGTATTGACTCGATCGTTCCCCATTGAAGCATTTAGTCACTCCTCAAATTCTCTGTACGGTAGTGAACGCAGGTTGTTTATGTAACTTAGGCAGCTCGATACCAAAAACAGAAAAAAAAAAAACTGAGAAAAGAATGCGAACCTTCCAAGTTTAATATAAATATACTGTTCATCAAAGGCAAGCATGTGCATCTATTTTTACAGCATACACGTTTTCAAAACATTTTTACATACTATTTCGATAAAAGGCGTGCTGGTCGTCGACTTCCATTGCTTGTAACTTTGATCCATCACTATAGAAAAGTGGAAACAAAAGTAATCTATACTCTGCAATATGAATTATATGAATACTCAATTGTATACATGAGTCTCGCAAGGAAAAAAATAAAGGGACAAAGAAGTTCAGTTCTTTTGTGAAAATGATTTTTATCGTTGCGTAAAGCGAGGGAATAGAAAAAATCAACATACGTAGATTTTTTAGACAATAAACCGACAACTGTGTTTAGTGACAGAAAAAAGATGGTTATGTAGCTTAAGACACCGCTTTGTCTAAAAATCGCCTTATCACAAAAGACTGAATCATTGTAACAATCCTTGCTTGTGACAGATTTCGCAACTGCAATATCTTCTAAAAAATTATCTCTGTTATGATTCATTACATCGGGTATTCAATATATAGTATTTATGTTACAAGTAATGAAAAATTAATTTTCATTCATCATTACTGATGATACACTATTGAAAAAGGGCAACTGAACTGCATCGAATTGCAACATTTAGTTATTTGAAATACTTTTCTGGTACTTAAAAATAATTGATTTTATAATTTCGTATTGCTTACAAAGTACATAATTACATGTGCTCGCAATACCTGAAAACGATATAAAGACATTCGATATGCGTATTACAATAAGTTATTAAATTCAATGTCTCGAACAGTGCATACGCAAAAATCTGCTGACTATGGTTGCTGTGCTGTGCTGTATATTAGTACATACACGATAAAGATTTGTTTTCTATACATGCATTTGAATTGTGATAATTCCAAAGTGACAAATCTTTACTGTGCATATACATTAATTTTCTATTGATTAGTACAACAAGGTGCTAAGCTTTTTCTCATGTAATACTGTTGTAATTACGAGATCGTATATAAAACAAACTGTGAGATGTCAAATTAATGACAAAAGCCATGTTTGCCTCACGCTTTTCGACAGAACTCTTTGTGCGTAGATCGTACAAGCTTTTTTTTTTTTTTTTTTTGATAAAAGATGTACATGAAAAGTGTGTTTCATCTTTAGCGTGTAACTTATTTATTTCTACGTTTTCTTTTTATTCTTTAGCCGAAAGGAAAGGGCTTTGGACCAGGAAGATTCAGATATATTATATTCCTTTATACATTTGTATGATTTTAATAGGATTTTTTGATTCCCTAGTAATTTATTTATTATATTCGTTGATGACTTTCTGATTGTGTGTAAAAGTCAGACAATATTGTAAGCGAGTCTTATATAAAAAAATGCGAAATATAAATTATATAAATATATACATATATTTATGTAAAGTGATTATAGGTAGTAGACATATACGAAATTATTAAAATTAGGTGCCTTCCTTCATTAGATTAAAAATTGTATTATGTATAATATCTTTTCTTTTAAAAGGAAGACTTTCATTTTGCGTATAAAATTCGGTTTTCTATATAATATATAAATTATATAGCGTTTTGCTTATACTTGACACAATCGAGTTGTGCTATAAAATGTTCTTCAGTAAAATTTAAAATAATTAATAGTCTTGTGCCAACGTTGCGTTACATTAGTATACGTTGATAAAATGCTAAACTACTCGAAATGTATCTTCATTGTAACGTAGAAAACGGAAATTAAATGATATTTTAATTTAGGTATTCGTTTAAACTTCTTTTATCTCGATCTCAGTGTTCGGCATTTAAAACCAGTTCAAACAGACACGAATAGACGCTATTTGGTAATATTGATAAATTGATTATTAGAAATCTGTTACGAAGATTAATAATATTCTTGAAACTGAAACTAGAAGAGACTTAAAAGATGTTTGATAAAATTATATATTAACTCAAAACAGTGGTATGCATATCTTTAATTATTATCGACTATTATACAAACTTTTCCCTTGTATGCCCAAAGTCTATCTTGCATAACGTATTTATCCGATTTTAATAATATCCCACATTAATAACTCAATAGTTTTCCTTCATCAAAATCTCCTCGAGTATTGTTTTAACGGAGAGACTAAGTTATTAAGAGAATTATTCTTATCCATGGAATAATAACCGAATTCTGTACGTGAATTTCGTACATGCTAGATATGTCAATTGTATGTTTCATACATCCGCGTGGTATTGGTAAAAACTATACTATTTATATAAAATCAGTATACATTTAGTTCCTGTGTGATGATAAGCCAAGAAACAGCTATCGAGAAAAAATTACTTGTGAAATGGGCAGATTTTGGTTTCACGTATTACGTTTTTTTTTTTCGTTTTTATTTGTTAACAATGAAATGATGATTTAAATATAAAGTTTTTATGGAAAATTGAAAAAATTGCCAAAGATTGTTTTACAATTGAATGAAATAAAAAAATTGTTAAAAATTATCCGCTTAAAACTTGTATTTAAATCAACATTACCTTAGCATGAACCTTTTTATACATACGGGAATAAACTTGAAATGATTTTATTTATAGGCGCGTGCTTAATACAGTCTAACATGCAGTTTTTTTCCCGATGCTCGGACATTCCTTTTTACTGTATTGATTGTATTACTTATAGATAAAGTATGTTTTCTTAGATAGAAAGGTTTTGTTGGATCTACATTGCTACCGAATTTATGCCAATTTTCCAATAAAAAAATTTTTGTATCATATCTTAACTTTGTTACTTTGTATTTGGATTTGTGGAATAATTAAAGCAGTTATGTACAAGTTCATGCACGAATTTTCATATTTTTTCAAGGAAATCGCAGTACACTCTAACAAACTGATTACCTACAGCAAACAAAAAAAAAAATACTTACTTTTTCCTTTGATCCAAAAACGTATCGCATTCTAACACCTATTTTTACTAATTGCCAGAACAATAATCACTATATTTAATAAATAACAAAAATAAACGCTAAGCCAAGAGAAAATAATTGGGTTAATAATATGTATAATCAAAATTACAAAATGAAATACTATAAAATAAGCATTCGATAGCGCAATAAAAACATTTATTGCTCAACAATCTTTATTATAATAAATATGTAGCAAAAATCTCTGTATTCGACACATCGGATTTTCTGCGTTTGCAGTTTAGCGTGCGCTTTTAGAAGCTTCTCTATGAAAATGAACGAGTGAGATGTCACTATTCAAGTGCGTTATCGTATTTAAGAAGATCGTTGCACACGCTATGTATTTTGATATTGGCAGCATCCTTACTGTAGGCGTGCGCGACGAATGAAAATCGCTTTTGCGACTTTTCGAGCGTTGTTAATTTGTATTACGATTAAGTGTATGGTTATTAGGTTACGAATGCACTATTAATTACAATCACTCTACCTTATATGCATATATTATATGAAAGAGAAGAATTTATATGAATATATTATATTATAGAGAAGAAAAATGAAGGAAGGATAAATAAAGATTATTCTGTACACATGTGGGAGTTGGAGGAAGAAAAGCGTTAAAAGAGTAAAAGAAATGCGTTTGATCTACAGACTCATAAGAGCGTGAAAGTTGATTTTTCGCGAAATTATTTTGTCTAGCTGCTTTTATCGAAGTACGAGGATAAAAATTGAACGAGGATATTTTTCATGGTCCAGTAGAGGCGTGTGTGTATATAAAGTCAAACCTTATTGTATATTCTATATGTATAAAGTACAAAGCGCTGAGAAATAAACTGTATTATAAAGTGAAAATCTTATCAATTATTGTACATCTTAGAACACTAAATTTGCTTCAATCAACATTCAATACACATTTTACAATCCAAGGTATACGATACGTCGACATGATTACCTCTAATACACAACTACATCTGACTTGACAGAAAAATAAAATTCATCATCACGAAGCAGAAGCGCATAAAATAATCTAGAGACCGTCATCAGCAGCAGCACATCTTTTCGTTCAAGCTCTTGAATCTCTGCCTGGCCATGTTGATGTTGACGAGGAAGATCGTGACCCAGGAGAAGAAGTTGAGCCAGGACATGACGATAGCGAGCTGCAGGGCCAAACCCGTGTTGATGGCGTCACTCCGTCGCCAATTGTTAGCGTCCGGCTGGATGTAGTCCATGAAGTCCAGGATGGCTCCGCAGCTTAGTCTGTTGTGGATCGCCTTGGGGAGAGAGACAAGTCGATCAGTGGACATTTGATGTTAGTTTTGTTGTGTCGAGTTATTACCTGCAGCTCCTGTCCCGTGGAGTTGAGGAGTCGAACCAGGTTTCGCCGGTACTGCTCGCAAGTCTTGTAGTAGCCGTCGGTGAGGACAACCGCGTGCGCCAGCGAGAGGCAGCAGATGAGAACGGCGATGAAGGCCGCGGGCATCCACTGCTTGCAGGGCGCTCGCTGTCTCGGCCCGATCACCACCACCTGGCCGTCCAAGCTTGTTCTGGACGTGCGAAAAAGTTAATTATTCTAGAACCGAGGCGATTCGCAGCCTGAACAAGAGATATGCGCTACCTGCTGTGGCGATGCCTGGCCACGCCGAGGGCCCTGGGTTCGCTGAGACTCCTGGGAATACAGCTCCGGTAGCCATGATAGAATCCCAGGCCGATCCCGGCGATTATCGCGGGTATCAGTCCGAAGGAGCCGTAGTGGCAGAGCTTGACGTCACCGCCCATGAAGGTGCTGAAGGTGTTGACCCCGTAGAGTATGCAGCCGCAGTCGAAGTTGATGCAGACGTCGAGGGTCCAGGCCCAGTGCTGCCAGGCCACGACGAGCGACGCCGCCGAGATGAGCGATGTCGCGGCCGAGGCTACGTACAGGACGCCCAGGACAGCCTCCGCACGTGCCGGGTCCATCGTACGGGTTTCGCTGACCGTGACGGTGTAGGATCTTCGGTCCGACATTTCGCCGAGCTACATCCTGCACTCGCTGTGGTAATCAATCATTTTCAAATAAATTTCCAGTCTACCTCGCGTCGCTTCGAAACTCATGTTCGTCGAGTCTGCCTAGCTCCGAAATACCTGCCAGAGCGCGATCGACACTCCGAACAAATAAACCATCGAGAATAAATCCGCGAGCCGCGAGACGATCGGCGCATCGCGCGCGCGTCAAACATTCGCAAACGGGCTCTCGGCCCCGACTGGCGCTTCCTTAAACCTTTGCGACTATGCACGACTGATCCTCGAAAAGCGCGTGACGCCGCCTCTTGTCCAAACAACATAAAACTGCAGAATCTGTCAAGGTCGCGGGCTTTTATAAATAGGCTCTGTTTGAAATTGACGATCGGACACGAGGAGGCGCAGCGTTTGAGCATTAGCAGACACTGCACGAGCTGCAGAGCGCACTTTTTCAGAGTCGCGTGTCCAAGAGTCCAGGGTAAATATTTTTCCGGAATCGGACAGGTATACTACTCTACCTCTACCCGTACACCATGATCGATTCGCGTGGGAGATCGGATGTGGAGGGTATTTTTTTACTCCAAGTCTCGCGAGGATCGAGAAATTATATAGTTTTCGATTGATATATAGTCGGGCGACTATTGAAAGCATACAAATTTCTGGATTGAAATAAGAAGGACGAATCGGAAAAATTCCACCGCGGTATTTTTCTCTTGCAACTGCATAGACGGAGTCTATACCACTCGAATCGTCGTCATTCTCCTTTTCACACCTTCGACTCGCGAGTCACGTCAGACACTTTGAACCTTTTAAATTACTCTCGCGCTGCTATTTCTCGCGGTCAGTCTTGCTCCGCGTAAACACAAACATATTTTTCATAGTCGACTACTTTTTTTTTTTTTTAATTTTGTAATAAGGCTAGCACTTTACCGATCGATAGCTCTACGAGTTTCCATCGCCAAAGAGCCTACCACCGCACACTTATCTCACTAAAAGACGCTCATCGTTAAATATTTGCCCGACGTGACGCGCGTCGCGCGTCGAATTCCAATTTTCAAAGCGATCACACTATCGTCACTGTCCACTATAACACTGATAACGCTGCAGCTGCATTCGGATTCTCGATATTGCATCAATCGAACGCATAGTGTTCTATCGCGCGAATCTGCTGCTTGTGCATCACGAGCTGTTACTATATTGATGGGACAATTGGCGCGGAAAAATTGTAGCTATCTCTCCCTGCTCGCGATGTTAATTATCGGCCGAACGAGAATGCAGTCGATCAATGACGACGGCTTAGCACTTGGATAGTCTCAACCTAACGAATAGATTAAATTACCTTTGTTGAGTTATTGTGGCATTAGCGGAAAGCCTGTATTATAACAGTGACTGCGCGGGTGCACGCACACTTGTTTCTTATCTTTCACGAGCGCGCGCAATTGTCGCACACGGCGTGAGTGCGATGCAGGCAAGCAAATTTCACTTTAAAAAAAAATAGGAGTTGGCGTCTCAATCGAATTTGCCGCGATTATACTACGAAAAGTACGACAATCGCAATAATATTTATTGTTCGAGACGAACAAATAAGTGATTCGTGCATCAAAACACTGCGCTCGTTATCGCGATTGATTACAAATATATATGAGCTTCGCGATCGCACTCGGACAACGCGGCTCGATTTTGGCCACTATAATAGTCGAGATGTTTTATACATTGTATAGCAGGCGCCGCGAGCAGTCGACGAGGAAAGGTAAACAATGAAAAATTCATAGAGAATCGAATCAATTACCCGAAAGTAGATCATTAGATAAAGAGCTAGATACCATGAGTCACCTTCTCGACTTATTCATACAATTTCACTTCCGTCATTCGCGTTTTCGGTTCTTTTTCATCGAAATCAATTACATCGCGATAAGCCCACGTCGAAATATCGATTCATTCTTCGCAAAGCACGCAATCGATAAATCTTACTCACCTGATAATGTTCGCCTTCTCTTATGTGTGTACTGTACACAAACACAGTTTTACCGAAAACCCGACTAGAGCCTATACAGCAGTAGTGGATAGTTCGGTTGGTCGGACGGCAGACTCGCGACTACCTGCCGCGTGTGCAGCTTTCGAAGATCCGGGCTCTAGTAGGCATATCGAGATTCGAAAGAGAGCGCAGGCGCCTGATAAGCGAGTCGCGGCGAAGATAAGATTAGAGGGCCGCGATGGTATGAAAGAGAGAGAGAGAGAGAAAGAGAGCAGGTGTCGCGCGGCGCTTTCTATAATACCAGCTATGAACGCAGGGGGCGACTGTTTGACGAGCGACTGACGCACCTACGAGGGAGTGCGCCGTTGCTCAAGACGCATTGCTCAACGATGAAAGCGGACAATGTAGACTTTGCGCTCGGTTTTCGAGTATTGATCATTACTTTTTACAATTTCTAAACATGTTTTTTCAATAATTTTTTTTACATGCATACGCTACTATTTTACATAGCTACTATTTACCAATTTCGCGCTCAATCTCTTAATTTTCTCACATTAAGTATTATGTCATTGCGCGAAGTCGTAAAGGCCGAGTATTTGTCGAACTCCATGGGAATCAAAGTATCCTTGCAGGGCGAATATTCGTACTTGGATATCAAGTGTATGAGGCCAAGTTTTGTCTGCATAAGTCCAAGCCTCATTCCTAAAAAGCAACATCGTATAAGATAATAAAGTATGAATATTTTCTAATTAGGCGCACAGAGAATTTATACCAATGCAAACGCGTGGTCCGTCACCGAACGGGAAATAGGTATTGGGTAAGATATTTTTTTTGTTTTCCGGAGAGAATCGCTCTGGATCAAAAACTTCAGGTTTGGGGAAATAACGGGAATCCATATGCATAGCCTGCATTGGAATAACCACCGGAGTTCCAGCCTTCAACACTAGCTTTGTTCCAGGGAGTTGGTAGTCGGCTTCAGTGTTTCTATCCAAGTACGGCAGAATTGGATACATTCTCAAAACTTCACTGATTACCATATCCAAGTACGGCAGTGAGGACATTATCTAGAATCGACAATATCATTAATGGATTATTTTATATAAATGAGTAAGCGAGAAAGAAACCTTCCTATCATACCAAGTCGTAAGTTACTTTCTTGTTATTCGCGTCCAAAGTGTCTCGGATTTCCTTTCGCAATTTATCTTGTATAGTAGGATTTTTAGCTAACTCGTATAAGCCAAACGACATGGTCGACGAAGAAGTTTCAAATCCACCAGTGAAGAATACTGCAGCTTGGGCTACCAAAGTGTCGCCTTCCAATTCTGAAAAAAAAAAAAAATACAAGCATTAGCGATATCTTTTTACAAAGCTGAAAGTCAACTTTTATACACGAATACTTACTAAACGAATTCTGGTTCGAATCAGACTCCTGTTCCTTTTTCAATCCAACTAATAAATCGATCAAGTCCGCTCGTTTGGCGCCACTCTGTATTCTTTCGTTAATAGCGTTCCAAAAAATATACCTGAGAAACTTTGTCGCGGCTTTTCCGAAAAGTTCAAAACCGAAGATATTGACTAGAGTTGGAACTTGTAGTACGGTGAAGAATTCCAGATATCTTCGATAACTTCTGCCGAATATGTCTTTCCCTACCTTGCGTATCATGGCATCGGGATCTGTCAAGGAATTGAACTTCATTCCATAAGCAGTCAACCCAATGATGTCTGTCGTGAATTTGGCGCAGATGTCTTTGACTTCTATGTTCCTGCCGTTTCCTAAAATATTTTCATTTATACCCAGTTACACCGTATCCATTTAACATAGGTATGGGTGAAAATTTATTAATCATACCCTCCAACTTCAGCGAATTCATATGCACGTCCAAATCCTTGTCGACTTCCAGTATCAAGTCGAACATCTTCTTGAGCCTCCCAGATGTAAATATCGGCGACAGTTTCTGCCTGATGTACTTCCACTCCGGATTGTTTACCACGAAAAGATTCATCGATCCGACGACATCTGTTTTCTTCGATGCGGCTATTCTATTGGGGAAGTTGTTGAAATCCTTGATCAGGACGTACTTGATCAGTTCAGGATCGCGGAGTAGCAGAAAAGGCTTGTCCAGTACGTAGTAACCGATGTACGGCTCGTCTTCTCCGGCCTTGTACATGTCACTCAGGAGGTCGATAAACGGTTTCTGACCCAGAAGGGGAGCACCGATATTACCGAACAAGGCCGTTGGTGGTACCTGTTTTATTCCTCGTTTTTGCCAGTATTTGAAATTTCTCGTGAAATACAAGTAAATACCGACGAGTAACGAGGACAGAAGTATCAGGCCATCGAGGCCCCAGTGATGCGTTAACAAGGCCATGTTCGGAAATTTCGAGCCTCGCGAGCGCAAGTCTTGTCTCTTCTTGAAATGGTAGATGCGATCAAAGTAATAACCCGATTGAAACTAAGCAACTATCCAAGGATCGTGTATATTTAAGAAAAACAGAAGTTGACGAATCACGTAAGTGTATCCTTCTGTGTTGCAGAAAAAAAAGATAATGAGTAGTCAAAACGTCCACTGTTTTCTTCAAATCAAATGCCACGTTTCTACCATTGCAACGCATTCTCGCGTTTATTTGAATTGCTATTGACAAATAAAGTGTCGATTTCAATTTCTACAGAAAATGGAGCATTTTTCTGACACAGTATTTTGTCATAAATATTACACTGATCTAGACATCTTTTAAAAGATACATGTTGCATAAATGCACAAGTATCGTTCAACGGACAATAATTTTCTCGTACTTAACTATGACACGTGCAAATTAATAATACGTGCATCCTACGTCGTCAATTTCTACTGAAATAACGAGGTGTCGCGTGTTACACATTTTATCATGTCATTCTGTGGGTCGTTGCAATGACTGTCAAAATTTTCGAATTTCTAAACAATTTGATTGAGTTGCCCAACAGAATGATAATTGTGTAATTTATTGCTAGTTCATATTCAATTTCGAAAACAAACACAAATCGGCAATTTGAAATTAATGCGCTGAAAATATTTATATTTATTCTTAGTTTTATAAGCATTTTCGATTGGTGCAAACAGAACATTGCATAGCGTAATTTTCGTCTCTATTATCGAATGGTAAAGTCTTGCATACAGTACATGCACTTGGGAATTCATTCAACAGATGGCAGCTCTGAAACGTTGACTCGTGATTGATCTGATATAGTTATTTTGAACCACGCAACGACGTTTCAAAATAAAGAAGAAAAGTGGTGATTGAACCATTTAAATTCGAAGTATTAAAACGATTGCGTGCCACTGATGCGAGATTAACAAACCCAATGCTAGTGTAGGTATTAGGAGCTTTCAATAAAATCAACAATCAAATAATATAATCGCATAGAAAAAACTAAAATTAGGTCCTTCAAACTGTACCTCCCGTAGCACCCATCAGTCGAATACAACTCCTTCGAATAGTTCGAACACGCGCACGTGCGCCTTTCCTATGTCCTGGGTTTAACTATACCTATATAGCTGGTACTCTGCGAGCGACGTTTTGAAAGCCCGCCGAATATTGTACATAGTACACGTTGCTGCTAAGTTTCGCAGTAAGTAAGTATAAGCAAGCGCAAGACGAGCGAGAGAGACGAGAAGTAGTGTATGCAGGCAGGTAATAAAGCTGAGGGCCGGCAGCGCGTGGAATTGTTCTACCTCTCGTCGAGGCGCGCCTATATATAAGCGTTCTCGCACAGGTAGCTCCTTTACCAGGGCCTCCGCTGATTTAAGGGGCTAGTACGCGGGACCAGCACTTGGATGGGACGGCTGTATACTCTCCACTCTCTCTTTCTTTCTTCCTCGCTCGTTCTCGAGGTTTTAACACTGGATGTTGGCACTCGGAACGAGGTCCTCTCAGATGAGCGCCGCGGCAAGTGCTTTGTAATGCGTGACGATTGTCGAGAGCCTGGCGACAATGTTTAATTATCCGTTGACGAGGCTTTCATTTTCTGATAAAATTCGTTGATCAAGTCTCCCTCGGCACCTGTTAATTAGGGTTTGTCGAATTCAAAATAAACAAACCGCGATTGACGACAGTGCGGCCTGTGCTTGTTTTTCTGCCTATAAGTATATGTGTGTAAGAATAGAGGATTCGATGCAGCCGAAAAAGGTTACACCTATACCTTCCCGTCGGCAGTCCGAGTGCCCCGACTTCGAGGAAAATTGAACGATTCCTCGAAAACGCTTAAAAAGTCCATTGAGGAGTCCGGCGCGTTGAAAGTCCGAACGAGTCTTGATTCTCTAGACTTGATAAGTCCATTCGTCGATTTTGGATCCATCTGCAGGGTCAGAAAAAAAACAAAACACGTCAAATATATTCCAACTGTTTCAACAATCCGTCATTGTTTACGAGTAGTGAAAAACATTTCTCCCCTTGTCGTCATCGAGAACCATCAGGACAGCAGCGGTCGTTAATTAACCTCAAAAGGCAGCCAGAGTCCATGCGAGAGCAAATCAATCAGCAATTTTTCCACTTGAATATTTTCCTTCCCCCGGGCGTGTCTCTCTAAGCTCTCGCTCCCGACCCAAAACACAAAAAACACACCTCTATCTCTAAATACCTAATATACTCACCTCGCGTTTTCCCACCCAAGCGGCGTGTCGATCTCACGGTCCATCGCCTCGTCGGCGTTCGTTGACTGCATGCCCGCGCACCTCTCCCGGAAAGTCGGAACATCGCTGGTCGCTTTACTTTACTAGCCGGTCCACCTTGCAGCGGTGCTGGCGCCGAGATTCGGAGAGGAGAGAGAGAGAGAGCGAGCGAGCTACAAAAGCAAGAAAACAGAAGAGCGAGAGAGAGAGAGGGCGTTTCGCGGGGCGCGCGCCGGCACAGAGAGACCGACGAGAGACTCGAGTCAGTTCGCTAGCGGCGCTTGCAGTGTGCGCTTCCCCTCTCGCGCGAGCCGTCGTCGCCGGTATACTTGTAATATATATATATATATATATATATCTGATGTTATTGTAGCTTATTGTATTGTTGGAGCCTCGAACGAACGGAAAATCGCGTCGAAAAAGAAACGAACGAATTGCGCGCATGCTTATAGGATGTCGACGCAACGGAGGAGCCAAGGAAGAACCGTCATCGCTCATTCTCTCTCGATCTGATAAGTACAAGCTGGTGCGAAGTTGTCGTGTGTTTTGCCAGTCGATCGATAATATTGATATTAGTACGCGAGAGAGTTAGAGAGCATAATACAGTGAAGTGCGCGACACGAGGGTGGTGGTGATCGATGTTGTCCGCGGGTGACTGACTGCTGCGCCGGCGACGACGAAGATGACGGGAGCTGCAACAACGTCGAGGAGAGGAGGAGCGGCGTCGGTGCTGCTACTGCTGCTGCTGTTGTTGCTGCTGGCCGTTTCCTGGAATCAGGCGCTAGCCGCACGCGGTATCAAGCACCAGCTCAAGCAAGGTAAGGTGCCTTTGTTATCGTTGTGCTCGTATACGCGATGGCTTTAAAAAATGACGAGGATCTCGTTAGACAAGACGTTCTGTATAAAGTCTCGCTCGCTTTCGCCTTCCGAGACCCGAACACGCGAACTGAGAACGACGGCTTCGGCGAAAAAAAATTCGAAGCAATTTTTTCAGTCTCACCCAATTACCGCGATACGGTCGCGCTCGTATAAAAGGCTCGATCCATTGGGTGGTCTCTCGCTCGCGTAAAATTAGGGAAGCAGCAGCAGCAGCAGCGGACGATGAATTCTTCCGCCGTATATCCCCGTATATATGAAATACGCGCGTCTGGGGGAGAGCCGAGAGTGAGAGGAAGAGTTCGCCGGCAGCAGAAGCAGCACACGGTAGCCGGCATACCGTAACGCCCGCTTCTTTGGCTTTATATTTAGCGACGCGAGACCTCGAGCGCTCGCGCGCGCGCGCGCGGACAGTGCGACTCGGCTTGCGCTCGCTCGGGCGGTTGAGACTGGATGAGAGGATGATGTGCTACCCTCTTTTTTTCTCCGGTCTCGGAGAAATCTCAACCGAGACGCTTCCCGCATTATGCAGTAATCCGCGGTGACTCAACTCGGCACGCGAGCCTGCGCGAGATAAAGCTCCATCGGATGCGGCCACAGCTCTTTTCGAATGCAAAGCAAATCAGCGACTCTGAGATTTTTCCTCGAAGCCCTCTTCCTCTCGCGAATTTTTAGATAAGCCCGTAGCGGGCATAAATCGAGTAGCTGAAAAAGGGAGTTTTACAAAAACACGTTTTTAATCAGTTTTTCATTACCGGCGCGCGCGAGCGGCAGATAAGGATAAGAACGAGTTCCGATTTCGCGCGAGCTCGGGGGACTCGATAACGATCTCTCCTCTCTCGCTCTCTCTCTCTTATACCCACGCGCGCGCCGGCTTGTAATCTTCTTCTTCTTCTTCTCTGCGGAGGGAGAGATCGATTCGGCCTCGCCCGCGTGTAAATGAGCGATCCACCTGTATTCTCGCATTGTTTTTATGGCTTGTAGTCGGACGATGCTTTCACACGCGGAGCGAGATATGGATTCTTGCGAAAAATCCAAATTTTATGTACAGCCCAGTCGATGCTCTCTTTCTGTGCCGCTTGTTCGTTCGCGCGCCGGTACACGAAGAGAGACAGTGAGTCTATATATAGCGTGCGCAGTGCATACGGCAACTTGTTTACGAGGCAATTAACGAGGCGCTTAAAGGGCATCGACGACCGCAGCCGCCGAACTAAAGCGTAAACCGAGTGTCCGATCTCTCTCTCTCTCTCTCTCTCTCTCTCTCCGTACTTGTTCTTTATTCGCCCCCGCGCGAGATATTTCAGAATTAACAGCGACGCCTTCGTTATCGCGCGCTTGTGTCGGTGTATATAGTAATAAGGACGAATAGGGACGAGCTGCGATGGGAATTTACATTTCCAGGTTGGATGGGATTTGGCGCAGTGGTGCGCTCGCGAGTGGGATGTTCGCAAGCTGCTGCCGATGCAAGAGACGTTGATCATTAGATCTTCGATCTTCTTTTGCCTCCTCCAAGTGAGATATCATAAGTGCGTCTAGATTTCGAGCGTGTAATTCATCGCCGGCTTGTCCAAGTCCATATCGATGCTGATTTACAAAATTTTCAATTATTCAATGAGCGCGAGCATCGCGCAGCCGCGCTCTTCCACCTTCGTCTGAATGAAAATTGTCGAGTCATGCGCTCTCTCTCTCTCTCTCTCTCTCTCTCTCTCGCGAGAGCTATAAACGTCCCGACGCGAAGCGAAACACGTGACGAAACGGCGCTTTTAATGGCGCGAGCCCTTTTGCGCGCCAGCGCTATACATCCTCCCTTTATGCATCAGTCCGACGGCGGCGGCTTTAATTTTTGGAAATTAATGTCCGCCGGATTGTCTAGTCGCCGTCTGCAACGCGCCGCAAGTGCCTTTCTCGGTACACCGCGCGCGCGCGCGCGCTCTATAAATACGGACGAGCCGCTTTGTTGGCGCGCATATACGGCTCTCTCGCGCGTATAGCACATTTGTAACAGGTTATCCCTACCGTTATCTCGCGTGCGAAAATACGATTTCGGGAGATTTATGCGCGCCGGTGGTTTATTTTAATTTTTCTTTCCTTTTTCTTTTACGCATCGATCGCGGATGAATTATATACACGAGATACGTTTCAATTAAAGACGCGAGGGGAATCGGTGCAGCGAGCCGCCGAATCGACGGCTAATATATTCTCGGAAATCATTAGGGCTCGCACTCGAGCCTCGCAGATCACGTGTGCAGCTAATTCGATAGTAATGCCCGAGAATTAAACTTCTCTCTCTCTCTCTCTCTGTGCTGCTCTCGTGTGCCGCGAATATTCTATCAAGCGAGCTAGCGCGTGGTAGTATATGGCGGCAGCTTTCTGACCCCAGATGCATCAGACTTCCTCTCGGTGCAGTGCACACACACACATGCTGAGAGTCATGAACAGTATGGTGCGCGGTCAGGGTCGACTCGTGCGTTCGTTCGTTCGGCTCACATGCGCGCGCGCGCGCGAACGATATAATTTTAGCATCTGTTTTTTCGCCCGCGTATACACGCGCGTATGTGTGAAATTGCCGAGGGTCGGGGTTCTCTCCGTGTATATAGTAGCGCTTGTATCGAGGGAAATATTGTTGAAACAATAATCTTTTGATCTTTAAATACACGTGTGCGCGCGCGCGCGCGTATGTGCATACGCGCGGTGATTCATGGGTTCGGAGATTTCGCCGGCGGTTGTGTATTCATTGGGTTCTGCAATCGCACTTTGGATTGATTTTTTATCCGTCGCGAGAAGCTGTAAATAATTGCGAACGAGCACAGGCTTCTTCTGCACGCCGACGTCTCTCTATGGGTGGCGGATGGATGTACCTATAGTTATCCGCGAAAGCGGCGCATGATGTTGGCTTGATTATACTTTATACTGGAAAACCGATCGTGCGAGCGCGCGGCTCTCGTAATTCACTCTGCCATTAGCGATTTCTTTTTATTAATACCCCGCTTCTTAAAAATTCGCTAATTCCCTCTCTCTCTCTCTCTCTGCAGCTCGTGGACAGGCGGTGATGTTTCTATCGCGCGGACGTGTACCGCACTTAAAAATTTTTGTAGCCGTCTGACTCTCGCTTGCAGCCCGCATAATTATCTGGAAAAAGTGAGAGATTTTCTTGCCCCCCGCGCAAGCTACTCGTTCGCGCGCTGAGATTCGCATCCGAGGCACGTCCTCTCTTAAACGCGTCCGTGCGGCATTTAAATAAGAGCAGAAGGTGTCGCCGGACGGGTCGAGCAATTCGGGAATGAGATTATTTCGAGTGCCGATCGCGGCAGAAACCCAAGAGAGAGGCTCGCCTCGATCCGTTAAATGATTTAAATTCAGCGACGTTATTGCGTTTATACTCGCGATGTTTTTTCTCTCCGACACTCTGCTGCTGTCGGAGTTAATAGAGGCGATCTCGCCGTGCATGACGATAATAAAATCAAAGAGTTACGATGTATGCTTATAAAGCGGGTATTAACTCTCTCTCTTCGAGTCGGGTCTAATGTCCGTATTTAACGTGATATCGGGGCTACCGTTTTCGCTCCGCTCGTTGGCTACTTCGCCACGCCACTCTATACACTGACGCGTGTACGTAGTTTAATAACCGACGGCTTTCAGACTTATACTCGTTAATCCTCTCTGCGGAATACCGATCAAACGTCTCGCCGGCCAGACTGACTCTCGGAGTTCGCATGGATAGAACCAAGCTATATATACGTCACGCGCTGCGGTGTGGCCTTTTTCATTACCGCGAGAGCATGGAACCAAAGCACCTATACGCGCTGCACTGCACCGCTGCGTATTTAAAAGTTGCGGTCGGGATCGCTCCTCGAGAATAGTTTTCTCGACCCTGATCGAACGACGAGAGTTTCGGATTACTGGGTCAGCCAGATTTGCTTTATGCTCATTGCGGAGATTCGTTATGGTATTAAGTAGATCTGATGGAGTTACATGGAACGCTGCGAAAAAAAGTGTCTCTAATCCGCAAGGGGTATCCAACAAG
Organism: Trichomalopsis sarcophagae; assembly: GCA_024372645.1. NCBI lineage: Eukaryota > Metazoa > Arthropoda > Insecta > Hymenoptera > Pteromalidae > Trichomalopsis > Trichomalopsis sarcophagae. Next base: position 2,215,985 of record QLSS01000012.1, read on the forward strand.
TGTCGGACATACAATATATATACAAGCGGGGGGGCGGGTAAAAGAATATGGCGCGATAATGAATCGTTCGAGATCGTTTTGCTTCCATTGTTTCGCTCTGCGGCTTTGCACGGCTCTCATAATGCCGAGTGTGCGAGTGTGTGTGTAGAGCCGAGAAAGAGAGAGAGGCGGGTGACACTGTCGGAAGGAGGAATATTACGAGACACCGCGGGGCTTCTTCTTTATGGAGCCCCTGTACTCTAACTCTTGCGAGGCGCTCGGCTACCTGCTGGAGATTTTTTCTTTTACTCTGCTGAATAATCGGCCGGAGTTTGTTTGATTAAGCGGAGGGAGGTCCCCCGTTCGTGGTGTTGGTTCAGCGTTCCGATGGGGCGCGATTAGGAATATTTCGTTATTCTCGTTAAGGATGACTTGCCTTTTACGGAATCAAATAGGCGTGCGCGCGCGCGCACAAGGGATTCGAAGAATGCAAAAACAACGTATCGCGCAATGGCGACGTGCACAATATCCACTTACCGCGGCACATAGGTAATGACAACCTTCATCTGTCTGTGAGAGAGCGCGAGAGCTCTGGCGTCCAATCAAGTACATTATTTACACCGCTCGTAAACACAAATGTTAACCCAGCGAGACAGGCGAATAATTACCGGCAATAGGCCCTCTCCTCTAATAACACTCATTAACGAATAAAATAAATCACCTCCAGAGCCACACATAGGTGACGCCGCGGCTCGTCTACTACTACATAACACACTGCCTGTGTGTGCCTATATTACAAACTCTATCTGCTCTCTATCCCATGAGCGCTTGCGCCTCTGCAGACAATGGCGAGGCCGATTTGGCCAATTTCACCGCCATCACCTACTCTTCTTCTTCTTCGCTCTCCGCTTTTTTTCTTCTCTCTCTCTCTCTCTCTCTTGCGCGCGCGAAGCGGCGCTTTTGGGATATAATAATGTCGGCGCTGAGGCTAATGCAGTTTGGCCCCCGGCGAGGCGCGCGTGTGACATAGGATCGCGTTCTTGAATGAACGAGAAGGAGAGAAGAGGCGAGAAGCGAGAGAATTAAGAATGGCGTTCGATGTGGGGGTGAGAGACGCGGACGGTTCTCTCTGTGTTGATTTCCTTTTAATTATACAAGCTGACACGCGCCTCTCGCTCTCTCTCTCTCTCTGATGTGTGATTTCGTATGTATAATAACTCGACGATAATCTTGAGACTGGTTCGTTGCGCAAAGAAAAATCGCTGATATAATTGGCGCGAACAAATTTTAGACACACACGCACCGGCGATTTTCTTGATTGATCGAAAGCCATCAATTACCGCGGACTTTCCCAATTACTGCGCGATCGTTACGCGCTAAAAATGTGCTAAAAGAAAGTCTCTGCTGCTGCTGCTGCTGCTGCTGCTGCCTCTTGCGTAAGGAGGAGCCCGTTTTTGTCTCTGTGTATACGCAGCGTAATTAATTTAATCGAAATTGCCGAAAACGAGAGAAATACGTAAACCGAGCCTCAAACTAGAGTTAAGAACGGAGCTGCAAAAAAAGCTCAAAAGGTAGAGCGAGAGAGGGGCGCACAGGGAAAGGGACAGGAAGAAGAGAACGAGGAGAAAGAGAGCGACGCGCTAACTCTCTTAAAATAATGTAATGTTATTTTTACGCCGGATTTCGGAGAGTCTCTCTCCCTCTCTCGCTCACTCGGACTCGGCGCGAATTTTTATTGCTCTCGTTTCGCGCCTCTATCAAGCCCGTGACCTGTTAATCTTTCATTGCTTCCTGTTTCGCGCGAGTAGTAGGCCGCCGAATTTTCTCAACGATTATAACGACTTATTAAAGGCCCTCGAAAATAACCCGCATCGCGAGGAGTGAGTTACGTGGCAAATTTTTAATTGAGATGGATCCTCCCGCGAGAGAGCCGCCTTATTCTGGCGTTATTACTGTATAATTCGCTCTGGCAGCCGCGTCGGGAGGAGGTTATTATTGAAATTCGAGGAAAAAGTCATTTTTATCGCGGAGAAAGAGCTTTTCCCATACCCGCGATGATTTATTAATAAGAGCGCGTCGGGCGAGTAAACAAGTGTTCGGTAATTTTCGGTAAGAACCTCGCAATTATAATAAATCGCTCTCGTGAGCTGCGCACACCTTATACGGCCCTCGAAATTGGGTATTAAACATACACCTTTTGCGCAAGGAATAATCGCTCGAGCCAGTCGATTAGACTATTGTTTCGATCAATATTTTGAGGCATTTTTCCGCGAAGGTAAACACAAACGAGAATGAGTCCGCGAGCGGAAGTGCGAAAAATATATAAGAGACTGGCTGATTGCGCTACTTTGTTGTGTGTGTGTGTGTGAATCTCGGAATGATTTACGAGCTCGACAGAGTCAGCTGCAGAGTGCCTTGATCCCTTCTTCTTACGGTGCGGTGGGCGTGACGTCTTCTTTTCTCCGGACAAACATTCCGTTGACGCATTCGACTTTAATCCAATGGCTCTTTGATGATCTACAGCAGTAGGAAGTCTCTCGAGGTTGCTCGACGAGGAGCTCAATCGAATCGCCACTGTATTATACCTGCGTGTGGGAGCGCGGCTATTATGTCTAGCGATTGTATTTATACGGCTTATAACGAGGGCGCACGATGTGTATGCTCGAGAGAGAGAAAACGAACGTTCATTGCCGGAGACGGCGAAATTAATAAATTTAGCGAGTCGGTCGAATAAAGCTAATTCTCGAGTAATATCGTCAGCCGCGTAACCGGATATTATTTTGCGATATCAAGATCCGCGCTTACGGTCCGCTAACTTATACATCCCCCCCCCCCCCGTGCGCGCCGCACTCACGAAAGTAAATGATTACAGCTATTTCGCCCGAAAGCGGAAAATAGCCGGCAATTTTCTCGGTATTTGATGACTCAATTATATATCACTTGGCCTCCGCCGCGCCGCGCTGAGCAGAAAAACGTTGAAACGAGAAGGAAATAAGTTTAGAGCATTCGCGCGTGCGTGTGTGTGTGTGTGTGTAGGGGTATTCCAGCTGCTATTTCTGCATCTGCGCGCAGCTCCGACTCTTTCCGCAACTGCAGTGCTATGCGGCGAACCGTTTGTCTTAAATTGTTCGTTTTTATGGCATTTGTTACTCGACTCTCTCGTGAGAGTTTGAGCAGCGCACACGCGAAACCGTCTCATCGTTCGCATTCGCCACTTTTCCTCGAGAGTTTATCGGTACGCGCTGTACAATCATCGCATTCTCCTTTTGTAGTTCAAAAAAAAAAAAAAAAATAAAGCCGAACAGTTATAACTGAACTTTATTCCACGGAGGTCAGCGCGAAAACGAATTTGAATCTCCGGGGGCGCGCGGCGCGAAAAAATAAATACGACGACTGCTGCTGCTGGCTGGTGCGCCGAGAACCCGGAACTAGGCGAACTTCCAAGTGCTGTGAATAGGCTGGGGGTAGGGACAGTGCAATTAGGTGAAGATCGCTCGGTAATTACGGGCAGGGCAGAAAGACGAGCTTTGTGCGCTTCATCTTTTCTCCTTCTCACTGCTTCTCTTCTCTTTCTTCGGCTCTGAAAATTGCCACGTTTTTGCCGACTCCGCGCTCTCGCCGATGATGATTTTCCAGACCACACTCTTGCCCTCTGCCGTGTTTACAGAGTAGTTCAGAGCTGTGCAAACACAAAAACGAAGCAACGACGCAGCGTCGCAATTCATTCGAAATTCAATCGAATCTCGTCGCTCGACTGCGAAACGCGATCTCGCGCGCGCATCTGCGCAACTTCCTCACCCTTTTCGTCCTTCGCAGCGCGGCGGTCCTGTTGAGCTCGTTCCATTTCCGGTGCGCCGCGCGTATAATAAGCGCGAAACACGAGACCTCGACGCCGTACAGCTCTCTCTCTCTCTCTCCTGTCAGACCTTCAATTTCGGAGTGTTTCTAAAAATACCCGCGCACTATATTCGTTTTTAGGTAACACAAATATATACTTTAAGCTCGGCTCGCCGGCAAAAAAGTCCTTTTCTCGCGCGCTGATTGCTACTATGCGCGCGCGCTTGTATTTCTGGAGGAGTCTTTTTAAATTCAATCCACGTATACCGACGCGCGTATATATAATTAAATAGGCCGCGCAGTGCGAGCAAACTATTGATTTATACAGTCGTAGCTCTAGCGCGTAAATCACTGAAAACTCTCTCGTATACAATTAATAACGATCTCTCGCATTATTCAGCGCGCGCGAAAACGCGTGTCGAAACCGATCTTTCTCAGCGCTATCCATTTATCCTCGTAGTGGCACTGGAGACCTTATCATTGAAATAAACACGTGTAAAGAGAGGCGGCTCCTTAAAACGAGCGAAACGATCGTCGTACACACACGACGCCGATAAGCATCTCCCGCCGCCGCGCCGCTGCTCTCTCGGTCGTATTAATTCGAAATTACACGCGGCCCGAATTCTTCCGCTCAAGGATCTCTCCCTCCTCGTACGTGTCTTTCGATTCGTCTCGACGGGCGTTGATATCGAAGTATAGACTGCGACACCTGATTACGATCTGCGTCTCTCGTATAAGCGATTCATTCAACTCTCGGGGGCGCGATATTCACTTCGCGAGCGGTATAATTTTCAGAGACTACCACGGCACACGAGCAATTTGTAACTCGGTTACACGATCTGCGACTACGCGTACATGCACGTTATACAGCCTTAAGTAGTTTTTTCTTCGAGGGCAGCTAATGCGCGAATATAGACGCGTATAATTGCAGGCCACTTTGAAACGTCGGCTTAACGACGGGAATAAACACGGATTGATAATGGTTTTCTCGGAACGGGGGAAAAAAAAACCCGCATCGACTGCAATAAGCAGAGTAAACAAAACGTACGCGAAGGCGTCCCTGTTTCTCACACTGCGCACGCGATTATTTCGGTGCGCGCAAGTCGAACTTTCCGAGCACTCGTTTTTTGCGCGCCGACACTGTCCCGTCTCCTTTTTTGCGAAGCTCCTCTCTCGGAGACGACGAGGTCCATAATTATCGGACGGCACCGAACGTAATTGCACGGCGTCAGGGAAAAAAGTCTCCGGGAAATGACACTTTTATATATCCATCCGAGATTTTTTGATCCTCGAGAGACGAGACGAGAGATGTAGAAAGAGCAGCTACCGAGACTGGATGCAGTGAATTAATGCGCAGTGACGAAACGGCAGCGTTTTCCATGAGAATTTTTTTTGCGGCTATTTGCGGCCCATAAATTGCGCAGCCTTCGATCTCGCGCGCTCGCGTTAGACAGTCTCTCGCGCGGCGGCACAAAAACTTAACCCGTGCCGCGGAGCATTAGCCCTATATTCGCATATAATGACGGCATAAAATTGTAGAGCGGATTTTCTCGCGGCGGGCGCTGTACATAACGCTCGTAATTATGGAACTGCCGACAGTGCGATTATCGAAGGCGACAAAATAGATGGCGTGGAGAGCACAGCCCAGAGATAGGGAACCTGTTTCTTATATGCACCTATAACAGCCGGGATCGATTCTCGTAATATATGAACGCGATCTTTCGATATATAGATAGAAAGAATTGCTCGCGCTTTTTCATGAATGCACCTCCCGCGCGTCTGTATACACAACAAAGTCGAAAGCGATCGTTCAGCAGCAGCAGAGCGCAGGAGTCTTCGTATAACGCTCTATAGTAGTAGGTGATTAATGACCACGTCTATACTCGGTGATTTTCTGCACTTCCTCTTTTTTCCCCCCTGAACACAACACACACACACACACACACACATACACAGTCTGCTCTCCGGCTCGCTGCAGAGACGAGGGATAATCGTACGTACACTAGCCGCTGCTGCCGCTGCTCGTTGTGCAATGAGATCGTATCTCGAGGGAGAGCACGCGGCGATTACCACGCGACCGGTGCGCTCATAATGCTTTTTAGTCCGCACGATTTTACCTTCGGTAGCCCCTTATACGGCGCCCGTGCTTTATTGAAGCGCTTTCCCTCTCTCTCTCTCTCTCTCTCTCGCACCGCAAGACACTTTTCCACGCGCTCACTCGAATAACTTCCTTTTGCAGAGCTGTTATCGGCAGGCGCTTGAGTAATGCCGGGAGAGAGATATAGGCGCGGTGCGCTGGCTGAATGGGCTGTAAAAATCCTTGCAAAACAACGGATTAAATATCTTGTTTAACGAGCCGTTCGATATATCTCTTCGATCGAGATATCGTGATCTACGCCGCTGATCCTTTTGGATTTTACGATATTTTCGCCGGATCGATGAAACGGAAGAGAGAGAGAGAGAGAGAGAGAGAGAGAGAGAGAGAGAGAGAGAGAAAAAGTAAAAGTGTCTGGTACATGAAACGCACACACGCGATTTCTAATGAATACAGATTCGAGCTTAATACGCGATTACGAGTTAAGGACAATATATCCGAGCGACTCGAGGCGCAAATTAAATGACGCGCAACAAGCGCGATTAATCACGCAGGGGATCGAGCGAACGACCGGCTGAAATATTCATTAGATCCATCAAGCCTCGTATAAATCTCTCTTTGCTCTCGCGCATATCGTATGCGTAGCAGCGATTTTCAGCGAACGGCGTTGTAGTGCGCATAGTAGAGCGACACTCGATCGTTTAATGAGCGCCGGCTCGCGAGATATTATCTCTGAATTATCCCCGCGGTTTAATTGACGCTCTATAATCCGCGCGGCTTCAATTAAATGGAAAACTTACCGTTAATCCGAATACGCGCTTGAGAACAGTTAGCCGTCGTTTTTTTCGCGAGAGCAACTTTCATCATCGGTAGCACAGAAGAATCCTCTCTCTCTCTCTCTCTCTCTCTCTCTCTCTCTCTCTCTCGCCAATTATCCCGGAACAACGGCGCAGCAGTGACAAAAAGAAGTTATACGCTCTGGTCCTCGTGTGTCCGGTGGCCCCTGCTGCACACTCTCGCATTCGTTCTCCCCGACACGGATGATATACGATCTCGCGGGCGAAATTTTGATAACGAGCCGCTCGCATAAATTAAAAATCAATTGCCTTCGGCCCTCCGCGCTCTGCAGTAGCAGCTCGAAGAGAGGGAGTAAAAGTATACCCAGAGTCCCCGCTGCAAAATAATAAAAGAGGAAGCTGACGCCGCCGCCGAGTGGGTGGACGAGAGGCCAACCGCGCTCGGAGGCAATTAATGGAGCGCGTATGCTCTTCGCAAACAAAGACAGTGCGAGTGTAATGCTTTTTGCGGTAGTGCACGCGCGCGCGAGAGAGAGAGAGAGAGAGAGAGTTCCCTGACCATAGTTGGCACGTGGGCGGCGGACGAGGACTTTAAGGATTATAGGCGCGCGACGCGTTGGGTGAGGTTGCCGTCGAGGCATAAGAACTCGATCCGAGCTGAGCTGTCAGTGCTTACTGCGCTCGTATACCTGGAAACGCGAGAGATTGCGACGATCTGTTAATAAGACTGGCTTTATGGCCAGAAATGGCGATCCACGCGTGGATCTTCTTCTCGTGTTTGTATACGAATAGCCGTCGAGAGAGAGAGAGAGAGAGGGGAGTGACCGGTTATAGGTATGGACTCGCTCTATCGGGTAGTTGGTTTCGTAAGAAATAAAAGGAGAACCTCGTCGCGTTATACGCTCGTGATTGCGATGAAAATTATAAAAATTTCTGCTTCTCAGAGAGGACGCAGAAAGCCTGCGCTCTCTTTCTCTCAAGTGCGCGCGACGGCGCCTTTTTTTTTTCTCTCCCTCGGTGGAACGCAAGGGGTCCGGATGAACAGAGCTCCAGCCAGGCGGATAACGCGAATCGAAGCGGAATGTTCATCGTCGCGCGCAGCTAAAAGCCGGTGAATTACGGCTGTTGTGACTGCAGCGCTAACCTCGCGCCGTCGCGTGTACCGCGCTTTAAAAAGGGAGCTGCCGCCGCCGCCGCCGCCGCCGAGTCGCATCAGACGAGAGAGAGAGAGAGAGTGGGATTATGGGCTCGAAGGTCGATCTTGAACTGGAATTTATTTCACGTTTAGAGGCATCGATTATCGCGCTGCCAAAATTCGACCTCTTCTGATCTGTGCGCAGCGATTTTCCCACGTGCGAGCACTCTCGTGCTATATGGCCCGCGACAACACACTCGCGATGACGTTTTTACGACGTCGGATATTACCGTGGAAGCACTTGCGCTCAGCGGTCGAGACAAGAGGCTCTTAAATCGCGTCAAGTGTATCTCGCGCTGATGCTCCTAAAAATTCCAACACAAACGCCCCCAATCAAGTCGATTCCCTTACAAGGCGAAATTGCCGTCGGACACACAATGCGTGTATTTATAATCAGCCATCAGCAGCAGGCTACTCACGCCCAAATTAATCGGGCCCCCGCGCTCATTGTCTCGGGCCTCCGATCGATCGCTCTATCGAGCCCAATTTATCCTAAACCTCCGAAACGCTCTCGCGAGAGCAATGCGGAAAAAAGCCCCTCGGTAATGACGAGGAGAGAGAGAGAGAGAGAGAGAGAGAGAGAGAGAGAGAGAGAGCCCCACCCTGTATCGACGTCGTTATGATCATCCTATTCTCTCCGCTCATTGTTTTCCGGGGGCCCCGCTCACTACCATAGTGACGTGTGCAGGAAACGATCCGCCCGTGACAACAAGCCAACCCCAGTCGCCGGCTTATCGCGGCGTGTATAGTGCACGAGCGCAAGTGGGCCCTTACCTCTAGAGATCCGCTACTGATACACCGAGCAGAGTCGCGCGCCAGCAGCAGCGCAAACGAGACACTTTCTTCGAAGCTGCAGAGGAGAGGAGGAACGTTCCCCCAACGCAATTAGAACTAGACGCGTCTTTCTCTCGCGGACGCGACGAGGTACACGAGATGCACGTGACGTCGCCGGGGTTACTATTTAAGGATTTTCTCTCGCCGACTACTGCTCTTCTAGGCTGCTACTGTAGACTAGAGAGTTTACGAGATATCTTCCAAACACGCTTATACGCCTGTACACGAGGAGAGAAATCCGCATATTAATGACAGCGGAGGAGCCGGTATAGATCGGCTGTCGTGGACTATCAGCTGACAAATGGGCGCGCGTATTTATACGCACTTTGAAGCTTCGGCGGCTCCCGCCGTGCGCTTGTTTTTTGCGCGAGCTAACAAGCCGTAGGTGGGCGGAAACAAATGCGACAGCGCTTCTCCATAGAAGGACAAGCGCGCCGCGCTCTTTAATCCCGCGAAATAAATGAACGCGTTGTATATACTCGCTCTCGTGTAGAACAATGGCTCGGGGGGTCTCTCTCGTGTGTATACCTGCGCGAAAACGAGTTTCTCTCGATTTTTACGGATCAATCGTGCACTGGATCAAAGGCGATGCGATGCTTTCGGTAATTAGTATAGAACGACGGAAAATACGGGAGCGTCAACTCCATTCACGATCGCGAGAATACAATACGCGACGTTGTGCTCTCTCCAGTACTCTGCGGCGAAGAGGCAATGGAAATAAGAGACACGGAGCTACTCGCGCGTGGACACGTGCGCGTCAAACAGGATGGCTCGGGGGCTATTTCCGTAGTCATCAGTCACACGCTCGTACGCACTGTACACATATACGGCTAAGAGGCGAAAGAAGGAACGGCGCCGCCTGCGGACACGACACGTGTGTCCGCGCCAGAGTTGCACCTTTCTCTGCGTTCTCGGAATCGCGCGAGTTCAAGAGTCACTCTCCGCGACAACTTCCGAAGCTGAGAGCCTTTGGTGGGAGCCAGGCGCCGTGTAAATATAAACAATTTCAGACGCGGACATAACTCCTCAGCTCCCACAGGCTTCGAACACCTCGAACTCATTCGATGCAGGCAATAACTGTCGAATCGAATATTGACTAATCGCCGAGAGCGCGGCGCATACACTGCCCCGCAAGTTCCCGGCGCCGGTGCAGTTTCTCTCTCTCTCTCTCTCTCTCTCTCGCTCTCGCGGTCAAGTTCCTCATGCTATACAGCTCCGCGTCTCGTGTTCGCGCCGGGATATCTCGGGCTACAAATCATACGGGAATCGGGCTACAGCGAAGGAGATAACAATGAGAGCTGGCTTTCGGGAGAGATTGTTTATTCGCACCGGAAAACTGATATGATTCATGTTCAATTTCCGCGGCGATCTGAATTTCGCGCTAGGCGAGCATATATGTATAAATAAAAACCTCGTCCCGCGCGCGCAGTAAAGCGCTAAACGAACCACTCGATAAATATCCCCGGTGAAATACAAATTTCGCGGTGTACATGCGCGGCTCGTTGTCGCAACCTGTTTCGCCGCGGCGCACCTGACGAACGATTGCACTCGACGGCGTCGAAACGCCGCGATAAATCCACCGGAGCCGGATGACTAACGGCGCCGAACGAGCGAATCCAATAGGCATCCGTCACATTTTTCGCGCGACTTTCAATCGCGTAACTTTAATTTTCCACTGGTTTCAGGTCAGTACGGCATGAGCAAGAGCCTGAAGAACGGCGGCCTCTTCCCCTCGGTGTTCAACGTCGCCGCCAAGGCGGAGATCAGCGTGAACGCGACCTGCGGCGACGACGGGCCCGAGACCTTTTGCAAGCCGTCCGAGTCGTCGCGTTGCGCCGTCTGCGACTCGCGAAGCCCCGACCCCTACAAGCGGCACAACATCAACCAGGCCCTGGATTCCAGTCCAAGCCGCTGGTGGCAGAGTCCGAGCCTCGCTCGCGGCGACCAGTACGAGTACGTCACCGTCGTCCTCGACCTCAAACAGGTAAGAGCGCCTTCTTTTTTTTTTCTCCGCGAGCTGACTATACGGGGGCTGCAGCAGAGAGATACGAGATTATTTGCGACCGTAAATCTCTACTTCCCACTAGGATCCTGCCCGCCCGAGGGAAAACAATTTGGCCGCGGTGTCGAGAGGTTTTTGAGGGATGTGCTTTTTCTGGAGTTTGCGTGATTTATGAACGGCCATGGGTGTCCGGTCGCCGCTGCTCCCTACCGCTGGTTCCGTAGATTTTACGGCTATCGCTGGCTGATTTCGAGATTGCGGGGAGGCTGCGCCCTTCCGGTCTGCACCTGCGAGTTCAGAAGACGATTTTTCCAATCTCGGACGAAAAATGTGTCCGTCCCGACTGCGCAATACAAGCGAGAGCGACGAGGTCGCTTATGTGGAGCGCAGTGCGCAAACGAGGCTTGAATCTGATTAATTTTTTTTACCAGTCGCGCAATTTCCGCGAGAAGAAGAAAGCAGGCCAAATGAAAATATGATAGATCCTATCGCGCTCTTTCGCGGCTCGCCGCAAACCCTGCGCATGTAAATCTCGCGTACAGCAGTTCACAACAACGCGCGTTCCAGGAACAATCTCGATCAAACGAGGCCGAAAAAAAAAAAATTTCACGACAAAAATAAATCAGTCAAATTGACTCTCTCTCTCTCTCTCTCTCACGGAGTATGTCGTTGCAACGCAGACTGCGCGCAAGTATACGCATTTAGAAGAGCCGCTGCTCCCTGCGCGCGAGGAGAAACCTCTAAAAATACTGCGCGAGGCTTGAAAAAATCCAAGTATTACAAGTACGCTCGGGTTACCTGGCGCTGCACGCACACACACACACACACTCGCGCTCGGATTTCTCCCTCGCGTCATCTGCGGTCGTCGTGGGGCGGCCCTTTCAGCGCGCGCGCGGACCTTTTCACTTACGAGAAGGAGCGAAAAAAGCGGAAGCGCATTTGTATTCGAAGCTGCTTTTTTGAGGGAGTGGGCTAAGTGAAGGCTGGAGGGAAAATAAACTCCTGCGCGCGCGCGATTGTCGGGTCGCGTTGGAAAAATGTTGGTTTTTTCCTCCCGCTCGATCCGAGTGATTATTTGAGCGAAGAGCGCTTTGATCCACTGCTGAGCGGCTGTTGAGAAAACTAATAAACGCGTGAAAAGACGAGCGCTTAAAGAGCGAGATTAAAAGAACGCGTGTAAGAATAAAATGTTTGGTAACTTTCCAAGATCTCAGGGACTGTCGATTAGTACTTTACATCGGGGAGAAGACGGAGTACGCGCGGTGCGAAGGGAGACAGCCACATACGAAACAACTGGCCAAAGGCACAAATAACACGCCGTAGCAGAGTAAAAAATGAAGAGAGACGCGAGAGATGCTGCTGCAGCGAAACCTTTCTCCCGTAGCGTGAGAGAGAGAGAGAGAGACAAAAAAAATCGTAAATTTCTCCGGTTTCCTTTCGTTAGGCCAATCCAACGCATTGTAGCCGTGCTTCTTCTTCTTCTTCTTCTCCCTTCCGATTTATGTGTCTCTTGTCCGGCGCTCTCTCTCTCTCTCTCTCTCTCTCTCTCTCTCTCTCACGCCGACAAAGAGCCACTCGCTCGCGCCTCCGGAGAAAGACAAGTCTAAAAATAATCGTGGGCGCGAGAGAGAAACGTCGGGAAATGCTGTTTTCGATGGTGAAAAAGTGTTCCCCCTTCCGCTGGTTAATTTTTCAAGCGGTTAACAAGAGCTGCCACTCGAGACGAAATCGATATTCCACGGAGACTGTGCAGCGAGCATAATGTGGATAACTGTCCGTTATTGTCATACTAATGCCGGAGATCGGAGTAGATTTATGAAAACGATTCGACTACTATGTCCCCAAAACATTGCATAACACGCAGAGGATACATTCCAGAGAGCTCTGAGTTTACGGGACTCGGGTATCGTCCACAATCGAAGAACAGGAATCGGAAGAAGGTGCATCATCTGACGATGAAAGCATCGGATAGGGAACAACAACGCGCGCACGCAGTTCGATTCCGATCGATGACGAGAAAGAAAAAGAAGGAAGAGGAGATGTTTCGGAGGCTCTCTCTCTCTCTCTCAGAGGAGGAAGTTCTCGGAATCCGATATTATATACCTGAGCGCGAGGCCCGAAACGCAGCTCTGGTATACTAACAAATTGCGCGGGCCCTAACCGTTTTAACGAGGCTCTCAGCTCTCTCTCTTTCTCGTCCGGGTAATGACGACGAGCCGGCTTCTTTTGCCGTCCGCGGGTGAGAAAAGCTTCTCGAGATGGGTGAAGTGGAACGCGCGAGGTATTCGGAATATAAAATCCGAGCAGTCGCGACGCCACCTGGAAGAGAGCGGAGCCGTCTGTCCGGTGAATGGGCTCGTTGTGAGGGCGGGCTCTGTTTGACTTGGCTATTAACTCTTGGCCAGCGACGTTCTACCAGCAGCATTGTGAGACATTCTTTATTGCTCCGGAATATTTTGAGGAAGGAGCGTGTTCGAGCTGCAGCGGCTGCGTTTACGAAAGATTAGCGCCTAATCTACGCGTAAACGAACGTTGCTTGTACCTCTGCAAATCACAGTTTGGCGTTTATTGCCGGCGGAATGCATTCCTCGGTGCTGCGCCTGCCTCAGTTGAGCTGACGCAATGCTCAGTTTCGAGCAAAATGCTACTTTGGATCCTACCGCTCTTGTGGATGACCTTCGTTGAGATAGTCTGCCGAAGGGTCTACCTGATCAGGAAGGACGACTCGTTAACGGATTACGAACTCAGAGGTAATCGTTCATTATTGTTATCGATAGTCGGTACGATAACCGACCACAATCTCTATACTACCTTCGTTCAGCCATAAAGAAGAAGGTGCTATCAAAGTACAAAATGAGGGACGACGTGCTCTACGGCAACGACCTTCGATTCGGAAGAGACCGCGAGCTGGTATGGTTCTACGGTGTCGTGCCGTTTCTCTTCGCCCGGGACTACCGTAAGTAGGTGGTGCACATCTCGTCCATCTCCTAACAATCTAAAACGATCGCGACGCACAGCTTCAGGCTCGGAGCAAACTCTGCGCGAGATGATGGAGATGTTCAACAACAAAACCTGCATCCGCTTCCGCGACTACGAGGAGAAGCGCGATCGCGAATACCTGCTGATCGAGAACAACGGGACCGAGTTCTGCTACACCAAACCTGGCAGACCTACCGCGAGGGAGAATCACGTGAGCATCGCCAACTTTCCCGACCTGTGCGTCTTCGACCCGCCGATGGCGATGCACGAGCTCATGCACGTCCTGGGCTTTCCTGACGAGCAGCAGTATCCCGGTCGCGATACCTGGGTCACCATCTACTGGGACAACCTGAAACCCGAAGCCAAGAGGCACTACCTGCAGCTCAACCGACCCAACGTCACGGACTACGCTACGCCCTACGACTACCACAGCGTCATGCATTTGAGCGATGAGCGCTACTCGTTGAACGTCGAGCAGCCGACGATAAAGGCAAAGGTGAGAGACAGCGCCTCGGAGGCGATGTCGATTCTGGAGTTATTCCTGGTCTTATTCTACTGTTTGCAGATCTTCGGAGTCCTGGTGGGCTCGCCGTACAACAACCTGAGCTTCCAGGACGTCGACAAGATCAACACGCTCTACGACTGGGAGTGTACCATCCGGGAGTACAAGGAGTGGTACTGGGGGTCAACATTGTAAAACTTTCAGTCGCAATAAAGAAAACGAGTGAAGAACCCTTAAAAGCCTTCGCACACGCGCGACCTTGCGCTAATTGAATCAGCCTTGATCGATGCGCTACGGGGGGAAAATAGCCGAGTCCAGCATAATTGCGCATCTGCATATATAACGAACGAGAAAATCCGCTCACGGCGTATATTGATCAACCGCTTAACGTATGTACGTAAATCCAGGGAAAAGCGGAAGGTCCTATAAATTTTTGGAGACGACGACGGGGCTCCGCGGGGAGTACGTGAATTATTTTTCCTGCGCGCGCGCGCGCGTACGGATCGGCGCCAGTATATTAATTTGACGGATTATGCGGATAGCAGGTTCTGAACCTATTCGTTAAGTGCTGAATTGATTTCGGTATTTCTGGAATCCAGCTTATACACGAGCTGTATTGATTAGAAAGTTTTCAGCTAATAACTAATTCAGGTAATCGCGCCAGACCACGCGAAGATAAGGGTATGTCCCACCGCTCTGACGAGGACTTCTAAATCACCGAAATTCGCCTCGCGATCTAATCGAATGAATTACAGCTCACATTCGCCAAGGTCTCCCGTGGCGACGGCGTCGTAAAACGGAAGAGGTAGCTCCGAAATTGATGGCAGCGCGAAAGCAAACATCACAATTACAACAATCGATCCTGCCAGTGACAATATTTACAGCTAACCGAGCGTAAATAAATATATCCCCCCATCGCTCGAGCAGCAGCCGCGAGGCTTCGAAATCAAACAAAGCTAGCGCGCAGCCCGCCGCGTAGCCCTTTAATGAACGCGCGCGAGCACTAAAACGAAAGTAGGAATATATCGTAAATCCAGCGGGCTTTAAACACCGGCGACGGCTATTTACATAAGAATGACTCTAAAACCGCGCGCCGCTTGATTTTTACGAGCCGCAGGACATCTCGCGCCTCGTCTTCGCTTAGATTTCCGGCCAGGGGTACATATGCGCAAGACAGTAAAATCCTGCGGCGATTACATTATAACGCGTGTACGGCTTCTAGGAAATTGGAAAAATTATACCTTTCGTGAATGTAGATCTGGGCTACTTGGAATTTCACGAGTTGATTTTTCGGAATTGAAAAAGCGCCTCTTTATACGAGCCTCGTTGCGCGCTTATTAATTTTACGAGCGCGACGACAGACAAAAGTAATGCCCGTGTACGGGTATAATAAACTTGCGTATCGCAAAATCGCGCGCGCTTTCCTGCGTCCTTTGAGCTTCCCGCCGGTGCCGTAGCTTTATTAATGGCGCGTACGATGGTTTATGCACTTTCGAGGACACGGGCGTTTGTGTGCATATACAAGACGACGACGACGACGACGATCTCATCCTCGCGTTGCGTAAAAGGAGAAAATGCGCTCGCGTTACTTTTTCGAGTTCAGTGGGACGAAGACGTTAATCAGCGCTGTTTACGAGCGTACAATCCCTCGCCGGATAATCACTCCGTTAAAGCGATCGAGGTATAACTGCGCGGGAACTAAGTACAAATTATTATGACGACGGGAGTCACGCTCTCCGCACACTTTGTCGCGATAAGCCTTACACCGCAAGGAGGAGAGCTCGTGCCGTTTTCGCTAGACGAACTTGTATTCAGTTGCGGCGCGTATTCGGTGTTACGTATTTTTCAAAAAGTCATTCGTATACGGCGATGACTCGCCGCTCGTTCTCGGCTGCAACGAAAGGGCGCACTCGAGAGCTATTGTACACACCGCGCGCTCGCTGCTGCACAATTTCACTCCAGAGACGTACACACTTGCCTGTACGCGCAAGCGGAGAAAAATAAGAGACTCGAAATGCCGCTCTCCAGCGGTGGAATGAGGATATTCAGCTGCCAGCGGCTGCAGCCTGGGTATAAAAGGCCCGGATTTTTCGGTCCGCGTAAAGTCCTCTGTACACAATGGATTACTCGAAAATACCTCCTCCGCTCTGTGAAAGAGAGAAGAAAGGAGGAGAGAGAATAATCTGCATTGTCGGTTGCGCCGTCGTGTGCGGATTAAGGAGTTGAGTGGCACCTTTCGTCTCTTTTCTCTCTCGCGTGCTCGGTACTTTAGTCGTCGATGAAGTCGTCCCGGCACGCAGCGCGGGCCTCTTCGGTTTTCGGCTCTGTGCTGCCATTTCACTCGAGAGAGAAAAATAATGATTGCCTCGCGGTGGAAACAAGGGGAGCCGAGAGATAAATAACGCTGCTTCTCCCGCGATGTGCCTTCTGCGGCTTTTCCGGGTTTAAAATCGTTGAGGGCCTGTGACCTATTTTTCTTGCCTCGTAATTTCGAGGAATTCTCTGAGAGCCTTGGAAAGGGGTAATTAATTGCCGTATTTGGAGATTTTCGGGAAGCCGCTTTGTTGTGCGAGGAGAGTCCAAGCTACTTATAGACGACGCGCGCATCTGCTTCGTGTTCTCTTCGCTCACGACGGCTGCAATTTATCTCTCACGGCAATAAAACTTCTTGCGTTCAATCGCAAAGCCATTACGGCCAATCGAATTAACAGCGATTAATTCGAAGCTCGCACCGCGAGCGAGCGATACACATTTTGTCAAGTACACTGAGATAACGATCTCTGCTTCGCGGAATTTTTGGAGTAGCGCGCCAATTAAGCCAAAATGCGAAACAGCTCGGCGACGGTGTTAGGGTCTACGTTATTAGCGTATTTGTCTGCCGCGTCCTCGCGAATTTTACCACGGCGAAAGGGACGAGACTCGAGACGCGCGTTTATATATATAGAGAGCGCGAGCAAATTGCCGAGAGCTCGAACAGATTTCGGCTCGTGTGCGCGGGGTATAACGGTTGATCTTCGATAAGATCTTTACGAGTGCGCAATTTTTCCGCAAAGTCGAGCCGACGCCGACGACGAGCCATTATCTCACCGCGCGTTTACACCACGACAACACCGTCAATGTCACATCGCGCTGTGGAGTTCAAGTGGCGCTTTTTTCTGCACCCTTGACGCCGCATCGAGTTTTTTTTTTGCTCTGCGGTTATTTAGCTCGTAATTCAATTCCCACGCTCGTGTATAATTGCACGGACGACGCGAGCAGCGTCTTTTTGCCCCTCACCTGTGCTTCGCGCCTGTGTGTACCTGCTCTTTCTTCCTTGCCCGGATCTTCCCGGGCTGTTGATACGTTGCAGCCTTGTTTAGAGCGCATTATCTTCATTGTACGCGCGTTGTAATTTCGCTGGCCAAATATAATAAAAAGCTCCATCGTAACGTAATTTTCGAAATCGTTACACGCGCTTTCTCTCCGATGTGTACACGCTGTGGACCCCTCTCGGTTAAAACAATTTAATGAATTATTAACTCATTTGAGCGCGGCATTCCTTGTGATCCGCGCCGCCGCTCGACCACCGTCTCTCTCTCTCTCTCTCTCTCTCTCTCTCTCTCTCTCTCTCTCTCT
>QLSS01000012.1:2233829-2257751 GCA_024372645.1 Trichomalopsis sarcophagae
CTCTCTCTCTCTCTCTCTCTCTCTCTCTCTCTCTCTCTCTCTCTCTCACTCTCTCTCTTTCTCGATTCATTATTGAGATATTTCGAAGGTGGCACTTATCTCCCCGCTCATCCTTTCTCGCTCGGCTCCGAAACAAAAACAACGCGACTAATTTAATAACACTCGGCGCTGCTTGACGCGTAATAATCTTTTAATTCCTACGTACTCGTCGCGAGTCGATGCTTCGAAAATTAACTGTATGTTTAACGGCGACGCGGCATTATTTTCCCGAGAACCGATCGAAACAGCCCTAAATTACACTGCGCGCGCGCGAGAAGACAGCTCGACGCGTGTAGTTTTTTGTACGACGGAAGCAGTCGCCGCCGCCGCTATTTTTACGCGCTCGCGGCGATAAAAAAGAAAAAAGAAATTTATTACGCAATCGCAGCAGCGACGCCGTTTCGTCACACGGGAGCGCGGCGCTTTTGCGAGGCTTTTTATCGCGAGGCAATTATTTGGCGCGAGTGTGTACGATTTTTCAGAGAGACGAGGCGGGAATTTAAAAATAGCGCCGCCGGCTGCTGCTCCTGCTTATTTTCCTTCGGGAGTTAATTGCCGGTAAGGGAGGGATAGAGTTACGCCGGCTTTTTAAATATATGCAGCGGTATTTGTCGCGCGTGTGTTGATACTGCGCGCTGACGTATTTGTTACTTCAAATATAAGGGGCTTTTCGGGGGAAGACTTGCGGTTTTTTAAAAACCGCATTCGGTGTTATAAATTGTGATGCAGTGCATGGGAAAAGAAGAAGCCCCCCCCGGGGCGAAAGTCCGCGACATTGTACCTGTTCGGCGCATTATCTCATGTCTGCGTGTGCGCATTACCGCGCCTCTCGAGAAAGCAGCGAGAGTTCTCGTTTTGGCGTATAAACCGATTTCTCGTTGCGTAAAAAACGATGACGGATTCGAAAATTGACCTGGAACGTAATACGCGTATGTGTATCAAAGTGTAACATCGATTCGTTATTCAGAACCGCATTGTACCAGAGAGCATATGGGAGATACGATCCCAGCAGTGAACAATGGGCACGTATCCCCGAGTAATTGAGATCTAGTATTTTACTGAAAATTAATACCGCCCGCCGATGCTATCCGAAAAAGCGATAAATCACGCGCGATTTTTCCGACATTCCGAAACCCGTCCCTCATCCGCGTAATGGAATACAATACGAGCGGAATTTTTTCACCAACAATAATATCCTCGGCCGCAGAAAAATGTCCTAACGAGAATCGCTTTCTGCGGTTTAACCCGAATATCCCCCGCACACTGCGCTCGCGCCGCGAGAGAGAGAGAGAGAGAGAGAGAAGAGGTCGTCCCGACGCTTGCTGGTATGTATCTCGCGAAGCGGAGATCGACGTCTCAAAGCGACCACCCGGTGCACGTGTACACGCGTATACGTAGTCTCCTCTCCCTTTTCATACCCTATACCGCAGTGCAGCAACAGTCGCCTCCTTTAGCGTGATTTACTCGCGCACTTTCTCGGATAATGAAGGCGATTCTTTGGGGGTAACGAGCGGTTACGCCGGTTATAGAGATTGCTACGTCTCAGCGCGATATTCCCTCCGCCGCAGAGAGACTTCTCGAGAGCAGCATTTGTAATCAGAAGGATCGCTAGTGACGCGGTTTCTGCGCGGAGGATTTGAAAGTCAAAGCGACTGCGACGAGGTTGCTTATATCATTGTTTCGCTGCGCAGCCGCCGTTTGGGGCATTGTTGGGATTTGTAGGAAATTAGCGCCCGAGCGGAGGTTTGCTACACTCGTCCCCCCCCCCCCCCCCGACCTCTCACTTTTCGCTTTGATAAGAGGCAACAGCGTCACGCGTGAAATAGCGGAGTGTCGTAGAGTCTCTCGCGCGAGATTTATGCCCCATTCAGGAATCAAAGCTCGACGAGCGAGCTGGAAAATCGAAAAAATAAACACACGACGCACTCGTCCGCCTATTCCCGGGCGAAAATACCCACTATGAGTCAGAAACCATGCTCGTCAGACACGGGAAAACCATCCGCCGGCGTCACTTCCTCTTCCAACGACGATCGAAGAGAGACACGAGCGGACTTGGCAGCCGACCAGAAATCGCTTATATGCTGCCACAGTTCGCGCCCTCGACCGTCGCTGTAACCCTGATCTTTTACACGCCTGCAGTACTAGACGCATCGGTTTATGACGTCGTCGACCTGCTTCGATGATTTGGGCTATAGAAACGTCCGTGAGTCAGTTCCTATGTACGAACGAAAATTAAATTTTCCTCTTCTCTCCGAGCTCGTATACAGTTGCGAGTCATCGCGCGAGAAACCGCACGCAGAAAATCTCATTACTCGATTATAAATCATCGCGCGCGCGCGCGCGCGACGTTTATCGTAATAACGCGGAACGGTATTATCCGCTTATTTAAGCGACCGCAGATTTCGCTGCAGCGACTCCCGATCTCGTTTTACTTCGATAAATCTCGCACAAAATAAAAGCGAATTAAAGATCCTGATCCCACGTTTCAACTTCTCGGCCCAAACAAACAAACGAACGAACTAACGTACCTCCCGCGCGCACAATGCCCGCGTAAATTGAATAACTCTTCTTTGACGCGCGAGCGAGAGATGCTTCGCGAAGATAGCGGAATTGAAAAGGCGCGTCGGGTACTCGCTTGAATCCTTCGGACTTATCATCTTCTTCTTCTTCGCGCTCGAAATTCAAATTACATTTCGCGTCAATTTTATTAATTCATTTCGTCCAGTCAGAAAAATTAATCTCGCGTCACTTCGGGGAAAAGAATAAGACCTCACTCCCTCGAAGAAGAAGCAGAAGAAGACGGAGAGATAGCGATGAAAAAAAAAAAAAAAATAGAGCAAAAGAGAGTATCGCAGGCGG
This sequence comes from Trichomalopsis sarcophagae, assembly GCA_024372645.1. NCBI lineage: Eukaryota > Metazoa > Arthropoda > Insecta > Hymenoptera > Pteromalidae > Trichomalopsis > Trichomalopsis sarcophagae. The sequence goes on from QLSS01000012.1 coordinate 2,236,728, forward strand.
ATCTTCCTTCGTCGCGAGCTTATCCGCGACGAGGATCTCGAGGACATAGTTTCGGCTTCTGCAGCCGTCGACCTCGCTCTCGAGACCATTAAGCCGCCTTGACCTTTGCGCAGCGTAATTTGTAGCGCAGACTCGGGTATCTGTCGCGCTACCGATAAGGAACTGCCCAAAGTACCGCGCTTTATTGCCGGGAGTAGGTGAAAGTGCGCGATTTGCATAACAAGCGCGGCGTTTAAGATTTTTCGGAAAACCCGCCGAGCGACTCTCTGAACGCTATCTGTAAAGCTCGCCGCTATCCGCGAAAAAGCTCCCATACCCCCCCCCCCCCCCCCCCATATCCGGCTCGTTCCAGCCGAGTAACGCTCGCGCTATAAAAGGAGGAAAAGGACTTTCCCGTGTAAAAGGCGAGTAAAAAGCTCGCCGTGTTCTCCGAAGACGTCGAAGGAGCAGCGAGGACAAAGAGAAAAGTCGTGAGAGACCGGATGCTCCACTTTGTTAAGATTCTCACGAGTATAGCGTAGTAGAAGAGTCCCTTTACGGGGACCGATACACACGAGAGAGAGAGAGAGAAGCGAAAAACTAATTGGAACGAATTTTGCTTGTTTCAGAGGTACCAAATAGAGTACGTGATAGTGAAGGCAGCGAACTCGCCCCGGCCGGCCGCCTGGATACTGGAGAGGTCGATCGACGGCGAAAAGTACCAAGCCTGGCAGTATTACGCGCCGACCGACGAGGAATGCTGGACGCGCTACTCGATGCCGCCCGTGTTGGGAAAGCCGAGCTATACCCAAGACGATGAAGTCATTTGCACGAGTTTTTACTCCCGGCAGACACCCATGGAGAACGGCGAGGCGAGTATTATTTTGGCTTTTTTCGAGAATTTTCCTTCTCGCGCGCGCGCGCGAGAGAGAGAGAGCCTACTCCCTTGTGCAAACGCATGCGACCTTATAAGGCCCCCCGGCCAGCTGCACCGTACATGGCCGGAATGTAGGGATCGCCGTTTTTGTCATCGATTTCGCCGAGAGAAGTCACGCGCTCTCTTTCGCGAGGTTTAATTAGTCGTCGCCCGCAGTGATGGCCGGGTGCGATTTAGCTTCGAAAATATATCGACTCGTGCGTGAAAAAAAAAAAAAAAAAAAGAATTTCCATCTCGTAACGAGAGGATAAACAATCCAGCTTCTTGCAGTTTCAGCTCCGTATTAGGAATCGCGCGCGACTCTCGCCTTTGGCTCGGCCATTACCGGTCGAGCTTACAAAAAACCCGCTTCTGCTTATGAGCGAGGTGGTTTTTGCGACTATCCGATCGATCGTTATTCGAGGCAATAATTTTTTTCTTCCCTCCGCGCAGATTCACACGCAGCTGGTGAACGGCCGTCCCGGTGCTCTGAACCACACGCAGACGATCCAGGAGTTCACGGAAGCTCGCTACGTCAGGCTGCGCTTGCAGGGTCTTCGCAGGAGAGGCGAAGCCGTCGTCGACAAGAGAAGGGCCTTTTACTCCATCCGGGAGATCAACATCGGCGGGAGGTGTCTCTGCTCCGGACACTCCTCCCGCTGTAGAATCGATTTGCCTCACAAGGTAGGAGGAACGGCTCGAATAATAATGATCCGCAGCTGCGCGAACAATGCTCACGTGCGGAATTCCACGTAGTATTACACGTACGAGATAAGTAGGTTCGCGCATCGGCATTGTCCTCAACGTACTTTCTCTGCGGGCATATCTAGCAGCTGGTCGAACCGAGAAAGGACATTATACGTCGGTACATTGTGCGCGCGAAGCTCTGATCACCCGACGATTGCCTTCTTCGCGCGCCGAATGTTTTTCTCGATAAAGCTCGATAATCCAACGCGCGCAATAAAGAAGGACGTTTGTAGCGTCATCAAGGCGGCCGAAGTGTGCAGAGTGGAAAGTGCAGCGGTAGTAAAGGGAGCCGACCACAATGTATCGCAGCTTCTTACGGCCGAGAGGTCGTAAAATCGGTCCTCCACTCTGCGCTGCTTTCTCTTCGAATTCGTCCCAAACTACGCGTGTACGAGCCACCTCGAATATTTTCTATTCCGAGAAGCGAGCTTTGCTCCACTTCACTTTCCCTCGTAGATTCGCAGACCACTTGCAATAAATTTGCCTATCTTTATTTAGCGCCTGGCCGACCGTCGCAAACGCTCCGGCTGATATGACAGGGGTGGCATTTCTAAAAGCGTTCAAACGCGGAATATAAGTATATACACCAAGCGAGCCGCATCTCCGTCAGCGGTAGCTCTCGCTTTATTACCCCGACGGATTTCAGTCCTTTCCGTTGGCCGGCGCAAAAAAAAAAGAAGCGGCGTACAACAGGTACCCGCGAGAGAGAGAAAGAGAGAACACATGCGCTCGTTGCGAAATTCCTCGACTCGCGGACATTAGTCACCGCGCGGCGGCCGTTATTCGACGGCGGCGCTCTCAGACGTATAAGGAAGTATACGAGAGGAGACGAAGCGCGGATTCGTGCGTAGCCATTGTCGCGCCCTTTACACTCTCGCGCGCGCGTGCCTTATCTCTGCCGTATCGCCAATGGGCCGCGAAACGATGATTGGATGCTCTTTGTCCACTCCGCCACGCTGACTGATGGAGATGATGGCCTTGGAGCTTCTGGAAAAATACTCTTTTCCAGCGCTCAAAAATCTCATTACCGATGGCGAATAGAGCCCGCCCAAAGCTGGTCCGCATCGGCATCGACGAGTAAATCATCTTTTCCCAAGCGCGGAATTTATGTGTATACGTGTATAATCACCGCGCGCGGGGCGCTTATAATGGACCTTTCATCAGAGACGCTCTCGCCCGTGTGGTCCGCGAATAATATCGCGGGGCAAAGGCTTATTTATCGCCTCGATAATTAACCGGCCGCTGCGTTACGCCCAGTCGCGAGTATAATCAGCCGCCGAAAGTCATCGTATTAAAGCTCTCGCTGCAGCCTCGTGTTTTAAGGACGCGATAAATTCCGGTCTCGAGGAGGAAAGAACTCAGGCTCGCTTACCGCGTTTGTTCTCTGTCCACAGCGCCAGGAGTGCGAATGCGAACGACACACGTGCGGCGAGATGTGCGATAGGTGCTGTCCCATGTACAACCAAGTGCCCTGGCAGCCCGGAACCTCCGGCAAGGGTTTCCACTGCGAGAAGTGCAACTGCAACGGACACGCCACCGCCTGCCGTTACGACCACGAAGTCGCCGAGATGAAGCTCTCGATGGACGTACGCGGAAAGTACCGAGGGGGCGGCGTCTGCCTCAATTGCTCGGTGAGTGCCCGTGAAAATTTCCTCGTTATCAGCTGTGTGTGCGATTTGCCGATTATCAATGTCGTCTCTTTCAGGACTACACGACCGGGATAAACTGCGAAAAATGCGAAGCCGGCTACTACAGGCCCAACGGGATCCCTCCCGACGACCCAGAGCCATGCGTACCCTGCGACTGTCACCCGAGGGGAAGCACCGGACTCTGCATACCCGACGACTCCTTCACCAGCCTGGGAAAGGTACGCTGCGCGTAGCGGACAAATTCGTGGGTTTTTATTCGTTCGCGCGTGACCGTTTTTCAATTTTCCACAGGTATCGGGCGCGTGCGAGTGCCGCCTGGGCTACTCCGGACACAAGTGCGACCAGTGCGCCGCCGGCTACCGTCAGTTCCCGGACTGCCTCCCCTGCCCCTGCGACGCTCGGGGCATCCTACCCTCCCACGACTGCGAGGGCGACTGTCTCTGCAAGGCCCACGTCACCGGCGAGTACTGCGACCAGTGCAAGCCCGGATACTTCGCGCTCGCCCGCGACCACATCGAGGGCTGTCTGCCCTGCTTCTGCTCGGGCCAGTCCGACGAGTGCGCCGTTGCCAAGATCTCCCTGAGTATGGTGAGAACGAGCGCATGCTTTTATCAACGGCGTTAGAGGACGTTATTTTCTCACCGTTATCCCGTTGCAGTGCTATTCCGCGCAGTCACCGCCGCTGAGCACACCGGAAAACCAGTATAGATTATAAAATAGATGTAATCCTATTAAGATTTTTACGTAAACGAAGAATAGCCGCGGTGAGTGAGCGAGAGATAGAGAGGGAATGAAAAAGAAAGCGCTGCAGCCAGACTCGGTAAGATTATACATCGGCTCGTAACATGAAACAGCATCCTCTATGGCAGCAGACACAAACACACGCGCGTACACAGAAGACTAGACTCCTAGAGCTGCGCGCGAGATTAGAATCCAGCGTAAACAGGTTGACTGAACGCTCTCGCGTGCCATCCTCGTCTCGGGTTACTTCTCGCTCGCTCGCTCGCTCGCTCGCTCGCCTGGCGTCATTGTCGCGTGGAAGGATTCTCGCGAAGCGCGGGTAGACTCGATGCTTATCGCGAGCCGAGAGAGGCTCCGACTCGCTAATTATCTTGTCGTGGGCAGCAGCAACAGCAGCTCCTGCACCTGACGGATGGGACGAGAGGACGATACGAATTCATTATATCTAAGAGCGTTATTAATGGGCTTTGCGGAATCTCGAGATTGCTCGTTTGACTTTTTTACGCTTTCACGCAGGACTGCGCGGCGCTGACGATATGATGTAGTAGCTTGTATTTACGACGTTGTGCAGCCGGCGTTTTTACGAGCGAGTCAATGGCTCTACGGCGCTGCTACTACGTATACCGTTGATAAGAGAGCTCCGAGCATGAGATAGGAATTCGGTTAAATGTATGCTAATGTTGGAGTAATTCTAGCGATGCTGCTATATTTAAGTGCTAAAAAAGCTGCGACGATATTTTTCAGGTGTCAACGCTCGCGGGCTGGCAAGTGAGCGACATAAACGGCTCGCGGGCCGTCTCGCCGAGTCTGCAGGGCGAGCACGGTTGGCCGACGATAGCCGCCTTCGAGGTGGAGTATCGAAGCCCCTACTGGCTCGCGCCCAAAATCTACGCCGGAAATCATCTCTCTTCCTACGGAAGCAATCTCACTTTCCTAGTCAGCTGGATCGTTATGCGGGGTGACACCAGCGGCAAACCGACCTCCGAGCCGGATGTCGTACTTATCGTAAGCAATTTTCCGTCCCGACTCTCTTCGCCAATTCTTATTCGTCCGCTCTTTATTGCATCTACGAGTGCGCCAAATGGGATTTTTAATTCAATCGGGTGGTCGAGTGCGTTCGTGCAGATTTTCTAAATTGTCATCTGCTAGACTACTAATATAAATTTAGATTTCGTCGAAAGTCACTGTAAAATAAGAACGGCGCTGTCCTCAATCTCGTCGCAGCGAGTCTTCCGAAGAGCCTACGTTTTCAGTAAATAATTCGATAAATTTCCAGGGCAAAAACGGCATGCGAATAGCTTACGGCGAAGACAGCCACATGGGCCAGCAGGCGGAAATCACGGTGCCGATGTTGGAGCACGGCTGGTTCCACGTGCAGGTCAGCCCGGAAATCATTGACGGCGTGACGCGGTTCCGCAGGACGGACTATCGGGGAGATCCTGTCACGCGCCAGCAAATGCTGGAGATCCTCGCCGATGTCGAGCACTTGCTCTTCAGGGCCCAATTTCATACGGAGCAGATCGAGGGAAGGTGCGTTTTTTGCTCTCACAGGCTAACTGAGCGGAATTGATACAATTTATAGGATGTAATTAATAAATGACTCGTTAATTGTTTGCAGTTTGAAATCGGCAATTTTACCAGTAGGGGAAGTTTCAATGGATGACGGAGAGAACAGCGTTGTGGAGATGTGCTCTTGCCCGGTCGGATACACGGGCTTGTCGTGCGAACAGTGCGACTGGGGGTACGTGAAGGTGCCGATAAACTCTACCGACCACCACGTCAGACACAAATGCGTCAAGTGCGACTGCAACGGTCACGCCGGCTCTTGCGATCTCATGATGCCCGAGTGCAGCGTGAGTTCAGCTTTTCTATGCGAATTTAACTTTTCAGAACTTTTCGTATTTTAAAAATGGTAATAGTAGATACCTAAGCCTAACGATCGTCGATAAAGTAAGAATCCATCTAACCCTGAGAGATACATTGAAACCGGTTCTCGGTCAGGCCTCTGATGAGGACGGCATCGACTCTTACCTTGGCATGGTAAATCGAGGAGAAAAGACTCGAGATGGCGCAACGCGTTTATTTTCGCGCGAAGCGCTTTTGTCAGACGATATTTTTTTTTAATAAAAAAAATCTTTTTTTCTCTTATAAATATTAATTCCCTGATTTTTAACCGTTCCGATTTCATGGCTTCGAATTTTTTTTCTAAATTTTAGACTTGTGAGCACCACACCATTGGGCCAAAGTGCGATCGTTGCGCAGTCGGCTACTTCGGCGACGCTACCAGGGGGACCCCCGAAGACTGTCACAGATGCGCCTGCCCCTTAGATATACCGACTAATAATTTCAGTCCGAGCTGTCAACTAGATGATCCGTATGACTCAGAGGGCGATTACGTGTGCACGCAATGTCCTCTAGGATATACTGGCGACCATTGTGAAACGTGAGTACAGCAATCATGAGACAACAATATCGCTTTTACAAGCATCACTGAAAATGCATATCATGCTGCAATTTTTATTTTTCTCGTTTGCGTGCAGTTGCGACATTGGATTCTTCGGCGACCCGCTTACCCCCGGTAGGACGTGCGAGCCCTGTCCTTGTTTCGGCGGCCCATGTGATCAGGATACCGGTCGATGCCTCGAGTGCCGCGGAAACACCGAAGGCTGGAAATGCGAGAAGTGCAAAGAGGCTCACTACGGCAACCCGGCAGAGCTCAACTGCCTGCGTAAGTTTATATGCTATTTTGATACAAGTTACGATACAATTTTTTATTTTAATCGACATTTTTATTCAGCTTGTGCCTGCGATCCGCTTGGCAGTACGTCAATGCTTTGCGAATCTCGGACTGGTCAGTGCACGTGTCGCCCACTGTTCGACGGCCGTGACTGTTCTATCTGCATCGAGGGCTACGGGAACGTCACTGCAGGTTGCATAGAGTGCGACTGCGGCATCGGCGCCGAAGACGTTCAATGCGACCCTGTCAGCGGACTCTGCAGCTGCAGTCCTGGCGCTGTTGGACCGAGATGTGACCACTGCGACATCGATCACTACGGACTGTCCTTCGACGGCTGTTCTGGTAAGTCGTTGCTCTTGAATTACGAAAATTTCTTTATTTGCCTCGAACGAGGCAGTATATAGAACCCGATAAAGGCTCGTGCCTGTATATACGAAAGCGTAAACACGTCGAGTCCGGCTGCTTCATCTCCGTTCGTTAAAAATCTCATTTTAAGGAAACCCGAGTGTACATACGCAAGCGTCAACAGCGCTAAATATACCACTTGCTTACAGAACTTTGTTTGCTGTCCCGGCTAGAACTGCGATAGTGCGATTCAGTGTTTAGTCCAGCGGCCAGCCAACACGTGCGTGAATTCACGATTCACGTATGCGGCCGAGCGCTCGGCTGCGCGCCGTTCAGTGACCCTTATTATCTTGGCGCTGCTACGAGATAAAATTACTGCCACCGATGTGTAAAGCAATTCAAAATCGTTTCATTGTCGATGTCGATGAAAAGAAGAGGCTGTGTTTGTACATCGATTGCGATATTGTCAATGCGCGCATCACAGGGACCCTCGTACAACGCATAATTACCCGTTCGACCGCTTTCACGACTAGACTTCAATTAAAAGGCCTCCTATTCAAATCCGCTTATCGCAAACAGTACGCAGCGAGCAATCAGATACATGTGCACGCACGAAGCGCAGCGGCGGAGGCGGCAGAGCAAGTGCTGATTCTTCAAACGCGCGGAACGCCAGAGAAAGAGAAACACAAGGAGAAGAGGAGGATGAGGGGGAGGAGAGAAGGTACTCTCGCTCTCTCTCTCTCTCTCTCGGTGGAGAAGAGGTAGAGTTTCCCTTATCAGTCCGATCGTCGGCTTATCGCCGGGAATCGAGTGTTCGCCTGGGATCGACATGGTCCGAGCGCACCGCGGAATTACTTGGCGCGCGGCGTTACTCGGAAACGCAGATGCAAGCGTAGCACCACCTCCACCCGCTCTTTTCATCCTCTTCTTCTCTCTCTTCTTCTTATTCTCGCGGCTTTGCCGCAGTTTAATGAGCTGCAATCGACAAACCGGAAGACAAGACTATCAAGTTTTCGAGCGGCGCGCAGCGTGAATGGATGGGAAAATAAATATTTTTACCATTACCAGCGTAATTATCTTTACTGCCGCGAGAGAATGCGATTATCGAGAAATAGTGAGCGCATAAATGCGCGCATTGAAAATTAGCTTCATTTAAGCCGGTTTCCTAATTTACGATACGAGCTATATACCTTCGACGAATTTTCCATCTCCAAGATTCCTCGTGGATAGCTGCGCTCAGGCGTTGCCGGAAGTGCCACCTCTGGCATAAAGTTTCATATCTCTTTGAAAAAGCGGCTAAAAATAGTCTAATACCGCGTTTCCCACTTTGCGAACGTATACACACACACACACACTCGACACGAGCGAGCGATTCATCTCGTCGTTTTGTCCCCGACTCCTTTCTCGTTTGCCTATCCTCTTTTTTGCAAACTCTCACGCGTGCACGCGCATTGCCTATACGTGCGCGTGAATAGCTGAATAGCACTTACCGCGCGCTGCACAACGAGTCACACCCGTCGACCGACGTCTGCGGCGCGTAAAGCCTGTGTGTAATGTAAATCATTTGTGCGCGGATACGGAAAAAAGGCCAATGTTTACAACTAGTTTTACACATTATATACTAGGAGCGTAGGATATAAACGCGGCGTAAATATTTTGATGCTAATCGCGGGCTTATACGTATGTGCTCCGCGTCAATCCAATTTCCGATGGCATCTCTCGTGTGCGTGCGCGCGAGGGAACTCGCGAAGGGAAAAAATGAAAAATCACGGCGTGTCGCGATAGCGCCATAAACTAATCACTTTACATTTTAATAACCGCGGCCGACAGGTTCCAGGTGTAAATGTCGGATTATTAATGGGCCGTTTCGTTTAATTTAATAATGCGCAGCTTACGACTTCCTGCTCCTATCGCGATATACAGACACACAAAGGATTTATCGATATTGTCAACTGCGATGTGTAACGGTATGTAGAAATTTTAGCGTCACGAGAGAATCGTCGAGCGAAAAAGGAAAGTCGAGAGACGTGTGCGCCATATATGGGAAAAAGGGCGACTTGGAAAGAAACGTATACGCGCCACTTATATCGCGATATAAATCCTCACCGAGTCAGACTTGCCTCGTAAATACAGTCTGCGCTCGGTAATTTTCTATTGAGCCTAATGCAAACATTATAGATCGTGCTTATAAACGCGCGGCGCACGATTCTATCTGCAAAAAATTCGAGAACTGCTCTATGGATTTCAATTATGATCCGCGATCGATATTGGCTCCTTTCGAAACAGTTTCGAAACAATTCTCTCGGTGAGACATTGTCGCTCGCCGCTACTATCTGCCTCTGCGGCGCGCGTATAAGAAGCCTCTTTGTGCGCGCGATAACTTTGGCTCTGTAATACGCGAAAGCACGTATACACGTATATGAAAAAGCAACTGGCACTATAAAGCCACGTATACTCGAGCGCATCGGTTATAATGCCGCTCGTAATTCATTTCTCCGCTCAGGGAATGTGTATTCATGCTCGCAGGGGCGAGTGTAATCGGTTACTCGCGTCGGGTACTTTGGCGTTTTGAATACTCGCGAGACCGTTGATAAAACGCCGATTCCGGCGCGGTGCGCGCAAGCGCTAATTCAGGCACTCAATAAAGATACTTATCCGCGAGAGGGAGAGAGCGTCCGGTAAACACGAGTTTTAATCACTTGTATGAAAAATCGCGGAATCGCTTCGCGAATTAACCCAATTATTCGCTTATCTAAATTCAAATCCGTCGTCGGAGTGAAATTGCGAATTTTTCCAAATTTTCTAATAATATTTCGCGTGCGCGAATAACTCTTTGTGGCCGTGCTCAGCGCTGCGCACATGCTCGCGGAATTATTTATACCTCCACCTCTCGCCGGAAAAATCGAGGCAGATGTGTGAGTGTACTGTTACCCGCTGAGGGCACGTATAAGCATATGCACTCGCGCGGCCGCGAGATTCCATTCGCGAGTGCAGCGCGCGGGCTCCGATCTATCCCAGTCGACGATCAATAACGAAAAGCAAACTTTTCGCAGCAAAAAAAAAAAAAAAAAAAAAAGAGAAGAAAGGAGGAATAAGCGATCTCCGGTCGAGGCATTGAAAAGTAATCAATTTGCAAGTCAAGCGCGATACAAGCGCGGAGAGAACTACGAGCAAAAAACACGTCGAGGTATCTGTCAAGTGAGACATTAAAATCACACGGTGCAGCGCGCACACGAGTTCCCCCTCCCTCTCTGTCTCGGGGAAAACAAGAGCAAGGAGAGAATTTTCGCAGAGCGAGTCGCGCCTTTCAATCTGCATACATATATGCGCCGCTTGAAATTCGAAAGCGGGTAGCTGCCGCGCGCTCGCGACGGTCGTTAAGGGCATAATTCCATTGGCACCTCGCATCACGCGCAACGGAGCAACGATTTATCAAACATGTATGCGCATTTATGTATGACTAGGCGGCGCTGAAATGCAGCCATTTAACGTACGCTCGGCGGTATACCGGGTATAAAAACCGATCGCGAGAATTATTTCTCCATATAGCTGGCGGTCGCCGATTCTGATTAGTCATAGCGCGTAATGATGATTTATAGGACGCGGAGATCCGATCGCTGATAACGGGCGTCGACTCGCCGGTGCCGTACGGAAAATCGCCGATCCAGATCGACGCGCGGCGAAATTTTCAAAATACAATGAGCGCCTGATCGTGAATAAGACGAAGGTCGGCCGCGCGACGCGCGTCATTTATTTCCCGGTGTATATGCGCACGCGAATTCATCATTCCGAGCGTCTATCGGGATCGGAGGCAAGGCTGCGGGTATTCGTCCCCTTTACCGCGGACTGCACAAGCGGCGCCTTGACCTCGAGGCCGAAAGCTCGATCATCCCGCGGAACAGCCTTTATCGCCCTGTTTTCCTTGTTTGGCTCATGCTCGCGTATATAGAAGTGCAGTGTCGCGCATGCTTTCACGGCTGGCTTTCGAGTGGGAAAAGTCCACTTCCGCTCGCCCTGCGCGCAAACAAACGAAAGAGATCTGTCGAAATCAACAGCGTCCATTAGCAATTAGAGAGCGGCGTCTTAAAACTCCATTAGCCGCTTATCTCCGCTCGACACAGAGCTATATCGCGCGGAGATAGACCGCCGGTCTCGCGCTGTAAACTTTCCTAGCATACACTCGCGGGATATGGGTTCGCGTGCTGCAGGCCGGCGACTCGCGATTTCTCTCCCCGACGAATGATTAATCCGACGAGGCTAGGCCGACTCTGACGATTCGATAAGTCCCGGATCGATTTTCATTTTGGTTTTCCTGCGTCGCGGTAACTCAAACTTAAAATTTGATTCCCACGGCTTGGGAACACAGGTGTATCAGGGTAGTTGTTTTCCAGACCTGTAGGATTCAAGTTCGAAGCAAGCATCAACGCGATCGCTACAGACCGTGGGTCTCGGTATGGATGCCTTCTCGAGCTACGTCCGCTTGCGGGCAGCCTTCCACCGTGCGCCATCTAGGGGCGCACCAACACTCCGGGATTGGTCAGTGAGCACACTGGGAGAAATGTGGAAGAGCAGCGTGAGTCACGCTCCCAAACACATGGAGAAAAAAAAAGTTAAATCTACCGAAGCGACTTCAGTAGGATCTACTTGAGTAAAAATTGTGCGAGAATAGACTCGCCACAGCACAAAATTTCTGAGCGAGAAAAGTGGGGGAAACGAAGCAGTGCCGATAGGCGGGGCTAGACGAGTTTGGGTCCTTCTGCGCATTCGATGGGTGTCTACCGCACAGGATTCTCTTTACCTGAGTCGTCAAGTAGATTCTACTAAAGTTTTGAGTAGCCTCAACGTTTTTTTTTCTCCGTGCGGAGAGGACTGTTGAACCACAACACTGGTGTAGCAAAGCGCCCGCGTATCGCATAGCATAGCCAGCATATCCAAACGCGCTGCGCGATACGTTTTAGGACGACAGTGCCTCTACTTTTCTCCCAGAGCAGCATTGGATGAATTAATGATACTCGCGGTAGGCTCGGATGAATTTCCGACTTGCTCGCACTCTCGGCCGCGCACATAAAATCCCTAAATCCCCCCATTAATCTCATCGACACCTTACAAGCTACAGCAGCTCTCTCGGCTGTCACCGTATCACGCGATGCGATCGGCCATTTTTATGTTCGCCGCTCGAGCGAGATTCCCCCACATGATCCCTCTATCGGGGCGTACACCTGTAATGCAAGACGGATTATCCTCGGGGATTACGTCTCGGCTATATCGCGATGCCGGAAAAGCTGCGCCGAGACGAGTTCTCTCGCGAACGACGGCACGAAAAATGCTCGATTTTCGATATTGAGATCGCGCGCGCGCGCGCTGGGATCAGCTCGTGCGCTCGGTTCTCAGAATTTTCTTTTGGTTTTGGAGCCCAGCTCTGAAAAATAAAGCTAAGCGCATAAATCTCGCGCGTTTACTATTCAGCCGTAGCAACAAACGAGCGACGCATTCGCTAAGCGTTCCTTATTAACACGAAGCAGCCGGATCGTCGTAAACGCCCGTGTTCTCTCTCTCTCTCTCTCTCTCTCTCTCTCTCTCTCTCTCTCTCTCTCAGCACACGCAAAACCTAATATTGCTGGCCTTACGCGTTTTACGACGGCGCGCGTAAACCGGAGCCCAACGCAGGTGCCTCGGATATCGCAATTATGCATTCTAAATTTTCGCGCTCGCGAGCTGCACGTGTTAGAGGTCATACTGCTTGATTATATATATGCGCGTAGCGCGGCTGTAGCTCGCGTTTATTGCGGATGTATACCGATTTTTCGCGCGCCCGGAGTAAACATATTTATTCGCGGCGGGATAAAGTTTCGGTTGTAAACCGAACTCTGGCGAGCGACGATTGCAATTGAACTTGCTTGCGCATATTTTAGCCGTAAACGCGCTACGCTCGGTAATATCGAATTAGGAGAATAATAAAATTTAATCGATGCGTCCGCGACGAGGAGAGTTATTAAATTAGCGCCGTTACATCGGCGATAAAGCGGAGATAAGAGAATTGGCCAACCCTCCAATGTGCGCGCGAGATGATGTCCGTCAAGATATCAATAATAAAACGAGCGCGAATAACTCAGCCGATTGTGAGGATCGTTCCGCGCTGCAATAACACGATTCCGCAGGCCTCATTAAATTTGCTAAGCGCGCGCGCGCAGAAACGCGAGCGTCAGACCCGTTACTTCCCACGTGCACCATTCGATGCTTAATTTACGAAGTGGTAATATAACGCGTCAAAAAAGAACTCGGATTGCTTGCACACGCCCACGCGGCTTATGCCAATGTCAAGGCGAATACATTATGCGCAGAGTTGAATGACGAGCGCGGCGATGATCGAAGTATGTGCCGGATGCAGCCTCTTTGTGAGACTTTGATTTTGACTTTTTCTTCTCGGTTACTCTCGGTTGTCGTGTACTTATTGCGAATACTGCAGTTGATAATGTTACACATGTCAAAACTGTCCGATTATTATGCAGGCTCAGTTATTAATTCTTTTATCTCTACCTAAACCAAACAAGATGGCGTCTATCTTGGCTTGGCTTCACAAAATCGTACGCATGCGCACTACATGAGCCAATCACACAGAGCGTCCCTCGTAGAAAATTAAGCATAATATGGCAATTATTTTATCGTCAACGCATGTTGAAATGACGTATATCTAGAAATACTGGAAATACTTTAAAACAAACTTAGAACATCACCATATTTAAAAAAGAAATTTTACAAATATCGCCATAATATGCTGAATTTTTTATCAGGGGTCTATCCTAGCTGCACGTTCGGTCATGACTTTCTACTGTAGGGATAGGGAATACGGAATCTGGTACAAAATGAGATAATAAATGTATATTGATCCGATTTTCTTATAAGAAAATTATTATATATTATCAAAAATTACAATACATACAAATATCAATACGAGTTAAAACTATTATAAAACTATTTATATTACAATATTTTACATTATGTACGAATGCATTTCTGCAATTGTATATAAAAAAAATCTTTGACAAGCTGTCAGAGACTCCTTATCAACGATGTCGACATGTTAAAAACTCGGGACATTGTAGAAATATCGCTTCGTCGGCGAGTGAAAGTAAAAATTATGTCGTAGCAGGGATTCACCACTAACCGGGAAGAAGCCGCACTCCCAGCAGCGCAAGTGTCGTTTTGCGTGGTAATTATTCATATGCCTGGTGAGTGCTGCCCTGCTTAAAAAGTGCTTTCGGCAAAATTTGCAATTGTACAATTTTGGCGATACAAACACTAAACTGTCTGCATCTTTTGGCACTGAATATAGCGTTGGCCAGTGCGACGGAATCTGTTGGCTCTGTGGTTGTTGGTTTGTTAGTGAGGATGCAACGCAATGTTCCGAATATGCAGGAGTTGGGACGTGTTGCTGCTGGAATTCATTGTCTGCTGTCAACTTGCTGCAAAACGCGTCGTACGTCTCACTAAAACAGTTCAGCAAATCATCAATGTCGATTTCTTCACTTGGGGTATCAGATGAAGACTCGGCACGAGGAGTTTCTTCGTTCAACTCGACTTGTACCTCGCTAGTGGACTCCTGTTGGTTATTGATTCCAAGTGCTCCGCATATGACCTAGAAGAGCAAAAAAATTTAGGTTTAGTTTTGCTGATAAATAAATTATAAGAGTACATAGATAATATATTTTTTTTAAATAACAAAGCAACAGTTAATCAAATAAATAACCTCGGCATTTAAAAATTGATATTTTACTGACTCTACTCGTGCAAACTATAGAACTTAAAACAGTAAAACAAATGGATATTTACCTGGTACTCTGCCTCAGTTAATGGGACTACCATTTGTTCCATGTCAACTTTTTCTGCCATTTTTCGGTTTGGTGTAAATTAAGAACACTTCTTAATACAAGTCGACTTAGCACTTCCACAACTTATCTTAGAAAACGACGCAAGAGCAAGCAAACATCTACAAGATGCGTACAGTTTGACAATACTGTTGTCGAATGAGTAGCTATTGATATGGCCATGGCTAATATACCCATAGCGTTTATGACCTGCCCCGAAATTTCGTGCACACCTACCCCCAATTAGAAGGAGCGGTGGGCGTTTTTATACTATTTCGGGGAAAACTTGAAGAGAGGGGGTAGTTTGATGCACTACGCTTGTGTTATAGTGAAGATCATTAGCGCCCCCTAGTCCTATTATGGTAAGGTCACAGTTTGCATCGCCAAAAATTTACGATTTTTTCCTAACAAGACAAACGAGTCTTGGCGGATTTAAGGCAATCACTGTATACAGTATTGCAGTGCCACTTACGCTACTTGTATCGTAATGTTCTGTCGCATTATAACATTTTATTACATAAAAATCTTTGATAAGAAATCTTTGACAGCTTGGCGAGAGATTTTTTTTTAATCATACAATTGCAAAAAGTGCATTTGAAAATATTGTAAAATTTTTAAATATGAAAATATCATATTTGTTTGAGCAAGGAATAAGTGTTAAAATATTTATAATAGTTTTTTTTACTCGAATCGAGATTTGTATTTATTCTAAGTTTAGGTAGTAAATAATAATTTGCAAAAAAAAATTGTTCGAGTATACATTTCAAAATTTACCTTATTAAAAAAGCCACACAAATTTATCCCAAATTTGGAGAAATTTTGTAAAAACTACTTGAATGTTTGTGTTCACTTTATAATATATGACGTACTTTGTATATAAAATTATAAAACAAGTAATTTGTTTGTGAACTGCATTCTTTTTTTATTTTAATGCTAAATTCAATGCGATACTTTTAATACAAATATAATTTAACACGAGTTTGGAGGTGGTATGTAAACATTCCTAATTAAGAAGAGCGCAGAAGTCGAGTATAATAGTGTATATACCTGCACTGTATACATATATATACCGGCGCCGGGGAAATCGTTATACCCTCTGGGAAGTACCCATACAAGATATTTTGAACTTCCTAGTAATCTGTCTCTGATCCGTCGGGAAATTTCACATTCCCCAAAAGAGACGTCAACAACCACCCCCATCATGGCATCGTATAGCCGAATTTTCGGACGAGAGCCCCGCATTCAAAGTTAATCGGGCCATATATAGGTGCAATATAAAGTGGGCGCCGCAACGTCGCCAAACTTTATGGGCTTAGTGCTGCCGCCGGTTAATCTCACAGATGCACTGCAATAAGACAGACGTCATAAATAGAGTGTCGCCCGAAAACTTTTCTCCGAATTTCACAGGTATGTGCGATAGGGTGCCTACGACAATAATACCCACCTATAAACATATAGTGTGGCACAAACACCATTGGAGCTTCTCAGGCAGTGTTTCAACAATTCACCTTGGTAAGGACTAAGGGCACACTAGCGCCAAGCATTTACGTGTAAATGGTGGCGAAAATTGGAACATAAATAATTAGGGTGAAATACAGTGCTCTTATGAGGCCTCGATTAAAAAAAAGCATAAGGCAAACATCTCTTTTTTTAACCGTCAATTAATAGCGCATCGACAGCTATTCGCGTTAGAGCGCGCAAAAAGAGCAGGCAGTAAATCAAAACACAAATTTATCCCAAATTTGGAGAAATGTTGTAAAAACTATTTGGATGTTTGGGTTTACCATATAACATATAACGTATTTTGGATACAAAATTATAAAACAAGTAATTTGTTTGTGAACTGTATTGTTTTTTATTTTAATGCTAAATTCAATGCGATATATAATATATATATATAATATTTTATCTATTGGAACTATAAATTTAGTTGGAGGAAGCTACGTGCCAATGAAATGGCAGCGGTTTTTTTTTGAATTTTAAAAATTGAAGAAAATTCTTTTGTACAGCAGTTTCTGTAAACTGATTTACTTCAATGAATCATAGTTTTACGTGCGAAGCTGCTAGACGCTGCAGGCGTGTTTATTCCACAAGATTTCAGTCTCTACGCCGGACTGAACAAAAACACTCACGACTATCTGATGACTAACAAGCTTATCTAGAGTTTTCAACTATATTTACATGCTCTTACTTCTGACGCTGTTCTATGATGCTCGTTCTAGTGCATTCACATGCGGCTTACAAAAAAAGTTTGTTAATGAACTCTTATTTGATATCATTGTTTTAAAAATTTCAATTGTTGACGATAAAATGATTTTTAGTTTTAAAAATTTAATTTTTACTGGGCATATTTTTAATTATTTCTTAGTTTTAAAATCATTTAACGTGACACATTTTATCGTCAACAATTGAAATTTACTGAAATCTACACGATTTCAGTAAATCGCAATAGGCTTATAATTCACTTATCTAAAATAGTACATTACGCTACGTGTGACTTAAATGATTCTTTTTTACACGGCGCTAAGCGCCGTCTAAAACTGAACCATTTAAGTCAAGAGTATTGTATAAAACTTTACAGCACAGACTGCTAAAGTCCGCAAGTCTCGCCTATTCGTGACTAAAGTAGTCATTATTTGCACCGTGAGGTTAGCGCACGTATAACAGTGAAAGCAAATGTCAAGCAACAGGTAGTTCGCAGGGGAAACGACGTTGTTGTGCTCTCGACGTCTAGGCGTCGCCCCTACATCGGTGGAGACTTAGGCATTGCGTGGCTTTAATTCTGAAACTTGACTTTTTTTACTTTATTTATCTAGTTGGAATTTATTAATCGACATTTTTTCTCCGGCATTGATGGACAGCTTAGCCCGAGATCTTAAATTGAAAAAAAAACGTTGAAAACGAACGTTCCTATAAAAAGTTGCGAACAATCCCTGGTAGTCCTAAGAAAGTACAGAGATTTTTCAAATCTGGCAGGTTTTCAGAGTAGCATCTAGATAAAACCCCCGATAAATCAAACATGATTTCTGAAAGAAATTTCGGTAGAATTTTTTCTCCGCTATGATGTGTTCATATAATCTTACTTTTCACACCAATGACATTGTTTGAAAATATTCATAAATTGAAGAATATTCGTATACCCTATAAATTCATCTACAATGTTATTTGAAGGGGAAACATGATTTTTGAGGTGCACATTAATAGTAAAAACCTAACCCTACACACGCATGCTCTTACACTGAGATAAAGATATCATTGCCGTACACACATGTACACACGTTTCTCTCGTACCGCCTAAACTCAAAATCCGTCATCCTCTTTTATACAAAAAATGTTCTTGAGGGTTTATTTATATATTTATATAATAATAGAACGAAAGCAACTGAACATACCTAAGGAAGAGTCAAAATTAAAAATTTTGTCTTTCATGAGCCTTTTGGGTCTAAATACCAGTTCTCATAGTTCTAGAAATTAAATAATGAGTGTGATTCTAATTGATTCAGCAGCCTCTGGCATTTCCAAAACGATATATATCAACTAGTTTATTACTATTAGTTCAAAAGTTATTGAAAACATTCAAATCTGAAAAATTAATGATTACGATATGATGCTTAACACACTACTGAATTTTTCAAATTTTCCAAATTCGGAACTATCCTATTGGTGGAAAATACATTGGTTTATATGTAAACTGTGACATCACACTTAACAAAGCGAATTCCATCCCATTCCTAAAGTCATGAATTCTGTGCAAAGATAGTTTATTACCTAATTTAAACAGGAAAAGTATTAGTTTGTTATCAGCTAAGCAAAGCCGAACAGCTGTTCGTTGACTTTGTCGAAGCGAGGCAGCAAGCTCGACCACTGCGCATACATTGTGCGCATCGATCTGACGACCGGTAGGCGACCTGCCTACGCAGCCGTCTGCCGTCAGTGTTTTTAGGTTTTGAAGCAGCCTCCCGGCCTCCGCTAACCACAATGTCTTGCTCTGCTCAAATTTTCGGCGATATAAGTGAGTGCGTAGTGAAAACGGCAACAACGACGCGATGCAGCAGTGTTATTTTAAAATCAGGCAACTGCTATGGTGTCTATATGTGTTTTCGAGCAATCTCTGCTCACCGCGATTCCGCTCGCGGATCAGCTACTCGCGGTTCTTGCTTCGTAAGACATTAGACAGGGCAAAAAGTATTCAATAGTGATGCACCCGGAATGGCGATGTGTGTGTGAGTCTCAGTCCATCGAAGAATGCTGCAATATATGAAGATACATAACTCGAGCAAGAAACTTGAGTTCTTGCTTGAAGGTTATCTTTTCTATTTGTGACTACTCCTGCTGCTGCTCCTGCTGATTCTACTGCTGTGCTAATATATTATTCTTGTTAGATGTTGTCTAGGTGACGATTCATCATCACACAGATTCACAAAAAGTATGTGTTCTCGTGTTCATCATTTTTAAAACTGACATTTATTGTGTTATGCGCAGTGAAATCAGTGACTATGTGATCGTGTGATTTGTTTTCTGTTGAATAAGTGTTGTAATTCTGATGTCTCCTACTGATAGCTATACGGCATTGGTATCAGAGGACAGACATTATCGTTGCCAATTTGACAATGCAAGCACTACCCCGATGCTGATTCGCACTGTCTAAGAGTTGCTGGTTTCTTTAAACACCTCAAGGTGTCTGGAGCTGATTTACACTATCTAAGCAGTGCAGGCTGGCGTTGCTGACTTCTGCAACTACATCAACATGACCCTGGAGCTAGATTTACTCTCCCTGTGATGGTGCTGATTGGCATCTCTGGGTACTTCAACATTATCTGCTCGTGCTGCTTGGTATTTGTGGCTGATCTAACCACCCGGAGATAACCCTCATGCTATATTCGAACTTATTGGCTGTCCTGGCGGCTTTTATAGTTGCCTGAACCACCTGGAATCGACAATGGACCTGTATTCTTGCTTTCTGACTGCTTGAACCACATCAAGATGATCTTGGAACTGGATTCATGCTTACTAGGATTATTCATTCATGTTTTTGGATACTTTAACCACGTTGATATGGGTTTGTACTATCGGACACGGTAATATTCAAAATATCTCAATGACTTGTGCTTTATAATATTCAATTGATCATATTTTTAATAAGTTTTAATTTGAAATGCGGTGTGCATGTTATAAGTTTTTTGAATAGATATTTTTTATTGCTTACGGGTATTTTAACAGTGACTATATTGCTAGTTTTCTGTTTGTAAATATAAACTATGTGACTGAAAAATGTTTTTTAAACGTGTTAATACATAAAAGCTGATTTGTTTAAAATTCTTATAGTAAAAGATCAATGGTCTGTCAATAATTTATCAATAATTATTTGTGAGGAAAGTTAGTAATATATTTTCATGTATGTCTAGCTGTACGAGTAATGCTGTATTCATTGGCATCGTAGTCTACTACATGCACTGGAGTATAACTAAAGATATTGGTGTGGTTGGTATCTAAGCTATCACAATCTTGGAGTTAAAAGAAAACTTTATCAAGACTCCGGCTCTATGTGTATAAATAGTTTGATCAGGTGAGATCAGTGAGTTACATAATTATTTGTTAGTATGGGTTTTTAATATGATTTCTTTTCTGTTCTAGTGTGTGTGTACAACTGAAGATATCATGATCTACTGGATGGGGAGCAGTCGTATCAAGGGCACTGGTCTTATGCCTGATCATCGATAACACTGGATCTTCGTGTGTAACTTTGAGGTACAATATGTTCTATATAATTTTAATATATTTCATGTAATTGATGTAATTCTTATTTTTGCAGATGCAGTGCTTATAACATGCAGGTTATACGTATGAATAATCATGCATTCAGTGCATAAATGGTTTTACATAAGATATTATTTACACAGAGGTTTTTTTCTGGTTTTAATGTTATTCTTTTTTTAGGTAAAAAGATGAAATATAATGGCAAGCAGTTGCAGCAAAGAATATTTTCAAGAGGATAGATCAGATCTGATAATTCTAGAAATTAAATAATGAGTGTGATTCCAACTG
>QLSS01000012.1:2272751-2357518 GCA_024372645.1 Trichomalopsis sarcophagae
AGCTTAACGTCTTCTTGAGCGGCTGAAGATCGTTCGATGGAGTGAGACTATCTATGTGCACCTGGCTTGGGTGACTCGAAACTGAGTTTTCGCGTAGCTCTTGCGACTGTTCGGTCGGAATTTTTCCTGACTACTGAACTGGGAGACAGGGTCACACAACTTTGGCACGGAGATTTTTTCAGGTAGAAACTGAGCGTAGAGCGTGCTATCCTCCGAGGGTGCAGTCCGGCGGTGATTGTTTAGGCTTATTACCAGCTGGACATCCTAGGCAAGGGAGTGGGGGTGACGGCCAGCGCCAGCGCACCGTCGGATGGGGATCTAATGGGGGTCGTAGCCACGCCTTCCCTTGTGTGGCACGAGCACCATTGGCGCTTCTCAGGCAGAGTTTCGACGATTCGCCTGGGTAAGGACTAGCGCCAAGCATTTACGTGTAGATGCTGGCGAAAGTTGGAACATGAATAATTAGGGTAAAATACATTGCTCTTAAAAAGCATAAGGCAAACATCTCTTTTTCGAACCGTCAATTAATAGCGCGTCGACAGCTATTCGCGGTTGTGCTCGCAAAAAGAGCAGGCAGTAAATCGAAACAAGTTCGGGTACGAGAATCATCCCGCCGCACGTTCTCAGTTTTGCCGGCCTGAGGCGATGTGCGTTGCTTTCTCGGTCTGTCGCTTTATAGAGGTGATCTAGCTGGAATGTTACGGGCGCGAGATGAATCTGCTTCGCACGGATGGCTGCGGCTCAAGCCAGGTGGTCCGCCGTACGTGTGACGCGAGATGAGGATTACTTATGGGTTCTATGTACGCCGGCTCGTTGTTCTGACTATACGCTCGTATTATTTATGAATTACAGCAGTTACTTGTGCGAGAAATAATCGGCGCAAACCGAGGCGATCGATATTTTTGAAATAAGTATAGGTTTCTCGTACGGTGCGTCCGTATGATTCGCGGCGAAATTCGGGCGCTCACGAACTGAAGCACGCGCTGCTCTATGATATAGACGCAGCATCCTATATTAGATCGAACTAGATCGCTTCATTGGCATATACATATACGCTCCTGCTCTTTTTTATTCAAATTACACGGTAAATTTCTTATTTGCTCGAAGAGCCTGTACAAGCTGGTATCATACGCATAAAATTCTGAATAGTCTGCATTAAAACTACACGTCACGCTACGCTGCCGACAAGGCTTTTGATTAAGCAACATTCCTCCCAAAGCAAGCAAAACTTGGTTTAATCGCGCCGTCTAACTCGCATACTAAGTGTGCACTTAGTTTTGACCCAAGCGAAGAAAAGAAAAACATGAAAAATTCGCTTTCCACGCGAAAGCGTGTTGTACCTCGTATAACGTCGGATAGAAAACGCCGTAAACGGCGCTTATCAATTGCCCTCACTTATATCGCTAAGTAAATAATTTATCGCAGGACGTCGGCGCATCTCTTAATGTAAATTATTATCATAATCGAGTTAAGAGCCGCGCTGTGCGCAGCCATTGATCGCTAATTCATGCGCGCGCTTAATAATAACGCGAGACCGATCGTCGAGCGACCACAGACGACGCATCAACCTCGTCGTTGCTCATACCGTTGAGCATTTTTTAAAATCGCAATTGGTGCGTGTGTGTGTGCATGCATTTTTCCACTTGATCCACTTTCCCTATATAGTACAGGGCACAAGCGGGGGCAGTAACCTGCTTATATCTTCCAGCTAATCCAATTAGGAATTTTGACACGTAAGCCTCAGCCCCCAACCCGTGTTAAATGTGTATATATATAGCCGAATTTTCGGACAAGAGCCCTGCATTTAAAGTTAATCGCCGGTTAATTTCACAGATGCGCTTGCAATCAGACAGACGTCATTAATCGAGCCTCGCCCGAACACTTTTCTCCGTATTCCACAGATTATTTGCGCTAGGATGCCTACGACAATAATACCCACCCGTAAACATATAGTGTGGCACGCTTGTATGACGCGTCTCGTGAGAGCGAGAGAAGACGAGAGATAAGGGGCGGGGATGCGAAAGCGGAGTGGCGTCGGCTTCGATCGTATCTCTCTACGCGAAGGACTTGCGCGAGAATCGAGATGCCGAGCGGCACTGCACACGTGTACATTATACTCGCGCATGTAGGTAATGCCGCGAGTCAGATCGAAGGCGGTTGACACTTTTTGCGCCTCGGCTCCTTGCGAGCAGCTCTTTCGCCGGCGATAATGAGCGCAGTATCCATAAAAAACCGATCCAACAGCTCATCTCTGCAAGTAGGTATTGAAAAAAGCGATACACGTACGTATAACGGAGTGCGTCGAGTGAATACGCTGTGTACAGCGTCGCGAGGGAAAAGCGTACGAAGACAAGACACTGTCGGCCCCCGCGATTAAGATCGGATCATCCGGTTTCAAAACAAGCGATAAAGGCCCGAGTACACGTGCCACTACCGATTGCTTATCGTTTTCGCGCTGCCGCAGCGAGAAGGTTTCCGCTCCGGGATTAACCTTCGATGATGGACCAACGGGATGAGTGTAGAGACGCCTGTGCTGCTATGTAATCCGAACGAGGGATTCTCGAGCTTTTTTAGCCCGAAGCGTCATTACACAGCCACGAGTCATATATATATATATAAGCGATATATATAAGCGATCTCGCCATTATATAAACCTCGAATTAATTGTCTCACTTCCGGTCGATCGCGCGGGCTTCGCTAATTGAGCTATTAGTTTTTCCGACGAGATAACGTGCGCCGCTCTCCCACGCGTATCCCTTATCTCAGGCGTGTAAACATTCCGCGCTATCGCTCAGCCAGAATGAGAAAAAAGCGACGCAAAACGAGCGCAGCAACAGGAGTGAGAACGTTTTACGGTCCCTCTCGACTCGCTTTTTCTGAAATACGAGCTCGCTCGCTCATATCTGAAGAATGTAGTCCGCGGCGGCTTCGCAGAAGCGGAAGCTGTACGTACACAACGCGACTCGCCTGTATGCACAGGACCGCGGAGATGTTACAGTCAGGTCAGGCTCCCCGCGCCGTCTGACCTTCGCCGTCACGTCTTCGCGATTGTCGCACGGGCTCTCTATTTCGCAGCTGGCCTTTTTGCCCAATCAATTTCCGATCGAAGGCTAGAAGCAATATCGCGCGTAATTAATAAAGCCCTCGGTCGACGCGACGCACGCCCACGAGGGCGATTAATCCGGGAGACTCGATTACCGATCCCGTTTAAAGCGAGAAAGGAGCGGAGGAAAGAAGGCACGAGAAACTTGGAAAATAAAGAAAAAGTCCAGCTTCACGGCGGCTGCTGCAATTTGACGAGTACGAAATCAGAGAGCCGGCGGGTAAGTGCAGACCCGCGCGACGAAATCAGTATTCCGGGACCATAAAGCCGCTGCCCGGCGCAATAACCGGCTGCATGCGCATCTCTCCCTCGCGCCGCCCAGATAAGCATCGTCACGTGCACTGCAGCAAAGAGCCATACCTGTGAGAAGAGGCGCTTCCTTTTTCGAAACGCGTTTTCGAGTATTGTAGAAGCCGCGAAACTATAGCGAGATTATTGCTTCATCTCGTATTGATTTCTTAAAATACCGAGACGATAAATCCCGCGGTTGCGGAGCAGCAGCAGAGCGGAGAGAGAGAGAGAGAGCGCGCGCGGCAGGGTAATGAAAGGCCTGATGCAGTTGGCTCGCTCCGTGAGATTCACGATTGAATCCCGCATGCAGCCGTTGCTCCGTCGATGCGATGTCGAGCCGCCTCCCCTCTAACGGAGCCCGAGGCTCACGATCGCGTACGTGTATCATACGCGACGACGTAACGGTCCTCGCGGCTGCACCGGGTTAATATGCGCCATCAGGGGATATATCTCGTCGCAGGGCTGTCATTGGCACGTGTGACCTAACGAGACTCTCTTCTTTTTTCTTTCAGGTGAGTCCGAGAGCCATATGAAATTTCAATCGGCCGTCACGTGAGTTGTATTGTAAAAATCCTTCCTACGTGAAATAACGATAACGCCGGCTGCACTTCTTCTCGCGAGTAACGAACTTTCAAAACGCCCGCTCGGCCTATACAGCCAGTCGATTAACTCCCCTGCAGTGTTATACGGCCGGTCTTTTGTCGGCGGCCCGATAACAGCCCGCGAGCTAACGAGTTGCCACCAGAATTGTGCTAGTCCCGCGCACGCTATCGCGAGATATTTCTACTCGTTATAATAACTCACTGATAATCGAGGATAGCGCTGTGTGATTTACCGTGTTTATGCGCGGCCGTCGATAAATTACGCTAATGTTATAGCGTATTACGCATTGTCATTCGGAATAAGCGAAACGCTTTTCATATCACGAGCGTCGCGCGCAGCCCTTTCGGTACTGAAAATATTAAGTTGCTTGCGCAATTAAAAGCGCAAGCAACTTAATCGCATTACAGAAGCACGCTATACATATATAGAGTATATATATATATATATATATATAGGTAGCGACGAGCGCGGAATTATAAGCCGCGGAAAATCAAGAGCACATACCTTCCCCCGAGTAAATCACTGGGGGGAAATAAAGAAATTACTTTATCGGCGCTGGCTCGTATATCCGCAAACCAGTGCCGAGGCCTTGATCATCGCACCGGCGCACTGCACCTGCGTCAGCCGCGCTGACTGATATACACGCCGCGCTCGAGCGCTCGAAAGGGCCTTGTTAATTGAATGAACGAACTATTATCGCGGTCTAGCAGATATTACATTATTTTTTTTTTATTTTTTTTTTCGATTTGGGGTCTGAGACGGAGAAACTCTGTCCGGGGCTTCTAATGAAGCAATAATTTCGCTGCATTATATCTGCGCTAAAATAATCGATTCTCGGTCTGGCTTTTCCCCGACCGTGCCGCATATAAACTACGGCTAATTAGAGCGCGCGGGCTAGTGCATTATCATACCTATAGGCAGACTCGCGACGATAACTGCAATTACACGAATATAATTGCTAATTACGCGCCGATTCTAGCGAGAGAGTATAAGTGCGCTCGGATTAACGAACAGTATTCAGCTTCCGTGCCGGCGACTCTTTTATTTTTCCCCGATATTGCTTTAGCAGCTCATTAAACTCATACTTCAATTGCTTAATTGCTACCATCTCTTACACTCCTGCGAGCGCGAGACTTTTACATTTTAGATTTGATAATGATTGCTCGCAATTGATTCCGTATATACTCATGCGCGCGCTTATAATTATCTATTTTTCTTATATAAAAAAACTTTTATAGCGTGTTATTACAAGAGAATAAAGCGACGTGGGCTTTTTTCGAAATTTTAATTAAATCCCTCAGAGAGCGACGTTTATTAATCCAGGACGAGAGGAGAGGACGGCGTGAATCATCCTGTCTTTCGCCTGTATATTATAACATACCTGCTGGCTTTGACGACGATGAGAAATAATTGAGGTACTTACGCCCGCGGAACACTCCTCGCTGGCCTGCGCCTTTTATATTTATCAATGAATGCGCTGAATTACTATTATTATCAATGCCACTATTCGCGCGTTTTTGGCGATCGAGGAAGCGATTCGTCTCGGATTACTCGAAAGCTCTCTTTGCGCTCGTGCAAACATCAGCTCTCGATCTTATCGTCCGCAAAAACTCGCCGGCTCCTCGCGCTCGAAATTTATATGCAAAAATACCCTCGTTACGCAAGTCGATCGTTATGTTTGCGCATGAATAATTTATATCGAGCTCAAGCCGCAATTTTAAAAGTAAAGCTTTATGCAGAAAAGCAACTGCGAGCGAGAAACATCCCACGTGTGCTCTCTCGCCGGCTCTGGGTAAACACATCTCTCTCTCTCTCTCTCTCTATCGGAGCACGACAAAGGGCTCGAGCGGCAGAAGTCGAGAGACCATATATACTCCGCGAGAAGCGAAGCGGGCACACACGTATACAGCGAGGAGAGCGAGCGCGAGGTGGGGAAAATGGAGCCAATGGCAAATGGCAAGCACACCGCGGAGACCGCGGAGTCAGTGTCTCGCGAGCCGAGCTACGCGCCGGTGCTCTGCAGCCTCTTCCGTCCAAGAGTCCAATACTTTGGATTCTCGATTATTTATTTTATTTTTGTCACTCTCAAAGTCGCGGCAGTGCATCGAGTGGTGTGTTCCGTAAAAAAGCAAGCGTGACTATGCGCCAGAGAAGACGAAGGCCGTAGTCCAGACGAGCATGGGGTAGTCCCACGATGTTCCCCGGCAGATCCGCAAACCCGGGCGCAGCCAGCCCGGCGTCGCTCTACCTCCTGCTGCTCCTCCTCTGTCTCGCCTCGTCCAGCTTCGAGTCTCCCCAGGCCTTGCACCCTCGAGTTCCTCGCCGCAACGAGCACCCCAGCAGGGAGAGACGCGAAGCCCAGCGCGATCCAGCCTCGGTGCTCCCCTCGGCCCGCATCTACATCAGGCCCCACCAGTACGTCCCGCCGTACGAGGAGCAGCGGCTCGCGCCGCGAAGGAAGTGCGCGATTCGCTGTGTTTTCGTGTACGAGAAGCCGCAGCCCTGTCCGCCGGCTCCGTCGCCGCCCAAGTACCGATATCCCGATCACGGGAGACCGCGATTGCCGCCCATTAGGTGGCCCGGACGCAAGCCCGGTAAGTTGGGCCCGCTCGACGATTTCTTATTCATTTTCGAAACTCGATCCGCCCGCTTTGCGAAAAAATACAAACGCATGAACGATATAAAGCACCTCGTTCCGAGAAACGTCCCGCGTTCGATTTCGCATACTTCAGCGCGTTCGTAATATACACGTGTAGATCAGGTCCCGGCTGACATTGAGCCATCAGTCCGCGAATCGCAATCGATATCGCGGCCAACAAAGAATCTCCGAGCTCGCTCGCGGCTAGCTCTTCGAAAATCTCTATTTACCGTCGCGAGCGAGAGAGTTATGGGAAAATTCGTTCCTCTGCACTCGCGGCTTTACGGCTCGGCGCTGCGCGCGAGCGCGCGCACGTAAATTCCTTTGTACTCTCGATCCCGTGATTTACGACTCATGCGCACGAAAACTTATGAAATGAGCCTTCATATTGACATTGCGTTATAAAGGGCTTCGTTTAATGCGGGAAAAATCGCTCGCTTGCAAGAGAGAGAGAGAGAGCTATATCCTCTTCGTTGGGCGTATGTGCTTTACGATTACCGCAGAGAGCTTTTTCTCGGCTGTTACCGATATATTATACACGAGGCATTAGAGAAATCGAAAAAGGAAAAAATCGGCGCACATACGTGACTGCGGGCCGACGAGCGACGCTCTAAAAATACGCCCCGGTTATCGACTGCTGGACTGCGTCATTTCACGAACCGAAAACAAACCCCGCTCGCTGCTATATGCCATTAGCTGCGTGTCAGTTGTATATGTATATCCGCGAGGGAAATTGCAAAACGACGCATCGAACTCGCCGCGCCTCGTTTTTCCCCGGCAGAGGCTTTCGAAGCTCGAAACGAAAATTTGCTGCGGAATTATCTTTGTGAATTTTTGACATCGAGAAGCAGACCGGTATACGCGAGGCCGAATCTGGATCGGCCCGAGAAAGAGGGACGCAAGCTCGGCGCGTAAGCTTCGTCATGCGTGATCGCCTCGAACAAGCGGTGAGCTGTTCGCGACCGGTCGGCTTCGCAGTCCGAGAGCGGAAAATCGCTCGCCTCTAATTAGAGGCCGGACTCGCGTCTATTTTTCGATAAAACGATTTTTCGGCGCTCGTAAACAAACCCCGGCAAAACAGTTCTCCGCCGCAGACAATGCGATCGCGGGAGGCTATATCCTCGGAAGTCGGAGAAAAAAAAAAAAAAAAGATCACCTATACTCTACACCGCAGGAGTATAGGAATCGGTTCCCATCGGCGGGCGGCAAAAAAATCGACCGAATTCCCGGCGCGACTCGAAAGGCCTATGTCGGCCTCTTTGAGCTGCCTCCTCCGCTGCCGGACTATCGCGCTGATATCATCTCTCGCTCTCGGACTTCCTTCCTGCGCTTCGTGTCACGTATATATACTCTCGCTCTCTGTATCCTTCTCCTTTTTATACGCTGCTTCGCTTTTATTTCGCTCTCGGACGTGTCTGTGTGTGCGCAGGGATGAGTCGGCTTATGCAACGGGAGAGCCCGCGGAGCGATAATTCCTATGCGACGCGATATATACCTGTGTGAGCGATTCGCGGAAACTCCTACGGTGATTTATCTTTCGTGCGAATCGGCGCGTTTTATCGAGCGGCGTGTACAACGATAGTAGAGAAGAGATCATCTATAAAATTGCTCGACGGAAATAGCATCGACCGAATTGACGCATGACCCCTTAGTCATAAACTCGAGTCGGCACAGAGCGAAACTCGGCTGAATTGCAAATACCTTCTATCCGCGAGTCGTGTATATCTATCGCTCTCGAATAAATACGTCGCTTGCAGACGCGAGACGTCTCTTGCGCACAATGTGAGAAAGTGTATATATATATGGATGCGCTTGTCGAGAGCCGTATATGTTCTGCGCGAGAGATTATCAGAGGTTTCTGCGCTACACCTGTTATTGAATAATCACGCGCACGTGCGCACATGCCTGCGGTAGCAGATCGTTCTCCTCGAGTCCATAAATAAATTTCGATGCATCTGTTGTGATAAATATCAATAGGAGCGTTTTTACATCATCGCGCTCCACGATCCGATAAGTCCATTTTTATCACGCTCTCGGGAGGCCGTACACGTTTTAGGCGTGAACCTAGCCGAGGCAACAGGATCATTCCTCCTTATCTGCTGTGTGTGCCTAGTCCTGCCATTGCTCTTCGCAGAGTCGTGTATACAGGCAGACCGTACACTACTCGGTTCGATGGGAAATTACCCACCTGGACGGATACGATTTCTTCCTATTTTATCCCGCGTGTGAGTCGAGTTTACGCGTGACCTTGTAGCGCCGCGGCTGCTCGTGTACCGGAAAAAGCGAGGATTGAATTATTCTTGATTTGATTCGCGATCGAGGAAGAGAGAGAGAGAGAGTCGATTTCATTTGCAATTATACTCACCCGTTTTCTATACGCCGAGAGAGATGATGGCAATTTCTCTAAAAATCGCTGACCATCGAGGCGCTTTTTGCGGGATGTGCAAAAGGGAAAGCTCATCCAGCAGCGGCCAATATTTTTCCCCCCATTTGTCGCGCTTGTCGCTGTCGTCGTACCTCTGTCGTTATACCCACGTAATCCTATACGTGAAATCGGCTCGGAGCGTTGAGTTACCAGAAATCCTCAGCGCCGGTAAGAGTTTCGACCGCATTCGGCACAAACTGCGTTTAACCGACCAGGCGACGATCGAAAAATAAGACACGCGCTTGACGAATGCCGACGCAATTATTTAGGTGCGGAGAATCTACCATCGCTATGGCCGAGGACTAGATTAGAGACTTTACTCATCTCGCACGCGAGTCCGGGGCAGCGTTGACACGCAAAAGTAAAAGAGGCACGTAAACGCTCCCGACACGCGATCCTCGCTCCCGTTACTGTTATTAACGACCTTCTTAGAGACGCGAGACGTTCTCAATTATATTTTTCGACAGGCTCGATTGGCGCCCGTAATAATGGGCTACGCTGGATAGTCTCTCTTTTCGGTACACGTGCTCGCGGTGGGGGTGATAAATCGCTCGTTATTATCCGAGGAAAGTAGGTAAGAGCTTTGATTCGCGCGCGCGGGATTATTTTGTTTACACAAGCCGCATTTGCATAAGCGCGTTTCGCCTCGGGCCACACCGGGGAGTGGTGTGTGTGTGTGTTTGCTCGAGGTAATTGCTCCGGTCATTGTTCGCGGGAGTCTCTACATCATTCGCGAAATGTGCAGACGGCTGCGGTGCGAGTACAACTTTCGAAACGCGCGTATGTACTCGCGTGTCCGTGCGGAAAAGGCGGGAGAAAAATATGGGCAAATTTATTCCACACTCGTATAGAGCCTAACGAAAGCGTTCGGCTCTCTCCCTCTCTATAATGATATCCACCGTTACATCTAATTAGCCAGGAGCTTTTTCCATTAAATCCGCGCAATTACCAAGTTTTTCCCTCGAGCTAGCCGAGTCGAAATTATTCATGCCCGTCTCCATTAAACCGGCGATTTAACGCGGCTAAGCATCAGCCGTACTCGAAAATCCTCGAATTAATGTGACACCTCGACTTTCGTACAATTAGCGCGCGTGTACGTATAACGTACATTATAATATGCGCCGAGGCAGCGAAGCTTCGTATGACGCCTCGTCCGCTAGTTCGCGCGGATTTTCTCACGGTTCTGCTTTCGAACGATTTTTCGAGCAGTCGGTCAGTTTAGACGTGTTTTATTTTTCGCGGGTGCAAATCAGATGGTAATACCGGAATACGTTAGCATGTGCTTTGCGTTAAATATGATTTTCCGACGCTTTTGATCTCGTATACAGCCAGACAGCGAACATCAGAGAGGAGCGTATAAATATATAATCGTAAGGTCAGTGGCTCGCCTCAAAGTCGGCGCATCTGCGCTCGATCAATTATCGGGCCACGACGTCATAGAAAAAAAAAAGAAAGGCCGTAAAGCACTTCGCGCCGCTTGGAAAAATCAATTACCTATTCGATATTCTCAGCAGCAGCGGCTGCCAGTCAAACGGGACTTTTCTCTCCTCGCGATTCTCCTATGCGGTAGCCGGATTATCGAGATCCCTTATCTCGAGCGATTGCTCTATTGGCGACGCGGCATTAATCTGATCCTTACTCGCTTTTTTTTTTATTTTTTTTTCGAAAAAGGCGTTATTATTTTTCGTTCTTTATCGCCGCCGAGAGATAATACCAGGCAGGCGCGAGTTGAGCAAACAGTCTTTTTGCATAGTTCGCTCTCGTATAAGCGCTCGTTACTTTTAACGAACTCGCGCGCGGCGTTATTTAATTTAAAACGCGTTAGATCGCGCGATAAGCCAGCTGTTCGAGAGCGAGCAAAGAATGACGAAGTGCAGCGCGAGCTCTCGACTCTCGAGATAAATAAATGAAGTTATACGCTCGCTGCAGTCTCGTGCCATTCGTTCGTGTCGGCTCGGGCTTTTTTTCGAAAACGCAAACTGCTCCGAGCCGAAGACCTCTACCGCCCACATCGTCGTCTCCGTTAGAGTGTGGATTTCTATGCGGTTTATTCTCCGTTTATATTTTCATGCAGCATGGACCGAGCGGATATAGTTATGAAGCGGACCGATAAATTACTTAACGTTATTAAACCTGATATATTCGCTGCGATTCGCCGGGGGTGTAATTTCCTTTTAATGAGACGTTTGACAAGTAACGTTTCATTCGGATATTGCGTACGTGAATACATTAAACTCGCGCCGCAAGAGAGAGCGTTATTATAATTAAAATTACGTTCGATAAATCGCATTCACTTCGATTCGTATAACGGCTCGGACCATTATTTCGCCTTCCAAGTCCATAAATTATCGCACCCACGAAACAAAGGAAAAATCGCCTGCGTAAAGTCGCGCGCGTGCGCCCATTCATGCGATCCGCGCAGGTTTGATGAAAGAAAAAAAAAAAAAAGAGACGAGGCGATCCTCCAAACACCTGCGCACGCGTTATCCCGCGACGACGCTCTCCCGAGAGATCGTCCGCCGCATACATATACCCGAGGCATGAATGAAAAACGACCGGTTCCTTTGCAGCGCGCGGAATAATCCCCCTCGCTCTCCCGCGATGCACGTGCGCGCGTGTCGGCATGCCGGGAGGCTGCCAGCCGGTTTTGAGTATTATATGCGCGAAATGTGTATTACACACGCTGCTCGAGAGGATTTTGCGATTTTTTTTTTTTTTTTTTTCAACCGCTTGATCATTCAGGTTATGTGGGTATTGTATTTTGTGGATAATTTTGAGTTAGAGTGAAAGCGGTCATTACGGCATGAGCGTCCCGAGTGTAGGGCCAACATAAGTGAGCGTCAAAAAATTTTTTCGAACTTTCAATCCGCGCATCAGTGTTTACAGGCGTATATCACTCATGCATAAATGCAAACAAGCGTAGCGCGCGGCAGACTAAACGGAGATTCTTTCGCTTAGACGCGCCGATAAATATTACTTATAACGACCGGGCGCGAAAGTGCGAACGAGCCTTTCA
Organism: Trichomalopsis sarcophagae; assembly: GCA_024372645.1. Taxonomy (NCBI): domain Eukaryota; kingdom Metazoa; phylum Arthropoda; class Insecta; order Hymenoptera; family Pteromalidae; genus Trichomalopsis; species Trichomalopsis sarcophagae. Next base: position 2,284,828 of record QLSS01000012.1, read on the forward strand.
GCGATTCGCCGATTTACGAGCCGCTCGACGAAATTGCTCGCGAGAGAGCTAAGCCTCTCTGCAATTTCGTCCCGGCGCGAATTTTAGGCGGTTCTCGGATAAATTGACGCTCTTCTGGATTTTTATACTCGTTACGAGGCGAGCCGGGGCTTGCATTATTATATAAATCGCCCGAGAGATCGCTATCGGTTGACGCTATCATAAAGTCATCAAAAAATCTTCTCTCGAACGTTATACTTACACTTGTTCGTTACAGACTGGAAAATAAATACAGAGAGCTTATCGCGAGGGATCGCGCGCCTACATCAGTTTAGAGAGGAATAATGAGCTGTCAGTGGAGATGGATCTCGGGCAAGTCGCGCAACGCGTACCCGAGTAGTACACCGGGCCGTGTCGCTTTATCTGTGAATAAGTGCTCGGCGTTTGTTCAACGATTTTTTTCTCGGATAATTGCTGGTCTTCTAAACTTGCATCCATCGGTGTAGCATTTCCGATCGCGAAACCACACAGTGGCAAACTGTCGAGCTTCCTCCCACGGACGAGCGTCTGCTCGTAGCCGCAGTGGGCGTCGTCGCGTCGTAGGCTGCGCATCGACCCAATAAACATGCCGTTGGCTCGGAAACGAGAGATTTATCATACGGGATTTTCCTCGCCTCGATTTCCACGCTCTGCGGCAGGGACAGTTTTAGGACTCGTACAAGTCTATTTATGGCCCGAAACGATATCAGCAGATTTTCAGTTTACGATCGGCTAATGTGTCCCAATTATAATCCATCGGGCGCACATAAACCCGCGCGCACTTCGATGAAATTACAAGCTGGTACGTTTTCGCGTCGATTCGTTGTTTCCGGTCGTAAAGCGCCTCTCGGCTCTCGCTACTCGGAGCCGTAGAAACTCGTTTCCATAGGACAAGCTGATGGCGAAGCCTCGGCTCCTACGCGCTAATTTCTAAAAACGAAATTCATCCGATGAGAGTTGATCGCGCTCGTAAAGGCCGTGCCGCTTTTTCCGACTGGGCTGAGCTACGTGGGCGTATGGCGGAAGAGGTACTCGGCAGCGCAGATCGCGGATGTACACTCGAAGGAGGAGGAAGAGGAGGAGGAGAAAATCGCTGACGTTTACTGGCGGGAAAAATCACGGGGGATTGATCGTCGTGATTTTCGAGCGCAGCTCTCTGTCATTAGGCTGCGCGGCTCGTTATTTACGACACGGGTGTTGGAATCAATTCTCGCCTTCGAAAACCGATCGATTCTCCCGAGCAATTCAATCGCGAGATCGAGACGTCTCGCGAAACAATTAAAATGCCTCTCGCTGCTGTCTGTGCGCTGGGGGAAAAAGTCGGCTCGTAAAGCTCCTTATCTTATATTGCGGCGGGCGATCCAACATAAATAAAACCTGTGTGCGTAGCGACGGCGAACAATTGACGCCCGAAGGATAAGATTGATCGCGCCTAGGAGCCTTGCAGAAGTGGACTCGCTCTTCTCACTCGTATGGAGAACGAAAGCATCAAGCGCGTGTTTCCGCGTGCGTCAGTTGCGGCAGGGAAGGCTCAAAGGTGCGCGATGAGCTTATCTCTGCGTGCGAACGTCCCGTATACAGATCAGAGCGGCTTCTTATCGGACGAGCTTCGCAGGAGGATCTCGTGGCCCGATGCCGCGGAATCATTGTTCCACTTGGACCAGAGCTGAACTGGATACGTCCGCGTCGGAGGTCTAATCAGCTCTTTAGAATTGCGTGTCTATATCCGTCTGCGCTCTTGATATTAATATTAGATTACTATACTTGTACTACTTTCGACGTATTAAATTATACTTTCGTTCTGAAACGCTTATATATAGTTTGTTTTTTTGCTACATTCCGAGATACGCGCGCCGAGCGCGATCGCATAAATTATCAATTTGATTAGCGCGAGCGAACGCTGATAATTTTAATAGAAGCGGAATTGGCGAAATGTTTGCTGCTCTAAAAGGATTCGCTTGTAGCGCTTATACATCCGAATGACGAGCAGGAATCGATGCTGCTCCTGCATACCTCCATCTAATAAAGCCGTATAAAATTAAAATCGAATTCAAAATCGAGATAATTAATGTCGAGGCCGCGCAGTTGAGATCATTGTGCACTGCATCGGCTCTCGCGCACAAAAGGGCCGACGACGATGGGCAAAAAGCGATTACGTTACATCATAGAGCTCTCGCATAAACCCAATTTCATGCACCGAGCCCTCTCGCGCGAGTGCGCGCGTGATTAATGCCCCGGCGGCGTTGCGCGCATTAGAGATTCTCGTATATATATATATATATATATATATATATACGACTGGCGTTATTCCCGCGCGATGACTACATTGTTGTTCGTAGAGAAGTTGAAAAAACGCAGGCGATGGGTTCTAAAAATACCCCTGCGAACGATCGACAAAAAAAAAAAAAATACACGCACACCCGCTTTGATCGAGCGGCTTCTCGCTAGTGTATAAATACACATCCCTAATTAAAACGCAGCCGCAATTAGCGAGCGCTCGTGTTTATACCGTATAATACGCAGGAGAGAGAGAGAGAGAGAGAGAGAGAGCTTACGCTCGTTTTGCTCGTCGGAAAAATGATACGGCTCGAATCGAGAGAGAGAGGTGATTACGGACGGGACTCGCTAATTAAGATCGTCGCGGGCGGCAGCTTTTAATGTCCATTGTGATGAGCGGAGATGTATGACGATGCGGCGAGTGCGTGTAAAATTAGCGATGTGGACTTTTCGAATCGGCGCGGGAAAGTCAATCTCACCGGTATGCGCAGAGGAATCGAGCCCCACGAGGTCAGCCATACCTGAACTGCACCGATCATGGGACCGGCGCTTCCGCGATTCGAAAGAGACGATAAATCTCCCCGGTCGACTGCACTGGCTCTGCTCCTCCGCTACGTGTAGCCTTTTCAATAAACTTACGAGTTCGTGTACGTTCCGCGATTATGCTCGCGAAATATTCCGAAAAAGCATCCCCCGTCGAATACATCATTACGAGCCCGGATTTTTGCGTAAATAATTACGCTTATTTACTTAGCGAGCATCCTTTAGCCGTTTTACGATCGCCGCGCGGAGAATTTGCCCGCACGGCTTTGCACCTTGGGGATCGCAGGCTGCAATTTTTGAGGCAATAACTTATATATGACCTCTTAAAACAAACCAGTTTCGCGTGCGCGCAGCTCTGCTTACGACCGCGCTCCAGAGCTGCTTTTCCGCGTATTACACACCAGGCTACCCTCCGTTTTTTTCGCCTCTCGATTTTTTCCTCAGGATAGCCTCTGCCCGGTGGTCGTTCTATGTGTATACGAGGGAGCCAAGCGTTCGGTGTTTATTGCTCTTCAATCTCCTTAGTCCCTTATTCGATGGATTTATAGCTCCTCGAGAATTCAAAAACAAGTTTTTCAGAAAAAAATCTCGGAATCAATCGTCGAGTAGATGTTCGAGTGTCGCTGCACTGACGCAACGCAGCAGTTATCTCGCAACTTCCTCGCGCGCGTCCGACAGACTTTTTCGATCGAGAATCTAGGCCACACTACGCGCGCGCGCGCGCGCACTCGTGAAATAATCCCCGCAAATAGCTCGAGCGCAGAAAAATCCCGACGATAAACACGGCTCTCGAAGCGCTGGCGTCTCGCTCTCAATATGAAAAGCAACGTTGTTGTCGGCGCATGAATGAGCGAACGGGAAAAATCCGCTCTCTTGAGTGCGACAGAGAGAAGACGCTGGTATTCTCGCGCCGAAGATATAGTCGCCGCGACGACTGCTGCTTATCTCTCGTGAATGTGTAATTTCGTCTTTGCACGAGCGACCTCTTTTTCCTCGCGTTTCAAGGGGGTTTATCACCGCCGGGCCGCTTGTGTAAAGAGGAAAAAACGCATTTTATCTCGCGGGATGAATCCGAAAAATGTTCCGAGTACGCGTATACCCGCGTTGTATAACCTGTCAACAGTTTGCCTAAAATCGAAAACTGGTCAGGTATATCACTTACTGCGTAATGCTAAATTACACGCCACGTGCTCATTACCGCCGTTTCAGCCGCAAGGGGGAGAGATAAGAAAACTCTGTCCTCGTCTGGCTCTCACTTTATTTATTTATTTATTTATTCTTTTTTTTTTTTTTATTTAAAAAACAGTTAGGATTCGCGTCGGTGGCTCTCCTGCAGCCTCAGCGACGCCCGCAGTTCCTCGTTCAGCGAGTCGTACGTCTCCGTCATGAGTAATCTCGTTTTGGCCATCAGCTCGGGCACGTCCTCCAATTCCAGGCCTTCCGTCGGTATCGCCGGCAGCGCCTTCATTATTATCTTACCTTCGAACGAATCGACTCGATTCAGAGCGGCTGTTCTTTAGAGATTCGGATTACTCGTAGCTCGCATACCTGAATCGAAGCGCTTCTCCTTGATCGACAGGAAGTAGTACTCCGAGTAGACGACCGGGAGTATGGGCAGCTGGAACTTGATCGCCATGTAGAAGGCGCCCCTCTTGAACTCGTGGATGCCACCCTCGTGGTACCTCGTGCCCTCCGGGAAGATCCAGACCTTCACCTGCTCGCCGTCATCTCAAAGAGATATCGGTATAGGGAAGCGTAACGAGCTTATATAATATAAATACCTTCTGCTCCTTGTAAGTCCGAATGGCGTCCTCGAGAATCCGGCCGTACTTGTGCCAGTTCTTCTTGTCGATGAAGATGGTGCCGGAGAGCCAAGCGGACAGTCCCGTGGGCCAGCCGTAGAAGAGAAGCTTCTTCGCCACTAGCGCGCACTTCCTCATGATCGGCCAGACGCGTATCGTGCCCATGAAGTCGAAGGCGCTCTGGTGGTTGGCCACGATGATGCAGGCGCGGTCCAGCGCTAGGTGCTCCTGGCCCCTGATCTCGTACGAGAGCCCGAGCACCGGGATCAACGGCATCGACATCCTGGCGAACAGTCTGAGCTCAGAGGCGAGCTTTCGGTTAGCTTCACCCACCATAGGCGTCCGCTCTGCGATAGGATACGTCGATCGGGTATACTCACAGATGATTCAGGACGTCCATGGGGTGAAGCAGCGCGTACGGCAGGAGGATGCTGGATACGATGCCGCAGTAGCTGTAGTAGAGGGCATATTTCAAGTAGAATTTCACGTGGGAGAATAATTTGCCGAGTGACATTGCTAATGCGCGCTGTCGACGCGAGTACAAACGAGGCAATTTTTCCTCGCCGCTTTACCCGGCAAACTAGCTGATAAGCAAACTGGGCTATGCCTCGTATCGCGTTTTTCCACCTATCAAGCGTAAATTAAATTCTGCCATTTTTTTTTGTTCTGCCGCAGCTTGCGCCTGCAGTCCTCTCGGCTCGTTCTCCTCCAGCTGCGACCTCGTCTCGGGCCAGTGCCATTGCAGGCCCAACGTCATCGGTCGGCAGTGCGACAGGTGCCTGGTGAGTAGAAAGATTTTCTCTCTTAAATAGTGTTAAGCTAAAAATTGTCGTAATATCCCATGATAAAATCGAAAGCCGGAGTACTGGGGCCTGTCGACGGGCGCCGGCTGCTCGGCCTGCAACTGCGACCCGACGGGCTCGCTCAACGCCTCGTGTCTGGAGGCGAACGGACAGTGCCACTGCAAACCCGGCGTTGCTGGATCGCGATGCGAGACCTGTCTTCCGGGATATTATGGATTTTCCCAGAATGGATGTCAGCGTGAGTTTTCTACCTATCTTTCCGCTCATCGTTTCTAAACGCTCCGTCGTCTATAAAATTAACAAAATCACCCTCCAGTCTGCGAGCCCTGCAACCGTCCCGGCCACATCTGCGACCAGCTGACCGGTCGTTGTTCCTGCCCGGCCCTTAGCGTGGGCGAGCGCTGCGACCGATGCCGCCCTGGCAGCTACGACCTGCGGCCCGGCCTGGGCTGTCGAGCTTGCAGCTGCAGCGCCGCGGGTTCGCACAAACAGCAGTGCGGCCCGAGCGACGGCCAGTGTCCCTGTCGCGAGGGATTCGCCGGCAGACAGTGCGACCGTTGCGCTTCCGGACACTACGACTACCCCCGGTGCAAGCCCTGCAACTGCGACGTCAACGGCTCGCTCGGCGAGTGCGACGACTCCGGGCAGTGTCCCTGCAAGCCGAACGTCCTCGGCAGGAGGTGCAACCAGTGCGACGAGGGCACCTTCGGTCTCTCGGCCGATAATCCCAAAGGCTGCACCGAGTGCTTCTGCTTCGGCAGGTCGACCGAGTGCAGACAGGCCGGGCTCAGCTGGGGACAGAGGCGACTGCTTCGACCGAGGGTTCTATACGTCAACGACACCGTCAACGAAGTCGTCGTAAGTGTCATCGCGATTTGAGCTCTGCTGGGCTTGCGCATTAACGCATTAAATTTTTTTCAATAGCTCACCAACTACGGCTCCTCCGTAGTTCTGCCGTACTTCAACGGCGGACTGAACAAGACGAACGCTCTGTACGTGGTACCCGGAACCGACGGCGACGTCACGCTGCCCGTGAACTACTACCGCGAGTGTCCGGTCTACTGGCAGTTGCCCGATACATTTTTGAGTGACAAGGTGACTACATAGGTGACACGATAATACACTCGATTATTAAGGGCAATCGTTGAGAAAAACGCATCATCGTCTGTTTCGATTTCAAGATCGTCTCCTACGGCGGAAATCTCCGATTCACAACGATAACCGAGGGCGGCTACGTGCTGAGATCGGGCCACCGTTTCCCTCTGGTCCAGCTGCAGGGCAACGGAATCGTCCTCGAGTACTACCCGCCCAATTCGAACAACGAGAGCTGCTACGTCGTGAAAATGCACGAGACCGGCTGGCAGCTGAAGAATCGACCGGACTTGAAAGTCACCAGGGAGCTCATGATGATCGTCCTTCAGAACCTGCAGTACATCTTCGTCAAGGCTTCCGACTACACCGACTTTTCTCGGGCCACGTGAGTTTATCAAAATTCCATGCAACCTCGTCCAATAATTACCATCCGCAAGATTAATCGTTCGTTGAAAAACTTGCAGTCTGCTAGAAGCATCGCTGGACGCGGCGGTGCTGACCGCGAGCCATTCGCCGCCCGTGGCGAGGAGCGTCGAGCAGTGCGACTGCCCCGAGGAGTACACCGGCACATCCTGCCAGGATCCGAACCGAGGCTACTATCGCTGGCGCGACAGCAACGTCACTAGCAGCAGCGGCTACGTCGAGCTCATCGGTCGCGCCCGGCAATGCCAGTGCAACGGCAGGTCCGAAATCTGCGATCGCGAAACCGGACACTGTCTGGTGAGTACAAGCCGCGGTTATTGGGTTACTCGCAGTGACCTTGGGACGCGTGGGTATATTTGATGAGCTTTGATTTTACTTATGCACTGTGGAAAATTTTAACTCTCGGCGCGTTCTCCGCTGCTTCTAACGACAGCTTATACCTTACGATACTCGAATTCGCTTATATAAACGCGCTGGTTGCCACGAAGGCTGTATAAAATATCAATTTTACAATCTGACAATGCTCGCGCATTCGGATAGCGGAAGTATCACGCAACGCGCTACCGCGCGATCATTACGGCACGTTAAGTTCATAGGTGACGTTACACTCGACTGCCTGCGAAACTCGATACTCTCTCTTTCGCGTCGCGTAAAAATCGCTTTCATTCCGGAATCTAGTCGCGCTCGGTTAGTATTACGACTGGAAAATATAAAAATGACGTGAATCCTAATTTTTTTTTTTTTTTTTTTTTTTTTCATCAGGATTGTCGAGACAACACGGCCGGCGTTTTCTGCGAAGTCTGCGCCGAGAGCTACTACGGAGACCCGAATTTCGGCGGTTGCAGGGAATGCCCGTGTCCGCAGACCGACAAGAAGTTCTCCAACACCTGCATCGTTCGCGCGGACAACGAAGTCGTCTGCGTCTGCAAACCCGGTACGCATCGTAGAATATACAACAGTCGATTAAAAAGAAAAAAAAGTTTTCTAAATCTTTTTACCGGCACAGGCTACGCGGGCACGCGCTGCGAGCGCTGCAGCTACGGTTACTACGGCTATCCCAGCACACCGGGAGGCAGCTGCACGCCCTGCAAGTGCAACGCCGCGGGCAGCGCGAGCGACGAGTGCGACACCGAGACCGGCCAGTGCAACTGCAAACCCGGCTCTACTGGTCGGGACTGCTCGCAGTGCACCCAAGAGCGACACGTTTTCATCGGACTGAACTGCATGTGTGAGTGGAGACTTTGATTTGCGAGCGAGTCGTGATCGTCGACCCGCAGAGCTGAATTTTAGCTTACAATAGAGGAAGTTGTATGGGAGAAATGCTCGATTGGGAAGTGGATGTTCTTTATGAATCATTTTCAGCCTGCAACGACAACTGCACTGGGATACTCCTGGACGACATGGATGACATGAAGTACAATTTGATAAACGCGACGACCCACATTTCTACGGGGTACATCGCGCCTCCCTGGGAAGAGTTGGCTAATATGGACGATAACGCGACGATGCTGTTCGAGGAACTGGCGATTCGCAGGCAAATAGAGGACAGACTCGAGCACATTCCCTGGAATAACTACAAAGATCTTTCCAAGCACGCGGAAAACCTCTTGAGCGACGTATGTCGTCGGAAGCCTTATTCGAGAATATTGTAGTACGTACTTTACAGCCTGTTCTCTCTGATTGCAGGTGATCGGATTGGCGAACGATGCAAGAAGCATCAAGTCGCAAAGCGGCGACATTAGCAACAACGTGTACAGTTTGAAAATGGAACTCGAAGGGTTGAGAAGCGAGCTGAATGGTACCATCGTGGAACTTGCGTATTACGGAAACGACGATAAGAAAGTGGAAATTAAAAAAGTTCTAAAAGAGGCTAAGAAGCTACTGAACGAAATGAAGCTCGACCTGCCGAAGAGAACGAAGACGTTCCAACTTTTGATCAAGTAAGTTATTGTCGATTAAATTATTTTTATTGCTTTTACTGAAAATTACTATGTTGTCCCCAACAGCGAATGTACAGAATACATAGACTGGCTCAATGACTTGGTCGACTCGATGGAACCTTTCGAGAAAGTCAAAGAATCTGCTCACGACTATTCTCTCAAATTGAAAGACATGATGAAAAATATGGAAACGACGATGGAGACTATGTTCACGTACGATACACTCTACAATGAAGTAAACATGACCTATGAAATCCTATCCTATCAACAAGAAGGAATTGATGAAATGAACAGCGAGATCAAAGATTCACTCGAAGAAGGCTCAACTCTTGTGGATGAAGCGAGAGGGTGTATCGTTGACAGTGAAAATAACATACTGGACATTCCGGATCTGAGAAATAAACTTGCGCAATCCACGAATAATCTCGCTACCAAGGAGGGAATTCTGCACCGACTGAATTACGAGTACAAAAACAAATACGTGAATCCAGCGATCGCTCACGCTCAAAATCTCTCGGACTATGTAGATCAATACGTAGGGTAAGTGTGTATAGACTTGTCGCAAAATAGAGTGTACGAGGGAGTATTTCATTCAAGAACTTTGTTCATTTTTGCAGATTATTTTCGGAAACCAGAGCTCAGGCAGCTAATCCTTTAAAAGCAAGTCAGGCCTATAAAAATATCGTCGACGGTTTGACTGAAGCTAAACAAGCTGCTCAGGAAGCTAATGAAATTCTTGATGATGTGACCGATAGGGTGTTCCCTCAAGGGCAAGATGGAGATTCTTTGCTAGATGATGCTTTGGAGATCGGATTGCGATCGAGCGACCAATTGGAACGAACAATGAGTCATAGCTCGCCAATTATGCAGGCAAGAGGTCAACTAGAAAGCCAAAAACAATCGGTTGCTGGTTTAAAAGATTCCTTGAATAGCACCGGAAATAAGGACAACCAGATAAATGTCAAACTTCGAGAATTGCAGAGCGACAATAAAAATTGTAAGTTTTTTAATCAAATAAAGTTTTAAACAATTTTCTAATGCTAAAAATGCATTTACAGTACAAGATAGACTGAATGATATCCTAAATGAAAATATGGAAACTGCCAATTCTATTGCCGATACAAGGCAATTAATCGAAGATTATCAACAAGGTATCTCAGATGTTTTGGTACCCAAATTGCAAGATTTGAAGAACAAAGATGACTCTAGCATAAGCCTTGCCAGTGAAAAACGTAAATTACAAGAGATAATATTTTATCGCATTAGCTTACAGTAGAACGCAATAATTAATCTCATGTATTTTTATGTCTAGTTGCCGAAGCTCAAAGCATCATCAAACTAGCCGACGCTAAACTGACTAGTATGGCAACAGCTTCAATAAAGCGTCAAATGGAATTCGACAAGTTCAACGGCACAATGTCGGCCAAGTTGAAAATGTTAAAGGATAAAATTGCTGAAGCAAGAAATACGGCCGATGGAGTAAGCAATTCAATTTTCACTATAGACGTAGTTCAAAAACACAAGATTCATAAGTACTATTTCATTGCAGATTCGAGTTTCCATGAAATCTGCAGAGGGCAAAAAGTGTACAAGATCTTACAGGCTGACAGACTTGCAACCTTCGGAAACCACGTCGATACTGATGACACTCGCTATTCCTCATTACCAAAGAGAAGGACTGCTGTTCTACCTTGCAAGTAGTACTAATGTAAGTTGCAAACGGCTCGAGATTGCGTGAGAATTTTCCGGATCGATTTAGTAAAATGTGGTTTGGTTCTAGGACGACTTCGTAGCCGTGGAAATGTTCGAACGTAGGATAAGGTTTGTGTGGAATGTAGGAGGCGGCACTGGTGTCGTGACGCACCCGGAGGTACTCGATGCTGGTGATCCGCGCACGGATGAAACGCTATGGTATCGCATAGAAGCTGAAAGGTATTTGAGACGCGTTTAAACGATTGGCAATATCTATGTCACATATTAAACTTTTATTCTGATTCGCTAATCACAGAGTAAGGCACATTGGAAAACTGACTGTTAGTAAACAACTAACGAGATCGAGCAAGTATGCGCCAGTAGTAAACCATACGAGCGCAGAGTTTGGTAGATTTGATATCACGACGATGGATCGCGTATGGATTGGTGGCTTGCCGGAACTGCAGATCAAGCCTCCCGAACTTTTAGCTTCGAACGGATTGCCTGGCTGCGTGCATCAGGTTCATTTGGATGGCAGGCCGATCGGTCTCTGGAACTTTATAAGTACCGCGCCTGACAATGCCTGTCAACCGTGCGTCGAAGGGTGAGTTTTTGATAATTTAAAAAATTTAGTTTGTCCGACATTAAAATTAAAATAATACCTCTTACACTCTGTTTCTTTTTTGCAGCGTTGAAAAGATTAGCAACGATATCAGTTATAGCTTTAACGGCGAGGGCTACGCTGTTCGAAATCGCGTCATATCCGGTCCTTATAACAAATACATCTTTGGAGTTTCCATTAACTTTAGAACCTTTGATGAAAATGCCTTACTATTTCTCGCAATTGATCCAGAAAAGGTAAAAGTTATAAAAAATGCGTTAATGTATCAATTGATTATAGTTTTAATAATTTTTTACACAATTTTTTTAACTCCACAGCCGGACGGTTACATAGTGATATTCCTCCACGAGGGCCGCGTGATCTTACACATAGTTTATGGCGGTAACGTCAGCTTCGAGATGTCCTCGACTTTCCGCTACAATACTGGCAACTGGACGAAGGTCGATGCGTTCCGACAGTTCCAGAATCGTAAGAACATCGAGAAATGCAGCTTAAGCGTCGACGGCGAGAACGAAAAGAAGATCGGCTCTCCGACTCCTCAGCCTCGTAAAGAGGACATACCTGACCTCTCGAATGCCAAGTACTTCATTGGTGGTGTGCCACCCAGTTTCGGAATAGATGGCTTCGTGCTACCGACTCAAATTTCCTTCCTTGGATGCATGTCCAATATCAATGTCGGCGAGGGATACGATCCCATGGCCGAACAATATTTCGGCATTGAATCAGGATGTCGAAATAAGCCTATGACGATAGTCGGCTTCCACGGAGACGGATACTTAGAACTTCCAGGAGTACAACTTCGTAAAAAGGAGTCTTCTATCAGTTTTTCGTTTAGAACGTTACAAAGCAACGCTATGCTGTTGCTGTCGACGTTCCAGGGACCTGAAGAGAGACTTTTCGGCATTCCTGATCAAGAATTAATTGTAAGTTTGCTTCTTTATTTATTAATATCGATTACTTGATCTGTGCAGTTATTCGACGACTTTCATTTTGCAGAAGGACAATTACTACTCGATAGCTGTGATCGACGGGCGCGTGCAAGTGCGCCTGAATAACGGTAAGGGTGAGCTTTTGCTGCAAACCAATGGTACTTTCAACGACGGCAAGTACCACACAGTTATGGTAATAAAAAAGAGAAAAGAGATCGTACTTAGGATAGACGACGCGTACCAAACCAACGACAAACTTGTTACGGGTCTAGCGATCAAAGCCCCCCAGTTTGGTGGTCTATACTTGGGTGGACTGCCGGCTTTGATCAATAATACTAAAATGGTGGCCACAAATACTCCTCTGAGTGGAGCCATGAAAAATGTCATTGTTGACGACAAGTAAGTTTTTTTTAATAATTAATTTTCCAGCCGTGGCCTAACGATCTCATTTAAAATTTTGTTTTTCTTTACAGCAAAGTTTTGAAATTCGATGATGCCGTATCCTTCGAGCACGCTTATATCGGTCGTCAAGGTCCCAGCATAGGCAAAGATCCTCCTGTCTACTCGTTGTCGGCTTCGCTGTCGAGAGGGTTGTCGACTCAGCCAGAGGGATGTCAGAAGATCCCGTACTACTCGCTGGAACCTGGCGCATTAAAGTTTGGCGACAAGCCGCAAAGCCACACGCAACTTTACCTCAATTTTGAAAACTTTTGGCTTCAGAAAAAAGTCATAGAGTTTGATTTTCGAACGTACTATCCAAACGGTTTACTCTTTATTACTCCGGTATGCCCGAATAATTTAATTGAAATTAGGACCATTTTTCCTTCTAAAACAGTAGTCACAAAATTTGAATTTTTCAACAGGGCATGCGTCAAAAGAACTACCTCATGGTCGCGATTAGAGATGGTCAGCTTGTGTTGATAATCAAGAGCAAGCAGCGCAAAGAAATACTATTCAAGACACCATTCAACGACGGCAATTGGCACCACGTGACGATTGGTCACAGTATCCGAAAGCTCACGATGGTAGTCGATTCTCAGGCACCCGGCAAGGTAAAAGTGCCAAAGAAGATCGGTCTAACAAATGTGATGTATATTGGTGGTATACCTGAAAGCGGCACACCACTACCTGACAACGTTGTTGCTAAACTCGAAACTCTAAAAGGCTGCATCAGAGGTCTCAAAGTCAATGGCAACGTATATGACATGGTTGGTTCAACGAGTAGACCTTACAACGTTGGTCAGTGCTTTCCCAATGTTGAGAGCGGCGCATATTTCCAGGACGAAGCTTACGCAGTTTATAGTAAGTTCGCCTTTTCGTATAGAGTTGAGAATAAAATAATACATTGTGAGCGAAGTATTAAAAAAAATCAATAACTTATTTATAATTAATTATTGCAGAAAAGAACTTCGAGCTCGGTGCCATCTTGGAGTTACAACTAGAATTCCGAACATCAGAACTGACAGGAGTATTATTATCGATAACGGCGTCTGAAGGATCCCCTTCACTGTCGTTAGAATTGCACAATGGTAAAGTCGTCTTATCGAGTAACATGGGCGACGATCAGGCGCTTTACGTTGAACAGGAGTTCAGCAACCCTTACACGATATGTGACAATATGTGGCACAGGATTCAAGCTATTTACAATGACAAGGAGCTTGCTCTCAAAGTCGATGATCTAGATCAAAAGTACGGGCTTCCGGTCAACAATGAAGGTCATTTCATGGGTTCTGCAATCACCAATTCTTTGTACATTGGTGGAATACCAGGTAACGAATTAAAGCATTTTACCCTTGTATACATTATCGTTGCATTAAATTGAAATTGAATAACTGTTAATTTGCATTCTATTTCAGCTTCTGCACCCAAGGGTACTTTAATCACAAGAGATCATTTTAATGGCTGCATACGCAACGTCATGATTGGTGGAGAGCGCCGAGACTGGATCGACATGGCGGAGCTTCACAACATACACTTAAATTCTTGTCCTGTGCAATAAATGTAGGTTTTACATTGAAGGGTTACGAGAGACCCATCACTGAGAAAAAAAATTAAGTTAGGGTTACTCGATAGCACAAAGTAGCACCAACCGGAGAGTCCGGTAGCCAGAGCCGGAGTCCAACATAACATCTAAATGTACCTACGCTGCCTTGCTCGTAAATAGCATTTTGCTTCTGGTTATACTGCATTAATCGATCATATTATCTATTATTGATAATTTTCTAGTTTACGAACAATGTAGATGCGGTAGCACGAGTTCGAAAATGCATCTACTCTGGCCTATGGATTTTGTCCGGTACTGGCTACCGGACTCTCCGCTAATCCTAACTTTGTTTTTTTCTCAGTGCAAGTCCTAACGAAGAACCGCTTCGTCGACCAGATCCAAAGACTGCGAGTCAAGACTGCGCTCGAAGAATGTAGTTGACAATATTACTATCTGCATTAAACTGAAGATTGCGTGAAAACCAAGAAAAACTTGGTCAAATTCGCGAAATGAAGCAAGCATTTGATTACTTTCAAGTATGACGTGTACTTATACAATGTAAGGATGCCATGGGAGGTTTTTCTTAGTTTTGGAACTTAATTGAAAGGAAGAACTTTGATAGAATTTAAAAGACTTATCGAAGCCAAAAGATGCTAATTGATAACGTTTTATTAGTCGAGCTTAAATCACAATGATACTTAGTTCAATCGCTGCAATAAGGATGCGCAAGTCAATCAAATACATTCATCACATCGCATTACAGCCGTTTAGATTTTAAACTAGAATTTTATGTACTTTCGTGTAATTAGCGAAACCACTGCCATATAATATTATGACAATTGAATGTAAGCCAGACATTGTACATCAGTATTTAATATTATTTATTCTTGATATAACATAATTTATGCTGAACAGAAGAGAGCAAGTTTATAGTAAATAGTGAAGAGACATTATGTTTTATACCTAGAAATAATTTAAATAATAATTGCACGTGTTCTAGCTTAATAATTATTATTGTATAAAGAAAATAAATGTGCCCTACATACAAATGCTGGAACGATATAATAAAT
This sequence comes from Trichomalopsis sarcophagae, assembly GCA_024372645.1. Lineage (NCBI taxonomy): Eukaryota > Metazoa > Arthropoda > Insecta > Hymenoptera > Pteromalidae > Trichomalopsis > Trichomalopsis sarcophagae. The sequence continues at coordinate 2,300,023 of QLSS01000012.1, forward strand.
TTAAGGAATATAAAATAGTTGGACATTTTCTTCTTCGTTCTTTTTATTAAAATTAATTAAAGTTAATGTACAAAATAATTATAACCAAATTAATCTTTTTCATTAGCGGCAGTAATCGGATAATTTTTCTTCAACCAGTCTAGTATGTGTGGAATCTTCCGATTATTCCAATCTAAATCATATCGAACACCCTTTAATGCACTATCCAGTGACTCCGCGATGCTTTCTACTTTTTTGCTGTTTTTTTCTATGAAACCGGCATACTGTGAAAATCGTAATTAGATTATGTTATCATCAATTCGTTTTGCATATTATAAACTCGTACACTATTTGAATTACCTTTTCTATAAGTTTTTCTGTCGACATGCTATCAGCAGTGGTAATTAGCACATGCTCGATCATGCTGTTGTCACCAAAACTAAAAAATTATTAAAATGATCAATGAATCCATAAAATATAAGTATATTTTACAAAGTTGTTGATGTATAAAAAAAACTTACGCTTTCAGCATTTTATCATAATTGTTATCCATGAAATCAAGTATTTCATTTGCGCCAATCAGACTGGCATCGACCATTGTGGTAATAATATCTTTTATATCTTGTTTCCTAATTCTATCGCCAGGCGTTATAACAGCTTGTAAAAGCCTATTGAAAATATTATTAAAATTGTGCACACAATCCACATATTGTGTTATAATTTGCAAGGCATAATCAAAAACGTACCTGTTCAATTGCATTGTATTTCTTGAGCAAACCAATGTAGACAAAATTGTCAATTTCTCGATGGCAAAGTTAGTATTTTGTAATTTGTTCCACAAGTAATTCCAATCGTCAGTTGATCCATGTTTCATTGCAGTGCAGTAAACCGCTGATTGCAGATTTGGCGATACTATGAAACTTGAATGAACAGAAATATTACAAAATCGTATAATAATGATTTTGAGATACGGAGCATTAAACCAGATATTACCTATCGTTTTGTCGTAACTTTTTGAACAGTTCCAAAGAATTACTGACACATTCTTTGTGATCGAAATCACACAGCCACTTCAAAAGTATTTCTCTGAACAAAACGTCAAAATCACTGTCTTCGTCATTTTCATCGAAACCGAGCCTCTGGTAATGTGGTTCTAGCAGAGACATAACGTAGAGCTGCAAACATAAGTTATTATGTTTGCTGCATTATTGTACTCTGATGAAATTGAATTCAGCAAGAATATTTCGAGTAGTAAATACCTTAAAATGACCGTAAATTTCAGGATGCCCTACGAAACGCTTCTTTAAATAGATCAGAGAAGTGAAAGTCGTCCTCCAAGGAATATAATTTGTTTCTTTACTTAGATACTGGGAAGCGGACAACACTATTTTGTAATCAACATAACCAGTTCTTCCTAAATTGAAAAGATCGTTCATCAATGCGGCACGATTCAGTTCATGAAGTACCTCATATTCATCCGACTTGAGCAATTTGATTATACGCTCCCACATTTTGTTGTCGTAGTTAACTCTGTAATAGCCTGTAATGAAATGTTGTTGAAAAATCGTAACCATCATTAATATACAAACGGAATTGCGTACCCGCTTGCTGAACGTTTACGATAACCCAATCGTTGGTAGCATTCGGTATTGTGATCTGCATAGATTCATCCATCAACCAGGTGACACTTCTAGTATCGGTGAAATTCGGATTGCTATCACTGGCCCAGGTAACAGGAATAATCCAAGTTGCGTTCGAAGTCAAGTTTTCGCTTGGTTGCAGGAAAAATCGGTTCTGTCGCAAAGTCACTGTATCCCCGTCGAAGGAAGCGTGAACCACAGGGTAACCCGGTTGAGTTGTCCAACTGTCCATGAGATCGGTTAAAGTAACGTTGATCCATCTATGATCGCTGCCGTTTAGTGCATCCTCGAAGGCCAAGTACAGCAGCTCTGGCGTTGCAAATGAGTATTTACTGAAACGTGACAAAAATCGTTGAGAATGTTTACCGGCAGTTAATAATATGTTATGGTTTGATTACTTGTGGTACGGACTTGGCTTCAAAGTAACGCTGTAAAGCGTCGAAGAATACCTCTGAACCGAGCAATTTTTCAAGCATCCTGATTACACTTGCACCTTTGTTGTACGATATCGAATCGAAGATACTCGTAATTTCGTCCGGGCTGTAGACTTCGTGCGTCATCGGGTGAATACTGGGGTAAGCATCAGAGACGAAAGCTTCGTGCATCTCGTTCACTACGAATTGCGATTCCAGGTTCCAGGGGGCTAGTTCCTGGCAAAAGAATCATTGTGCATACCGAGTTTGTTCAAACAATCGATAAATTCTTATAGTTTACAACTCACATCCTCGTGGGCATGATACTCGAAGTAAGCAGCGAAAGATTCACTGAGCCACAGATAGTCCCACCACTTGGGTGTGACGATATTCCCGAACCACTGGTGGGCGAGCTCGTGAGTGACGAGGTTCCTGATGTACCTCTTGATTCTCAACGGCGTCACATTCTTATTGTACAGCATGAACATCTCCGAATACACGAGCAGACCCCAGTTTTCCATCGCCGCTGGTGGAAAATCCGGAAAAGCAATCATTTCTATTTTGGAGATCGGATACTGCAGAGACGTTTTGTTTCCGAAAAAGTCCAATATCTTCGGGATGACCTGAAGGGAGTAGGGCAACTGGTTGGCCAGTTCCGGGTTCGACCAGACCCGGTAGAGACGAGGCTGAATCTCGGTCATCGGTATGCTGAGACTCGCGTATTCGACCACTGCGAAGGCTACCGTGTAGGTCGGCATCAACGGGGACGTTTCGAACTCGACGATTGTTCTGAAATCGTCATTTGCAGGAATTTGAGCTTTTATTAAGAGTGATTCTCGCCTAAAGGTTCGCACTTACTGGTTGGCGTCGGTATTAATTATAGTTTTTATAGGCATGTTACTGATTGGGGCGTAGTTATCCGGTACCGCTAGCACCACCCGAAACGTAGCCTTTAGTCCAGGTTCGTCGAAGCAGGGAAAGACTTTTCGAGCTCCCGTAGCCTCGAATTGCGTTCCCAACACCCATCTGAAAATTTATTCGTAGTTTCAATCTCTTTTTCATAACTATAATCAGCGCGTTAAAGGTGTACAGAGTTTCAAGTTTATACTTGTAGTCATTTCCGACTTTGATCCAATCCCGGAAGAAGCCGTACATGTCGTTGTTCAACTCCCCAGTGTACGATATGTCGATGGTGACATTGGTACCGGCATTGATGGGCGACTTCATTTCGATAATCAAAAAGTGATACTTTTCTTTCGTTGTTATATTTTCTACATCGAGCTGGGCCAACGAATTTTCGTCTTCGTCGATACTTGAAACTGTCACGTTGTGGATTGTTATGTCATCAACGTGTAGTACTATTTCAGAAGTAGATTTGGTGACGGTCGCGTTAATCCCAACAACGCCATCAAAGGTAAAATTGTCGGGCATTATGAAAGGGGTGATTCGAATGTAATATTCGTTGGGAATCACATTGTCGGGTAATCGATAGTCCGTGGTATTTTGCGATTCGTTATTAATCTCCTCATCAACAGTAGCAGTGGTTCCGACATGCTCTGAACACCGAGTTGCGACAAAGGTTGCAACTAAAAAACAGAGTAGTGGTACTTTCTTGGGGGAATACATTATCCTAAATAGTACAGAAATATTAGGATAATAAAAGATAATTAAAGTGTTTGAAGTTTCATAGTCACAAAAACGTACCTCGTTACATTTAATGATCAATACAAGCAGATTCAAGTGGAATAGCCAACGTCATAATCAATTCACTGTATAGCGAATCCACAGCAAAAATGAATACAACTCAAGAACGGTCTCACACTATCTTTCGGTCAGCGGGTCACGTCTTACAATTGTCGCACTGTAAACTATCGCATCACATTGGACTATAGATAAAAACCTTTTTTTTCTTTTTTAGTACATTTATCTGCTGATTCTCGTGTTCAGACCTTGGCCATGAAAAAGTGCCTATAGTGGCAGCAGATCGATCCGCACAGTAACAGCGTGCCAACGAGACTGGATACGAGCCGAGAGCTGTCGAATGTGTTTACAAGTGAACTTTGTGGTGTATATAATGTATGCGAGCGGCGTTCTTTACGAGTTTAGCCGGATTTTATAAAATCGTTATTATCTATCGGGTGTACAGAAAAAATCTCACGAATAAGGATATTTTTAGAGGCGACTAGTTCAGCACTTTTTTTGAAGAACTGCATTTTGTCGACCTTGCCATCTACTTTCTTTGTCGTTCATAACTGATGAGATGAGCTAAAACTTGCTTCTTTTAATTCTATCCTTATCTCTGTCTTGAATTCTGAGCTGATTAAATTTGGTTAAATCAACTGACAATTGTGAGTTACAATCTTTTTAAAATAGTAAAATAATCTTCTCAATTTTCTATGAATGCAATAATGTGAAAAATATTGACCTATATTGGGGAATTGAAGTCAGCCAGCAGGTGAATAGTACGAATACTTTAATAAGTTTTATTAGATTTTGTTTCTGTACCATCCCTATGTACAGGCAACCCTGTTTGCCTCTATAGGATGCCTTTTGAGGCATATGTATATGGTCAATAAATATCAAATTCTAAATACTAAAAAGAAAAAGAAACCAGTAAAATAAAAATTAATAAATAACAATGCTATCAATATCGAGATAAAATTGAAAAGGACTTTTTAGAAATGATGTTATCTACTTTTTTCCTTAAAGAATGATTTATATCTTTACTTGTGTTATACATATATACACTTAAAAGCTAAATGAATCATGTCCCCGATAACGACGCGTTAAAGGACATTTCAAGGAAGTATCTGCAGTAGGTTCAGATACAAAAGTCCGGCGCATATGGATTATTTCACTTTTATTAATGACATTCGCTGAAAGATGCTAACAGTAAAATATTATTCGAATCTTACTTGTCGTACTTCATAAATATATATTTATATATTTAGCGATTTTTTCGATTCGTATGTATACATATATAAAAACATAAATATTTACAGACATGGATGTAAAATTATTTCACGACTAACGGTTTCATATTATGACTGAAATTATAAGGATCGCGTATATAAGTATATTTATAATTAGTAAGGGCAATTTACTTATAAGTGCGCAAACGTCTCGTACTTTTCTTTCATATAATTTTTAATCTCTCATTTGCGCGTTTTCTCAAAGGCTTTTATTCAATCAGTGAACATGTATCATTTTCTGAACAGCATCACAAAGCCAGAATAACTTTTTTTAATTTTTCATCCCTTCGCTCAAAAAATATAATTATCAAGCGTAAGCCGTAACTGTTGTCCAGTACTTGGAAGTTACTTCTTAGTTTGAGTGCTGTTTCAACATTATTATTATATCGTCACTTAACGATATTACAATCCGTTACCGACACTTAAAATTAGTGACTAAGTTAGATATTAATTTTATCGACGTTAATTCTCTGTCATCAGGCTCTATGACTCTTACCTATTTCATTAATCGATATTGTCATTTCGGACTTTTTTTATCTTTCATTAGGTTTAACTGTAAGTAACGTTGCTCTTCAGTTTTACGCTTTTTAATTTCATCAAAATAGAACGAATTACATATTTCACTCAATCGAGTCTCTTGTTACAATTCTTATTTATTTAAACTTCGATTTATTTAAATGCACTTGAATATCTTAAGTGTGCAAAATCGTTGAAAACACGAACAAGTCGATATGTTAATAACATTATTGTACGTGATTGAGAAAAAATTATTTTACAGATTTTGGAAAATTCGTTTCAAATGTTCTTTCATAGCAGAGCATTTCAATATACATACATTGATAAACAAACCAAAGTATTATGCCCATACATATTCATAATAAAAACATTCATATTTAATTAAAATCAATGGATTCTTTCAAATTTCTTCAAATATATTTAATATACTTATGAAATATTTACTGCCAAAATATACAGTACGCTTATACTGGTTGGAAATCAGCCTTTGTGGTCGAGCGACTATTGATTAACTGTGTTATGGCACAAACGTAGCTTTTTTGGCTAATGCGCTTAACGTTTTGCCTTAACTATGTAACACGTACTTCAACTCCTTTGATACCTGTATTTTTTAATTTTAACAAACATTTAAACTAGCAAAATTACTTTTTAACAGTCAAGTATTGCATGGAATGACGAAGTATAAAAGGGTTTAATTTGAAAACGCATACCAATCTGTAAAAATTGTCACCGCTCATTAATTCTATGTTAATAGCGTAATAGAGATAACGTGAAATGACTTTTACAACTAATTATTCCATAATCTTTTGATACATTGTCAATTTTTTCTCGATAGTGCACATTAAATAGCGTAATGCAATTCTTTAGGAATGTAAGGGTCAGCAGAGCTGACAGATGACACAAAGCGGTATGCCAGAGAATTAAGTCGCGCAAGAGGCATTGTGTCACTCTCATCCACGCGCAACATCTATACACTATTAATTCCTGGGTTGAATGTTTTTTCTAGACTTCACTGCAAGACTTGATTAAGAAATTATCATTTTTAAACTACTATTCGAAAAATAATCTTAAACTTATAAATTTCATGATTTCATCAAGGGCTGCCATTATTTTAATAATTTACGTCCGTGAAATGAAAATCACAGTATGTTCCTATCACATTATTTTGCAAAACCGTAATTTGAAAGAAAAAGTTTATTTTAAAATCGAAGAGATAAATTCTTTGAAAATGCTACTGACTAAGAAGCGCGGTTTTCGACGACTCTGTTGCTTCTTTAAAAATTCAAAACTGTGAAACAGTCATACAATCATTCAATAAAAAATGATAATCATTCGTTATAAGTAGACAATGCTGTGCAAAAATCCTGTTGTAATTTTGTTATGAGTTAGTTATTCAAGACAAGTCTAATACAATAACATGACCAGCTTATTGCTGACTACTTCTGACGAACAAATTTTAACTTGATTTTGAAATCCTAAAATAATGAATTTACGGATATGGTTTTTAAAAACAACCGATCTTGTCATTATAGTTATTTATAAAAATTAATTAATCTTGTAAAATTTATCCATCATTATAATGTAACGCATAAAAACTTGTCTTTAAAGCCGATGTTAGCATAAATGTACTGATGACTTGCACATTATAATATAAAATTTTTAATTCACACGAATGGTTACATGTAGTCAGCCGCTAATCATGTATTTTTTAATTGTAATGGAAGAAGCGGTATTCGATGCCGATTATGCAACACATAGTATTGTAAGCACATAAAACAGTCATTTTTAACAATCAGTAATAGGATTAAGATGCGCTAACATGAAAATAGATAACTTATCACACAAAATTAAAACTTTTAATATAGGGCTTCAGCAAAATGTTGTATAGGAATCAGAGATTATCCCAAAAATACAAATGAAAGTGTCATGGTAAAGCGAATTTTGTTAAATTATAATTTTTAAGTACATAATTTAAATGCATAAAAAAAACAATCATTATTTTTATTTTACTAATGCTCGAGTCTTAAATATATAGGTTTAAATAAAAGTATAACAATTCAAAATGATGAAATTTTCAAATTAAGGACATGTAAAACAGAATTAGATGATTAATTAAAGTATCGATAAAAGCTATCTACAAATGTATGCAGAATGATAATCTGAAGATAAAGGAATAGTTAAGGTATGAAAGACAACTTTCTTAGACAAAATGTAAAACTTTTTGGGATAAAAATAATTGTATTCAAAACAGGCTAACAGGAATAAATACTATATTGTACTGCAATATAAGTAATTTAAATTTAATTTAATCGTTAAGAGGGGGAGTGACAAAAACAAGGAAAAATGTAAAAAGTTTATGTATAAACTGTACAGATAGAATAAACTAACTAACTATTTATAGTCTTATGCGAAATAACAATAGAAATATCGCAATTATGAGTTAGTCGCCGGTACATTATTTAGCTGACAAACAATTCCTATTGTAAATACCGATAATCTTACAGCAGTAGAACATCGGTGCTGACGCTAAATGAGAAAAATAAAAAAGCAATAAACAACGCATTCTTATAAAATCAACGCGCGGAAATGTATTCACATTCAAATAATCATTCGTCCATCCTCGCGTGTCAGCACCGATCGGTGACAAGTTTTACTTTTGTTCTCTTCGCCTATATATTTTCCGATATAAAACTGACTAAGAACGCAACGCTTCATTATAATTTAATATGGGCCTGTATTAAAATAGTAACTATGAACAACAGAGGGCACAGTAGCATAATGTTAAACTTGTTTCTTGTGTAAAACTATATGACAAGAGCCATATCCTTTTTGTTTGGTAAATTCACCTTTTTACCTTGCCACAGGCTATTATGTATCGTAAAGGCGTCTATGGTGACAGTCAGATGTTTCGTATGAACTTGGGAAAAGCATTTTCCACCAGAATTATATCTGCAATTGCAAAAAAGCATAATTAAGTTCGTTTTACTTGCATGCTCGTTTGCATTTTTTATGACTAAAGAACAACTTACTTGAAAAACTTGTCGAACATTGTATCTTTGACCCATTTTGGTCCAGTTCCGTACAATTTAGTGACTTCATCTCTGTCTGGGCAGTATGAATAGAGAGCTCGAAATTGACAGCCTGCGTCTCGGAAAAGTATCAGGAAATGCTTGCTTTCCGATCTAGAAATTTCGTCTAATACTCTGCGCTTTGCTTCCATATTAACTGTACCTGGGAATACACAGTATTCCACAGCATTTAACATAATACCGCGGTTTGACTTTGTTGCTGGCTGTTTATATAATCTTGGACCTATATGCGATAGATGTGTAAGTCGATATTCCGAAAGATCAAAATATCAAAATTCTTTCAATATAGTTACCATTATAATCCATCATCGAGCTGGGTGTACTGCTAATGTCACTACTGCCATCATCAAAGACTCTTCGCTTCGTCATTAGACCTGGTGGTAAGGACCCAGGTCCCGAGGGTGAAGGGAGATGCCTCATGCTTCCCATACCAGGACTTGGTGCTCGTCTTGGCGGTGTAGCTCTTCCTAACCCACTGTCTGTATCTGTATACAAATTCGGAAGCACATAAGAAAAGTTGGTATTTTATATTACAAGTAAAAGTTATAATAATTGTAAAACATAAAATCGAAAACCACCCCAAGAGATGCCTTTCACCTTATTGAGCTTAATAGGACTATCATGACCACAGTTAATAACCATTACCACTACTGTTATTATTCCCAATGTTGAATTTTCATTAAATTGTGAATGTAATTATTATTATTATTCTTTTCATAAAAAGATGGAGTTAGTCACTTTATTGTAATCTCTTTCTACTTTCTTTATGTACATACATCTAAACTGCATCTAAATTTGTATATATTTATTAAAACGTACACGATTTATTTAGAACCAACTTTTTTATTTAGTGCAAAGTATGTAAATTTAAAATTTATCCGTCACTTAATAATTTAATCTAATATTAATGATAAATGATGTTTTTCTTAAATTAATATGAAAAATGACTGAATCTTAGAATAGAAAATTTGCTATACCTTTTAGTACTAATATAACAATGAATCTGAAAATGAATCAAAGACATTTCTGACAGCAATGATAATAGAACAATTCAAGATCTAAAAGTGGATCATAGCAAATTAACAATGTAATATGAAAGACTGCAGAACCACTGAGACAATCTGAAAGACATCGAGAACATCAGGACCCATAACCAGTGCTGTACAACGATAAGCCGAACAAGCTTCGATACTTATTAATCTAAAATGGTGAATCAAGTATTTTTCTTAAATTACATCTTTCAGTCAAAGTTTCACTAATGCTGATCTGCATAAAATTAATTATGTCAAATATTCTATATTAAAACAATAAAAATTATTATGATTAATGAATCTAGGAAAAACGATCATGAACCACCTGTTGGTTCTACACAGAATATGGCTATTTTTCCTAGATGAACTATAAGCAAAAGTATAAAGCAATAAATGTATTATTGGTAAAACTTTGATTCAACTATGGTAAAGATGTGCTGTTGAATGTGAATGCAAGTGTCTTGGTTAGTGTCGTGTTTCGCTTTCACGCTGCCACCTTGTATCTAATATGTATATCTGCAACCTGCCACCATGCGAGACTACATGTGTACATTATTGTTTACTAAGAGGCCTAGAAATGTATAACAATGTGTAAAGAACCATAGAAACTTGTAAACTGTTGCACGAGACACAAAAAAGGAATAAGATATTCAGGGGTTTAAATGTATGTGTCCAAGTCACTGGGTGCTCCTTACCGCACAGATTCATCAATGAACTAGACTTTCTTCCCTTAAAGTTTTGGTAACTCGGGTATTTAGGCCTGCCTCTAACCTGTTGCTGAGGTTCCTGCGCATCTGCAATAATATGCAACGTTTCCGTTGTGTTACACTCTCGTACGTGTATTGTACGAACATTTAATGGTTCATTTTTACGGGGAGGCAATGAGGATGCTTCTCAATTTGTATATATAATATACTTCAATCTCACTTTCACCAACTACGAGCTGAACATCGAAGCTCAAGATATATATATATATATATATAATACATACATAGCCAGTGCATGTTTCGGTGCAGAATATAACGTTGCGTTCCAACTCATATTAAGCTATAAAATACACAATTCTACCTTGTTTTTCATGACAATCATACGGAATCGAAACAATAATATAATGTAATAAGTAAACGGAAAGGCAAATATATAAAAGAGACATGTTTATAGTGTACGAGCTTTATACATGGATCATAAATGCTCATACCACCGATAAACGATCCTGCAAAAAACAAGTTCTACGCATATATAAATATAAAACTAAACATATAATCATATAGTAATCGATCATACTTGTACAGAGTGCGATTAAGCGACGATAAAAAATGAATAGACTCACCTCGTGAAGTTTTGTAGGAGCCGCGTCGTCCCAATTGTACGCCGCTTCTAGACGGTGATGAGCTTCGACCATCATCGGGCGAATCTACGGAAGATACTAAAATAGGGTAACAAACTATTATAGAATGTTAGTAAAGCCTTATGACTATGGTTAGAGGCGGTTAGCGCACGATTGCGAATGATGCATAAATGTGATCAATGACAGATGCTTCTAATGTAACATTAATGCAGATGACGGTCATGCAGTGCAACCAGAAAGTAAAACTTCAATTAAAGTGTATGATACATGATGATTTCTTAATTAATTTGATTTGTAAATTGTATCGTATTAACTTGGTATGACTGGCAATTTTTTATTTTAGCTTTTAAAATTTTATAATAGTTATTTCACTAACTTTTACTGCGTATCGAATGTTTTTGTTAAAGTAGGTGACATGATTACGAAAGATGTGATGAAAATTGTATAAAAATTTGAAGAATGTGATGTTAAAAATGCATGATTGACTAATGAATGCAAACTCTGACTAAAATGTTAGTGTTTGTGCGTGTGTTAACGTGTGCATACCCCTGAGGCTGCCACCTCGATAAAGGGAGCTGGATCGTCGTTCTTCGAGATGCGCCGCAGTTAGACTATCTTGTGAACCTCGGTAGTAGTCTCGCCTCATTGTAGGTGATGTCAGCGATGCTACGTAGTGTTTTAAGTGCCAAAAATGTAAATCAGCTCAAAATTTCTATCCTCTATACTTTTTATCGGACATCGACATGGTGTGGTCAGAAACCATTTTACTCAAAAAATTTCTTAACCGATTAAGTCGAATAATAACCGTAAAAGGAAAACTAAAAAATGTTCTAAATTACTTTTAATTTGAAAAATAAAAAAGTACGTTCTTTATGATGCCTGACGGACCCTTGTCGATAATAAGCTTAACTCAAAATTAGATATCAAAGAAAATTAAAATTTCTTATCAACAAATTTTTATCATCTGTAGATGTTTCGAGCGCAGGACAGAATTTTTTGAGCTTGCCTTGTTTGTGTCAAAAATAAATAAATAAAATAATCACTCATAAAAAACATCGAGAAAGCTCACTGAGGACGCATAAATGGCATCATCCAACATAAAGTAAAACTGCTCTGGATATCAAAATTGTGCCATGCAAACAGTCGAGCATCAACAACATTGACTATGATAAATTTAAACACACTGATAGTCAAGGGGATCAAAGTTCCTAGCAGTAAGTTACAAATTATTTCTCGGAATTCGGTGATCAATAGGTTTAATATTTTATGAAAATCGTTCCGTAATAAATTTTAATTTCCGAGAAATACTAATTAACATTAAGGTCTCGGACATATGTTTATGCAAATTACCTGTACTTAAATTAGATGACGACCCCTTTTTCCCTCTACTCGGTGTTAGAACGCCGGAATCCAATTCCGCGCCAGCATCGACGTGAATCGTTTTCGGTCGTGGTCGACTAGGAGTGGCTTTACTTCGAAGTTTAGCCGGCTTTAAAGCATTCATCAAGTCTTTGTTAATATTTTTTCCCTGTACACGGAAGATAAAAATATTTATTTTTAGTATTTTAAAATCCTTATAATGCACTGATTATGATCTGAGATTAATGTGATGCAAAAAAATCCTACTTCTCGTTCAGCTTCTTCTATGGCTTTTTTCAATTTATACTGCTCAAGAATAGCTGCTCTTCGTTGCTTCTCTTCTTCCTTTTTCCTTGCCCTTTCCTCCTCTTTTAACTTTTCTTCTTCTCTACGAGCTTGTGCTTCTGCCTCTTTTCGTTCCTTTAATTCCTCTTGTTGCTGTCTACGCTGCAGCGACAAAAGCATTATTTTCTCTTTCTTTCTCTCCATTTCATCAATGGAGTTCTGTAAAGCAAACGTGAAAATTTCAGTGAAATTTACCTTAACGTACTCTTTATAGTTAAACAAAAGCTTACGGAGTAAATTTTCACTTACAGGATCTGGATTATCTAGCTGATTTCCTATGATTATTACCCCTTCGCTCTTGTGTCTCTCTTTTTGTGGATCTCTGGCGATATCTTGTTGCGGCTCTCTCGCCCTGAGCTCTTGTCGCTGCTGTGGCTCTCGTTCCTCAGCTTGTCTTTGTTTTTCTCTCCCCAAATTTCTTTGCCCCAGTTGACGTTGTCTGTCAAGTGTAACGCTGCTGACAGACGGTTGTTCGTAACGAGACAAGTAGTCATCTTGATCTAAATATGCCGAGACGCTTCTCTCCTGATATAAAATAAACACATCATATTAATCAAGATAATCACAGTCAATCCTTTTTCAAATTTGATTTTAGTTTACTCTTTTAGGTGATGCTCTTTTTGTCCTGAGAGAAGGCTTAGGCTTCTTAGGCGCATCGTCAAACGAAATATAAAAGCCTTTTTCTCCTGCATCACTCGCGTCCAATGGTACAACTTCCGCAGTGTTACCAGACGGTGATGGAGTCGTTTCTCGTAACGATGTGTGAGGTTGAAACGAATTTCGCGATATTGATGGTCTTGTCGGCGATGGTATCCTATACGTTCGACTACCAGATGTGATATTTAAGTTTCGAATCCCCTGAGAGAAGTCTTCTTCGTTAACTGTAAAATACAAAATAAAATTAATGGTTAAATATTGTCAATATGAAAAATTTATCAAGAGACAAATTGTCAGTTTAGTTACCTAAATAGGACATATTTTGAGGCTCTATTTCTTCGGGTGGCATAGAGCTCAATCTTTTTTCCAAGGGGCTTTCACATGACATTGGCATGTGATGCATACTTTGCCGTTTTGCATCAGGACTGTCACCCATCAATTGACTTATTCGATGAACCTGCAATTAATTATAAAATAAATAAATCATGACCATTTATTCCTATGTTCCAAATTTTTCAGTTTTATCTTTACAAGACTGCGGAGGCTACTGTTTCACGGAGTTAAACTCTGATGTCATATTGCTTACAAAACACTAGTTGGCATCATGACGTCAGAGTATAGAAGTTTCCAAGATGACTGAATACGCTACATAGGACTTATTATATACATTCCAATTTTCTATTTTAAAAGTTACAAACGAATTAAAAACTTTATTTGCAACGTCCTTGATTTATTTGTCACTTGCGAATCGATAGTCAATGAGACTAGAAAAACTAGTAAAACTGAAAACGCATCGCATAAATAACTTAAAGCCATCCAAGTAACTTCCTTGCAAATCACTTACGAATGTAACCGCATATCTCATCTAAAAGAGTCTGTAATTTACGAGCTGCGGTATACGTTAATCAATCAAGTGATTTTTTTCAGTCCACTTTTCCTTTGGTAAATGGAGGGCGCACGCGCAAGCAGAACGCAAGTCAAGCTCTGCAGTTCTAAAGAAATTAAAAACACACACACACACACATACTCGCGAAGAGCTCTATAATATAAGTCGCGGTGTATTGTAATTATAAATTCAAACCCACGATCTTGTTAACGTCGGCATTGCCGGTGTAATTATAAGCGGCGGCGACTGCGGACACACTAGACCTCGTTTCGCTTTTGCTTGCAGATGAATGAAACAGATACATTCTATTTGAATGGAGATCAAAGCGAACTCGCGTATAACACTGTACCTATGTCGCGAGACTACGGCTGCGGTGATCGTTTACAGGTGTGTGCGCGCACCTATGGGTTAGAAAAGCCGTGTGGGAAGAGTTTGCGCGCTGGGCCGTTTAGGCGGCTACTATCTATAAGAGTGCATTACATCACCAACTGGTTTCTCACCCACCCAGCGGTCAGGCTAGTATTTGAGATGGTTTTCAATGGCCGGAGTGTATGTAGACGAGCGCGGATAGGTGTGCACTTGTGTACTACACATGCGAAAGGATTACATTGAGATAGACGGCTACACGAGTGTTGCATACTCCGGACAGAATTTCTTTATTTTGATTTCAAACTAGGTCACGAACTCTTCTAATATAAAAAAGAATAACTGAAACTTTTAAAATATGAATGAAAAAGTTGATGTATTCAAAGCTTCCGAAAGACGATATTCCATGAAACCTTGGTAAGATACGTAACAATCGACATTGATAGTTTAAAAAATCAGAGAGATAGAGTGTGAACGCGAGAACAGTATATTATACAATGATATAAAGATAGATTTCATTTATCTAAATACTCACAGCACTACGATGTTGTGGACTAGCTGAAGAAGGTGGAGTTTGACTAAAAAGCGTTTGCGCCACAGGAAATGAAGACATGTGATGCTGATTACTAGACAGACTATGCTCTCCACCATTAAGGTACCGCGGTTCTTGCGGCGAGTCATGTAAAATAAATCCCTTTTGTTGTGGAATTGGCATACCCCATGATCGAGTATCTTGATAGAACCGAGGGTCCTGCTGCTGCTGCTGCTGCTGTTGTTGCTGCTGCTGCTGATACACTGAAGAGGACATTTTCGTTTTTAAGACTGCGTGAATCCATTTAACAACTAACAGAAATTTAAACAGTAATTGATTCATGTTTCTTACCCGAAGGAGGTACATATCGAGTATCCACATTCTGGTTATACCCAACGGTTTCATTTCCTAATTGAATTGGCTGTGGTTGACCCCACGTACGTCTTGGCACTTGTGGTTGATCATGAAGATAAAACTGCGATTGTTGAGGTGGCTCGTGTACCCGTGCAGACATCGGATTTTGTGGAGGCACTCCGTACGGCTTTGAAAGAAATAATAAATTTTTCCGGTTTTTCGTTTTGCAAGCAACAAGGATACAGAAGTGTTTTTCAAAACTTACATGGAAATGCTGTTGTTGCTGAGTGAGGCTTTGTAGTTGCTGAAACTGTTGCTGCATCTGCTGTTGATGCTGCATCTGCTGCTGATGCTGCGTCATCAAATGTTGCTGTTGGATTTGATTTTGCTGACTGGCCAAACGTTGAATGTCGTGTTGAATTTCACTTAAACTACTGTTCATTCTAAGAATAGAATAACGCACAAATGAAGTGCATAGTTCTACCGATTTATTGTGCAAAGAGACGTCAAAATACTCACTGTGTTATCGAATGGTGATATTGCTCGTAATCCATGTTTTCGATGTCCGGCGTCCGTCGTGTCTCCACGAAAGGTGCGCCATCCTGGTCCAACCATTTGTGCTCCACGTCCCGTACATCTTCGCTGATCTCCTGCTTGACGAAACCACGTTATTGAAATGTGCCCACAATCGTAATGTCATACGACGTTCTTTCAAAATGTACGTCTCATAATGGTTTACCATTCCTTGCAAAAACCAACATTTGGAAATTCTCCAAAAATCCATATTGACTCATTATTTTTTTTTTCTAATTACTTAGCTATATGATCGATCACTTTGAAAGTATATATATATTTATTTATTAAAAAGTTTGTAGGTTTATCCACGTTATCATTAAAAACGTATTATTCTACTTATAGAGACTGAATTTTCAGTATAACAAATTTAGAAAACACTCTAATCCGTATAGAGCATAATAAAATCGAAACGCGAAGTAGCCTGTTGCTTTTGATTACAACAAATAAATTTGAAAGAATAAAGCTAATGCACTCAACTATGAAAACTCAACGATACAGCAAAGGAATTCAAGTGAATAGAGAACGCAAAGTCCCACCCCCCGAAACTTCTTATTTGTCCTCGTGTTTGATCAATATGACAAAATCTCATGTCAAGGTTTCCCCTCTTATCATAGCTTCACCTGCTCTTTCTCCCGTATATCTACGTGCATAAATCACATTTGGTTCGGATGAGCCGCGCCGTCCGGAAATTGCGCTAATCACTTTTCGTCAATCGATAGACCTTGATATCGCGTTGAACTGAATCTATCCTACCTTCGACCGCAAGAATCGAAGTGAAGGCATTTCACACTCAAAGATTAAGTATATAAACATTTAGGAAGTATAAGTGATCTAATAGGATTTTATTTAAACAGTTATAACCACCACCAGAACAAACATCTATAGAGCAGGTAAAAATTGGTTTTAATTTACAAGTGCAGATTCTTTCGGAACATGATTGAAGTGAGTTCATGATAAATACAAAGATGGTAAGTATTATTGTTATTATTATTGTACTATGTTATCCTCGTGATCAACCACAATTATAAACTTCAATATTTGGAATTTATTATTTCTTTGTTTCTAGACAAGGATAAATATTGTATCCTAAAATATGCAACCTAGACTAACTTATTGTAACCTTCAAAATTTGTATACTTTTGTAAGAAAACTCTTAAGGCTCAAATTTATAATACTCGACTGACTACACTGGGTACATCTGTAATACAACAAATATCATATTCAAGCCATTCAGAAGCAGGGTAACTTTAACGATTTATAGTGCCTTACAGTAGCTGAAATCAAATTATTCATTCTCCGATTTTTAAAAGGCTTCTAATTGAACTTGATGCATTTTAGTGCAATTTGCAAAAACTTCTAACACGTTCAACATTTAAAATAATTCTGATTAAAAATAATCGAAAAATTGTAAACTACCACGAAAAGCAATTAACAAATTCAACGATTACTTAGACTTTCTCTGCAACTGCGTTTTCTTTCCTATAGCCACTGTAAGGTGTAACATGGGAGGAATGGCGAAAATGAAAGTCGATGCCGCCTAAAGTAGCTATATAGCTGTTCTATACAGCATGTATCTATGTATAAGCACACGAAAAAACATTTCAATTTAAAAAAAAAAACAACTCGATGTACTAGAGTATAAAATTGAAAAAAAAAATGAGATGCTTTTCCGTGCTGTGGCGCTTTGTCGATGATGATCCATACCTTTAAGGAGAAGGGTCGTTGTGGTTTGTCCTGGGGCAACTGATGGGTGGAAGAGGAAGCCACGGAGGAGGAGCAATCGTCGGCAATGCTCTGTTCCCCGGCTTGTGCCGAGCTTAACGGGGTAGGGGGGCCCATCTCCACAGGACTATCTCCGCCGGACGTCGATGAAGAGGGAGACTTAACTTTACCCTGCAACGAGCCCAACCACAAGGCGTGCTATGTTAGGTACTCACTGTCCACCACCAACACCAACAACACACACCACCCGCAAGCAGGACAACGTCACTCTTCCAGGTGTAGCCAACTACATGGCTAACTTTTTTGATACTTGTGTACACTTTCTACATAATTTCTGTTACAATAATGAGCTAACAAGGCAAATGAATAATGAACGTTTAAAAATGTGCTTTTACAATCATTGAAGTACTCAAGTGATAAGCTGAATCTTACATTTGGACTATTAAATAAAGACTATAATTTTGAATTCTAGAGCATAAATGATATATTTACTTAGCACAAGTATTATAAAGTTCAATGAAGTATAACAAATTAAAAGTTAATCTCGTGTAAAAATAATTGTATATACATAATTAGACGATCTCATAATATAATAATTAAATTCAAACTTGGGATACATGCAAATTCAAAAAGGTTTAAATTAACGTCAAATTAATAACACATATTGTAAATAGAGTGCGCTACATGCAATCAGGCATTAAAGAGATTTCGTGATTTACCCAGAGATTAAGAGTTAAAGGAGATAAAATAAAAGGGATGTTTTAACTTATATAAACAAAAGTAAAACATTTGAATATACATCACAAATACAACGAAGGAATAAAGATAACTTAATCTTTACAACGTTTTTGTGCTGCTGGGAAAAACGGCACGTAATCATTAAAAGAATTATTAAACCAACCTTCGTGACGGCTTGCAAAAATGCGGCTTTTCCAACTTTTTGCCGCCTCGTCGACATGACGAATTCCATTTTCTTTTTATCGTTTTCAATCTGTCGTTTTTTGGCCTCTAGTTTCAATCGAATATTATTTAATTCACACGCCATAACGGCAGTACCATTGCTTTCATCTAAATAGAAGACGAATACACTTTCAATACCAGCTATCATGATATGAACATTTAAACAATAAACAAAGATACTCAGCTAACCTGTTGAATTTCGTTCTAATTGCTGGTTCTGCTGATTGCTTTGTTGCTGCCACGTGGTCATGTTCGGCAGCGTTGCGAACGTTGTCTTCTTCTCGACGAAACCGTTGCCATTGCTCTGGCCGTGTTTTTTGTTGGCGGCCGCCGTCGTCGTCAAACTCTGCTTAGACTGCTGCTCATCTTTGTCCTGCTCCATATAGGTAAGATTAATCCCCTTTTCCGAACTTTTACTCAGATTTGCAAAACTGGCCATCTTCGTTGTGGTGCTGCCTGCCGTACTGGGCGCCTCGCCATCTGTGTTGTCGTTTTCCGTGGAATGTAGAATGTTCTTGAGAGACACGTGATGACTGAGATTCGGATTGGACTTTTGCCGTCTAAGTCGCGAGGGTGGCGGCGGGGGCGCGTCATCGCTCGCGTGCCCGTTATCTGCCAGGATGAGATGGACGCCGCTGCCGTAAGCATCTTGGATACTTGACCGGGCAGGTAACGTTGGCTCAACCGTCAAACGAGGATGTCGAGCCACGTGCTTGCCAACCACCTTGTCCGGATTGCGGCCGATGTTATGCAGGTTATCCTGGAACGACGGAAAAAAGACCCACACCTCATATTGCAGAGTTCCGGCGAACATGTGCTACGGTTGCTCGGTAAAAGACGTCGCAAGTGAATCGCAAAAACGAATGATTTTTATGCTAGCAATGTGGTGTGAATGACGACAGAAGAAACGTGCATTGTTGAAAGAGACTTTACACAAAGGGAAAAAGTACTAAACTTTCAACCACCTGCTTGGTAATAACTTGCTTTACCTCAAATATAAAGTTTTCTGAGAACGAATTTGAAAAAATACATGTCTTGTGCATTTATGCACAAGATGTCGAAACTTTAGTACCTGTCCTTTTTTTCATTTGAGAAAGATGCGTGACAGAAGGACAATACAGAGTCATTTACGACGCTTTTTAACGAATACAGCAGCTTGGCTAAAGACTGTCTATCACAAAGCATTTTTGTCCGTTTGAGGTGTATATAAAAATAATAAAACAAAAAATGAAACAAGAATGAAACAGAAGCTCTAAAATAATAAGTAAACAATTCCTCGTCTTACTCTAATAGTCTCAATTTTTTTTAATAAGGTCTCGTGAACAAGATTATTTCTCACTTGGGACCCTCCGAAGTTTTCAATAGTAAGTTGCGAGTCTTCGGCGGTGGTAACGCTGTTGCGTCTTGATCTTCTACCGGCGTACGAGCTTCGTCTCTGATCTTCCCAGTTACTCGGCCGACCAGCGGCCTCTGCTCTTATTAATGTTTTATCATCGCACACTGAGCTTAACGTGGGCGGCTTTCGATGCGCCACAAACGTTTCTTCGCTGGTCGTTCTTCTGTGGACAGTAATCAGAAAGTTTTTCACGTATTATTATCATTTGAAAACTACAAATTTTCATAATTAAATCAAAAGCTCTCGTTGCAATTAATTTGTTGTTGCTCAAAAGTTAAAAGTTAGTTTAGCATGCATAATTTCTTAATTATTTTCAAAGCAATATAAAGCTATGACAAACTCGGACGTTATCCAAGTCGTTCATAAATCAATATGAGTGTGTTATTATTTTATTTGATTAATTAATTAAAATGCAGTTACATTTTGCAAAAAGCATACGTATAAAAAATGCATTTAGTATTTGATTAAAGTTTGTAATTATTTTCATTAGATTGAATAATAAATCAAAATTGTATACTACACAAAAATCGAGACTATAGATAATAAATGAAATTTTAAATAATCACTATGAGCACGATTTGAATAAAAATTAACTTTTTTTATTAAAATGTTCAAACCACTGTTATATTTTATACGCACTCATTTTTATACCTGCAAATACACAAGGACTTGATAACATTCATTACTACGTGAAATATTGTTGCTGTTGAAAAATCGTGAAATTTTTCTTTCTGATAATCGCAAAACGTTTGATTTTCTGTTGTACAGGCAACTTTTATATCTCTTTTATATTCTTAACAAAGTAGTAAAGAACGAAATATTTATATGAAACGCTTCTTATATTGATCTTGTAGTAACACTATAAAGTTACTTTCAGCAACGAGGTTAGAATGCTTCTATACTGAATTCACGTATGGAAATGTAAACATAAACACAAGTTTAATAAGAATATTGGTATTCATAAATCACAAAATGAAAACCTGTTAAAAGTAACGGATTTCATACCGGATATTCGAGTATAAAACGTGTACAATATTTTTTAATACTGTTTAACTTCACAATATGTGAAAAGCAAATAAATATCAAATGTATCAATTTTATACCTGTCATCGCTTAGATGAGATTCTGTGGTTTGCTGCATAGACTGTGACTTCTTTACTGTATTGTGCACCAGCGGCTTTGTAACTAAAATAGACAAATAATATATTTTAATAGATACTCAAAAGAAGAAAACATTTCCACTATAAACTACGAATACATTCTCCAACTAGACAGATAAATTATATAAACGCAAGCTGTATTATTCTGAATAATAAGTAATACAAAATTGTTATATTTGCAAATCTTATTGACTATCTAGATTTTTTAAGCATTAAAACAATTGCTAAAAAAGAAATATGTTTTTAAAGTAATACATCGATGTATAATAGTTCTTATAGTCAAATTTAAATTGAGAATCTAATGAAATTAGTAAGCGTTAGTCAACAGTTTTATATTAAATCTATACCAAAACTTACTTTTCTTATGTTTAGTATTTTTTACTTACACAAACAAAGAATAAAAATTAACCATTTATTAGCTTCATTCAACAGCTTTTTATGTAGCTTTTAAAATATCATACAAAATCTACATAATGTTAGTCAAACGTAGGTATAGTAAAATAAAAGTGTAAAACTGTGCTCTTGTTGTATGCATTGCTGCAAATAATTTTCTTACGGATGAGTCACATTTTTATTCTTACTATATTCTAACATCGTAGCATACTAATAACTACAAAAGTCTACTACACCATAGAGCAAGTAAAAGAGAGAAAAATAACGAAGGAAGAAATAAAAAAAAACACTATCGAAGAAAAATGCATCAAAACGAAAATATGTGCGAACATAAAGTGAAATACATCGCAAAAAATACAAAAGAACGCATAGTATGAGGTGAATAGAAATAATCCACTAAAAAGTCCTTCGCCTTACTCAGCAGCGACTAGACGAACTATGCATAAAAAATAAAATGCATGCAAACTCAAGATGAAACGAAAGCGATCAAGGCAAGCATTAGCCAATGTATTGCTGCTTAAGGAGTGTACCATAATCATGTTCAGAATATTTTTAATCGCATTAATGTATCTATAATAGTTTGGCCGTTTTCTTCATTGATGTAATCAATCTTCCATGTATGCGTAGATTTTTAGCAGAAAAACTCGAAGCAAACGATGAACTGAATTAAAATTGGCTTGATAAAACTTATTCATACGCATTGATAACAAAAAATCGACATAGATCTGAGCACGATTTTGCGATTAAATATTACAGACACTGTGCCGTTACTACGACCCCTTAAGCCTAGTCGAAGGACTTGATTTTTAACAAATGGATTTCCAAAAAATATATAAAAAAAGAACAAGACATGAGAACATTCAAGTCGCTCGAGTGTGGCGACTATTTTCGTTGGTAATTTATAAAAATAGATAAATATAGAGAACACCACTCAAGTAAAAAATAACGTTTGATGAAATTGCTGCTGATGGTATAGCGTGTCGGATACCTGTAAAGCCCGGAGCGGACATAGAGAGGTTGCTTCTCAAATCAGGTATCGGAGTTACGGACTGCGGCAGACTCCGTTTATGAGCTACGCCGTGACTATTGCGCGGGCACGCTGCTTAATGTGTGCAGTTCGTCAAGAAGAGGATTGCGAAGAGGCGCGCCGACCGCACAGAGTCAAGCATCGAGAGCGAGAGTAGTAGATACGCCATAGAGAGATGTATGGAAATATTACATAGCTTTCATTAATTTCATCATGTTCCTTAAGACAGACGGTTGTTGTTTTGCTTTCTTACATTCTCCTTAACATTTTATTATCATATTGCACGTGCGCGTGTGTTTGTCTTTGTACACTTATATAATAATCATAGGTCAGTTAGCAGCCTCTGAACAATTCAGTCGATTGGGTGCAACGATATCTCAAGACTGCGTGTACGTGTGTATAATATAAATATATATATCAACAGTCGACACCAATAAGAAGCATGACACAATTTTGATCGCAGACATTCGACAACTAATTTTGACAGATCGCGTAATATCAAAGAGCAGTAAGTAAGTAAGTAAGTAAGAGAGAAGCGACACTCCGAGTATACAGTATATAAAAAGCAGTTTGCGATCAAATTGTAATTTCATGAATAATAATAATAATAATAAGTCGTAAAAAAAGGAAAAATATAGAGCGAGTAAGTATATAATATCATGTCAGACGTGCGAGCAGCAAGCCTTCACCAATCATTTGTACCCCACCACCAAAAATGTATTTTCGCGGAATACAAAGAGAGGGGGTGGCCCATTCGGGCTGCTTTCTGTTAATTTGCTCGCCGCGTGTCTACTGAACATTCGCAGCGTTTCTCTAGCAGACCATCGCTCTACTCACCGTCCAGATACTGCTGCGCGCTGTCCTCGCCCGGGTAGCGCACGCACTTGGCGGGGTGGATCTCCAAGACGTTGAACATCTCGGCCAGAAAGACTACTAGATTTTGCTTCATGGACCTGTGGTAAGGCGGAGAAACGGAGTTAAAGCGTGCAACCAATCGTTCGCTGTATACTCTAGTAGAGAAGATTGGGCAATTTACCCCCTCATGTAGGTGACGTCTTCGGGCTGCATGTGGAAGATCGGATAAGGCAAACATCTGAGGCAGAACGCGTGCACGAGGGCGAGATTGTGTAGGGCGTCGGCGACGGAGGGCCTCTTGGAGACGCGTATGTCCATCCAGTTGAGCTCGCCGGGGCAGTAGTAGGCGACGACGGCCGCCAGTCCAACGCCGTCGCAGAGCGACTGGAGATCCTTGGCAGCGGGCAGCTCCGGGGGTAGTCGACTGCTCTTGTCACTGGAGTTGTTTGCCTCCTCGGCCTGGATCTTGGCGACGAGGGCCGAGGAGGCGTGGCTGATCCAGAGCAGCAGACCTCGCTCGTGATCCTGGGGATTCTCGATCGGCCGGGGCTGGGGGTCGAAGCGCTGTATGGCCGCGACCACTCGCTCACCCGTCACCACCTCCTTCGCGTACAAGACCATCAGGCCTTCTATCACAGCCATATGCGCGGACTGCAAATTAATTTTTTTTTTTTTTCTTTTTCATTTAAATCGTTGCGAGTTGAAAGTGTGGAAGAGAAGAGCGAAAGAAAAGGAGAAAATAATACAATCGTTCGCGGAAGTAGAGCGCGCGAGTGGAGGACTCGGCGGGAGAGACGAAGAAATGTAGGTTACCATTTTAAGAGGTGAGTTTTGGATGAGGATAGTCTCGGTGAGCGGTGTGCTATTTGGCTCGGCGACGAAGACGCCCTTTCTCGCGAGGGACGCCAGGATGCCAGTGTGATTCTGATTGTGGTAGTTCGGGTCCGAGTAGATGTTCGCCAGGGCCAGGCAGTAGAGTTCCGCATTGGACAGTGCGTGTACGATTTGCGGCTTCAGATGCTCCTGATCCTGAAATTCCATCAAAGCCTCGTTACACTTGCTCCGCGCATTTCAAAACAGGAGGATTATCGTGACGAGGTCCAGCTTACCTCGTGGTCGCGGTAGTACGGCTCCCGAAGCTTTTCGGGAACGCGATTGTTGTACGCCTTCGACAGGAGCCATTTTACGGAGGCACGTTGTTTGGCCTGAAACGGTAAAAACAAAAATTATCAAATTTATTCGCTTGAACGATTAAACTTGTTCAAAGAAAAGACCGGCATTTTAACCACATTTTAATCCCAATTGACCCAGTTCCTCTTTTTCATCTAATAGACCAAGTGCGGCGGCGATATCAGGCTGTATATGTGTCTACGCGAAGCGGACACCGGCGAACGATGTCTGCCAAGGTATTGCGTAACTTTTTTCGAGTGAGACCTTTTTAACGGTTTCTCCAGGAGCTGCATGCATGACACCCGGTTCCTAAACTTTACTTTCGCGCGGAACTTGTTCTCCAGGCTGAATGCGGGTCACATCAGAAAGTTCTTTCCAGTTTTTTTTTTCGCATAAATCGACGATCCTATGTCACGATCGTCTCATCTCTGCTTGGATTTTATAACTATTATCGCTCTCGGATTAAAGTGTCTCAGAGATTATCCAACAGTATTGAACTAAGCACAGACTCGTGGACAGTGTTGGCTTCCATCCAATCGGCCAGTTTCAATTAAGAACGTAACAGATTTGAAAGCGAGACGATTACGCGGAATTCACGCGAAACCTTTTTATTACTCAATATCAGTATAGAAAACCGACACCCGATCGTCTTCTCACCATCAACGAGATAGAAAAAACGAGATCTCGCGCGATTTCAATTTCCGCGCTAAAAAGCTTGGCAGATTTTCGAAAGCGCGGCCAAGCTCTATACAAGCACGAGAGAGATGTTTTATTCGATAAAACGCCGAGATGAGGCAACACCGCGCCAGCGAATCCTCTGCGGAGCGTGAAATTGTACGCGGAAGAGAAAAAAAATCGCTACCTACCTACGTTTTTCGGATACCGCAAAAAAAGGAGGAGGAGGCGATTGTCAGCGTACTCGTTTTATCGGGCGATTACTCGCCGCTTATCCGTTGCTCGCGTGTGCCATGTAGTAGTGTACGTGTGGAAATGTAAATATAGAGCTGCGGCACATGTGCGGCGGAACTATCTATTTCTGCGACTGCGTTACTTTGTCACTGCCCGACATAATTCGCTATAGAGTATGGAATTAGAAACGGCGATTCCGCAAAAAGTGTCGCGGCGTATTTTACATTATCCTCAATCTCGCTCGCAATCAAAATCGCATCAAAAGTTGAATATTCCAGACCGGATCGTTTCGGCAGCGCAGAATCTAAAATTCTCCCAATTTCCTATAAGAGCCATTCACCAGGTACGACGCGCGGAGCACCTGAAAA
Source organism: Trichomalopsis sarcophagae (assembly GCA_024372645.1). NCBI lineage: Eukaryota > Metazoa > Arthropoda > Insecta > Hymenoptera > Pteromalidae > Trichomalopsis > Trichomalopsis sarcophagae. The sequence continues at coordinate 2,326,046 of QLSS01000012.1, forward strand.
ATAAATCCCTCCGCAGCACGCGACCTTGTTCGGAAATACGCTTCCCCCGGCGATCTGGGTTACATTAATGAAAAACACCGCCCGATGCTGCGCGCGAGCAAAGTCCGAAAAACTCTTGTCCCTCGTGCCGACTCAAGTATCGCGAGCGCGAAGATGACGAACCGCGCCGCTACAGAAAAAAGGAGGTCGCGCGAGTGAGAGATGTAAGTGTATATAGGAAGTTGACGATCTGGAGGATATCGCCGGCGGAGGTAAACGGTTTTTCTCTCTCACTCGGGAGAAGGGATTATATAGCTGCAGCGGCGGATAACTTTACGGGCCGTTGGCTGCAAGCCTTCCGTAATGTCTGAACGCTGTACATACGTGTGGAGGCGCGTGCGCCGTATGCAGCGCGAGAGAGTAGTCTATAAGGAAGTTCCGACGCGAGTGTTTTCTTCGTCGACGAGTGAAATTATTTCGAGCTATTTCGAGGGATCGTTTTATAAATTTAATAAAGAAAATAACCAACGATCGGCAGTCGTCGCGGCGATTCGATAATTCAATTAGCCAAGAGAGCAGTGCACGCCGCTTCTCTCGTAATTAAGCCGTATTAGACAATGCGAAATGATTTCTTATACAGCTACGTAATAAAACATCTGAGCGGAAGTCGTTAGAAGATGCAGACTTTTATTTTCAGTCACGCCCCGGCGAATCCTCTCGTGGATCGTAAGCACGTCGAATCAGCGTCATCGACACCGCGCAAATCCAACAATCCCCGTAGAATTTTTCAGCCGCACGCGCGAGCGTTCGTCGCCATGACAACGCAATCCTGCAGCAGCGCCCAGAGCTGCGAACGCAGTCGTTAAAGCCTGTTACCTAATTAAAGGCGAGTCATTATCCGCTTCTTCCTTTTCGGTAAGACGATCGGCGATCCTATAGAAACGGCGGCAAATATAGGGTACGCGCGTTTCTATTTCCACGCGGCGGTTGCGGCCGACGCCCCCCTTTATAAGCGCAGCGTGTTATGAGAAGCGCGAGGAAATATGCGCTAATCGTTATACGATACGAAACGCTTAAAATACCGAATTACGAGTCGGCTGAAGTTATACCACTCGACTCCTCGCGCGCTCCGAGGAATATCCTAATTTCAGATCAATAAGGAGCCGACGAACTGCGGGCAAAAAGCTGCCGCCGCCGCGCGCATTATGCATCGCGGAGCACGTATATATAGCCTGGAAACTGCAGCAAGACACGCGAGGCAAAGTGTACACACGGACGATAAGGCGGTAGCGGCAGACGGAAGTCCATCGCTGGACGCGCCTTAAAAACTCGAGATGTGGTGTGTGCTTCTATAAAAAGACGCCCTGTCACCGGGCTCGCTTTATTACAGATGATGCGCTCGTTACGCGCGCGCGCGTATGTGTTTGTCTGTGCGGCCAACTTTTCACGGCTCTTCCCTTTCATTTTCTCGGCGAGTAAGAGACGGGGTGCGACGATACGCTGGGCTGACTTGGAAATCGCTCGGGCTGTTTTCGGATAATTGTGTGTGCGTCGTCGAGTGGAATAATAGTTATTACGTAATAGCGCAAGAAAAATCCGAATCGATTCGTGACAGTGTCAAATGCCTTAACAGACGGGGGGTCATTAGCAAGCAAATGGCTCAATTTGCCGTTTTGCTTTACATAATCGCATTGATCGATTTCCACTCGTACATGTACAAACGAATGAAAATTCGTACGATAACTGTTGAATGTAGCGATGCGTCACGCCTGTCGCTGACCAAAAAGCTTTGACGTCCACGACATTTACCTGTTGCTACGTCGAAGCATAAAGAAAGCGAAAGCCCACAATCAGCTTCCACCCACGCCTCTCCGGAATATTATTTCCTCCGAAGACCGACCTTGACTGTGGCTCCGGCATCATCAGCGAACTTTGAAAAAACTGCAGCTTCAGACCTATACCGATTTCGCGTCTCGCTCGGACGGGCAACGCCGGCGTCGAGCCGTAAATTCAGCCGTCGACCGAGCTACGGGTTCATTGTTTCCGCGCGCGCGCGCGATGTGTCGATGATTGAAAAATCGGAAACTGCTAGAAAGCCGTAAGTACGCGATTTGCTCTTCGCTCTTCCATAAAGTTTAATATTCGCGCCGTTTGGTTTCCCGCTGCGGTAAATCATCGACGAGGAGTGCAGTCAGCACGAGGTTTTACGGCTCAGCTTTGTTGGAGAAGTAGGTTAAAGACTAGGCGAGGGTGTGATATAACAGACGAGTAAACACCTCCGATTGTTCGGGTCATCCCTTTCGACACGCTTCGGGATCGAAGGATCGACAGAAAATGACAATTTTTGAAATATTCCTTCGCGGAATCTCAAGCCAGCGAAACGTCCTTGTTACTTAACCGGGAATACTCGGAAACTTTCTATACAATGTACCGCGAGCGTTAACGTCGCTGGAGCTGAGAAACTGTCCGTTCACGACGAGACGTAATGTGCAATAATACCGGCTTTCCTTTTACGCGCCTTGCTTGCTTGCGCCCGATTCCGCGTAAATGGTATTATTTACGCCTTAAAGATTCTATTGCCCCGTGTTATCGGGAAATTGAGCTGGAATAATGAATGCCCGCTTTTTCTCCTATCCGGTGTATACGTCAGCGTTAATAATCAATTGACTTTGATGGAGTGAAAATCGATGAACGGCTGTGTAAACAGGACGAAAAGCCCGCGAAAATTTAAATACGATAATGGACTGAAGCTGAAGATTGAGAAGTAGTATTATAAAAAGATACACGGAGGAGATATGTCACGCCTTTGTGTGAGAGAGAGAGAGAGAGAGAAGCCATTTACATTTGCCATGCATTCCGGCCACGGACACCGGTGCAGCCTACTCGCGCTAGACTCCTTACAGCAGCCGTCTTTTTGTTTCAAAAGACGCTTGCCGTACATGGCGTGCACTTTATGCTCTGCGTTTGGGGAGACGTCGCGGCGAAAATTGATATTGGATTAGACTCAGCTCCGGTCGGTGTGACCGTCGTAAATAAAACGCATAGTCCGCGCGACGTGTCTGTCAAGCTTATATATAGAGAGAGGGACGACTGGCTAATATAAACCGTAATATACGTCGCCGCTACTTGTCGTACACTTGTGCCGCGACTACTTCTGCTGCTACACACGGCTGCAGTGACAAGCGGCTTTCGCGTGGGAGGAACATGGGATCCGTTAGGAAAGATTTCGACTTTGAACTTGGGGGGATCGATTTTGTGCAAACACTCTTTACAAGCTCGGAATTATGTAGTGCAGTATGTAATTTTTCCCCGACCTTCTTCGAGCTAATATTTGCGGTATCCTTATTGATGTTGCAACTGCGGACTGACGTCACGCGAAGGAACATTTGCAGACAAATGCAATAAGAGACTATAAATTAGCTTGTCTTTCCTCTGTATGTAAACGTGCCCTTTTTCTACTTAGCTCGATCAACTTTTCGACGGCGTTGAACTTTCGTCATTCAAGCGATATACAGCATCAGCGACAAAAACGGAAGAACGTATCACACTAATATACATATTTCTTCCTTTGTTACGTCAATTGGCAATCAAGTATGTGCATTCCATTATATAAATCTCGCGTGTGTTGATATTAAATTTGACGTTTTCTCTTGACCTACGCCTACGCCCCGACGGGAGGAACGAGAGAGACAACTTGCTCAACGAGCATATTGTGTAAGTCGCGCGCGGAGAACTTCACGGAGAGTATCTGCACGCGGCTGGATTTGTCTCGCGAGCTTGTATTTCAATGAATCTCGAAACGCCATCACATAAACAATGTGCGCTGCCAGCTTGTTAACGCAGACTTTCAATTTGTCAAACGGAATCGTCGCGTTCTTGCAAACTTATGGAGCATCGTACGCAGGATGGAACGCGCGTAATTTATGTATATTTATTCATCTTTATTCGTCTATCCTTCCATCCTATTTTCGCTTCTTTCATAAACAATCTTGACTCTTCCAGAATCTGCACGCGCGCAGTTAATAAAAAGTTGCAGAGCCTACGCCTCGTCATTAAAATGCCGAGGTAGAATCTGAATTTTGACCGATTTCCTTGAGAACCTTTTTCCACCTCGAAATGCTCGTACTCGAATGCGCCGATTTCATATTCAAAATATTGCGAGAAAAACTTTCGATTATTTTCAGGGTAAGTCAAGTCTCGCGGTAAACAAAGCCCATTCATAAACATCGAGCAGCATAGGAAAAAATACCGCAAAACGAGTTTTATCGCAGCGGCGGCGATGTTACACGGGTACACTCGCACAACACGGCGAGTCGGAAGTTAATTATCATAGCGCTCGCAATGCAACCGGTCTCTCTCTTTCTCGGCGTCGTCATGGGCGCGGTTGAAGAAGGCCGCGTCGGCTGTGTGCGATCCGATTGCGGTACCGTTGCCGCCGCGCGCACAATATATATATATATATATAATCGCGAGAGAATACTAAGCGCGAGATTAGCATCGCTTTTGTCAGCTGTGCGCGATTTGCGTCGCGATCTTTCGGCCTTTCTTTATTGTCCAGCCGATGAATTATTTCGAGCCGCGACTAATTGCCGACTCGCTGACGTGTGTGAGCGATCGGAGCTTGTTTATTGCTCATGGGTGCAGGACAGTACTGCATAAAACTTTATGCGACTATTATGTTCCCGACGGGGAATTTTCACGTGCGCAGCAGGTTTTTCTCGCGTTCCTTGCATTTCTAACTGTGGTTTTTAATAGCCTGTCGACTTTTGCTCCCGAAAAAATTTCAGCTGCGGATCATGTAGCTTCTGTAATGGAAGTGACAGCCCGAGTACGTTTTGACGTTTCGAAAGCGCGTTATAACCATTCAATTCGTAAATCAGCATTACCGATAGTGTCACGTGTAATTTAAGAGTACACACACTTTGCGAGAGCGGATACGCCACACAACATTAGCTATACTCGTATCCGTCGGATCGAGCCTAGCGCGATCACGCCTTGATTTACATTATTCCAGCCGCGATCCGTATTTGGATTTCTTATTATATCCAACAACGTGCAATCATCATTATTCAGCCTTTAAAAACAGCTTTCGCATTACGGGCCTGCTAATTGAACTCCACTTCTTGGCTAATCAAAACTAATCCATTCATCCTGAGATTCAGCTCCAGAATTTCAATAGAAATATCGGAGCATAGTCGACGGGGAACGTCCGCGAGTCGACACTCGATGCCGCGACCGCACAGCCACGTGCCCTCGAAAAAAGAGCCTACAGCCTCTATTTCAAGCCAGCATCCTCCGCGACTGATTCAAATCACGTCGCGATCGCACGACAAACACCTCCCGCTCTCGCGCACGATCGGCTAAAAATCCTCGATCACACACGGCTTTCTAGACTCTCTCGGCACCGAGCGAGTGCAACAGCGACGACGGCGAACTCTCTCCTGAGTAGGTCGCTGGGTTGCTCGGTCGATGCAGTCCATACGGGCGTGCTCGCGGGGCTAGAGAAAGGCAGCGCTCGGCGCGAGAGATACCTCTTCCTTCTGCGGCTCTCTCGCGGCGCGATGATGATCGCGAGGAATGCAGAGCCGGGCCATTTTTTTCCCCAACAGACCACGCGGGCTTATCGCGGAATCGACTCGAGGGAGGAGCTAGTTCGACGGTGAAAGCTTTTAGGGCTGGGCTAGAGCAAATTATGATTTAGTGCCCGAGGTGGGCCCTGTGATAACATAGTGCAACGATTTGACGAGCACGATTGCAAGCTCGTGTACGGGGAATTCGAGCTGGAAATTGGAAAGGACGTCGGCGACGGCGGCAGCGGCGAGCAGGTACAATTAGTCGACGAACTCGTTCCTAAACTCTCTGGCCAAAGAGGCAAACATGCACCGGGAATGTTATGTTAAGCGCAGTCAAATGTCTTAAAATGGATCGATTACACGCCGCACTCTAACTCCGGTTCGTCCCTCTTACTCTTCGCGCGACTGTCTCTCGGTGCTGCTCCTGTTGATGCAGTACAGTGTGCTCCTTTTAAAGAGGTCGAGCCGATTCCAATGCACGCGCCGGATGAAAATTAGATATCGATTGTGTAGACTCGCTCGACAATGAGCCGCGTTCGCGCAAACTTGAAAAACTTTGAACCAGTTTGGCTCGTGCCGATTCCGCGGTGTGATAATGAACTTCTCCCCCCTAATCGAGAAACTTATGCGCCGCATCCCAGAACTGTTTGCGCTCTACTCCGGAATCACGCAAACCATCCCTCTCGCTTATGTCAATCCTCTCGACGAGCGCGCGTAGCGACGTTTCCCCGCGCAGACATGCAATATGCACGAAAAGCCCGATCAGGACGAATCATGTCACTCGCGCGGTGAAAGTTCAGGACCGCAAAAAGTCCGCGAATTACAATGCAATAAAGTCCCAGCACACACGACGTTTACGCGCGTGCAGCTTCGCCTGGGAAAATCGAGTCCCGAGCTAATAGAGCTATTGGAAAGCATCGCAGCCTGATTTTTAACGGCTTTTCTCTCGCTTGGCGGAATTCGCGCGCGACAACGCTACACTTCCCTTCTCGATCCGAGTCCGGCTCATATATCGTGTGTTCCCTTTACGCTCGGATTTCTCTGCGCCCCGATTATCTGCGACTGCAGCGCTCAAGTTCGATTCATTCACTGCCCTCTCGCGCGTGCGATGAATATTTGCTGGAGGTGAAAATTACTACGGATGAAGTGTGCCGTTGGAATTTTCGGATTGATCCGCGATCGATAAGCCTTCAGCCCGTAATCCAAGCGTTTTATCATTTTCGAGATAGCGGTCTAGCTTTCTAGAATAAACCTACTTCAGGAATATCGCGATCGGCCGCGTATCCGTGCAATTTGAGATAGAAGTGAGAGAGAGAGAGAGAGAGAGCGACGAACTTGAAAACGTATCAGTTAACTAATGAGTGTTTTGAAAAAATTATAATGTCGTACACGCAGACGTAATGAGTTGTAATATACAGAGCCAGAAGAGTACTTGATTGAACTATAATTAAAGCTAATGCATTCGAATAGTAAAATCTGATAAAAGGCTACCCTTGCAATCCAACGCATAAAAAAGTATGCAGAAGGAAAATATGATACATCGAGCGGCCGTATCGAATGTCGGAAATCTCATAGCAGAGAGTTTTATGAATTCCTTGAGAAATGTCGTCGCCCACGCGTAGCCTTCACTTACGCCACTCTAATACGTAGTATTTCAATATCTATCAACTGCCAATCGCTTATGCGATTTTCCACATTCATGTACAACCGCGTCGTCTCGGCAGAAATAGCTCGGCTGACTTGTCATGTGCCGTTTACTCGCGAAAGATAAGATCGACCGATTCGATTCGAGTTCTGGACGCGATTACAGGAGACGCATTTGAAAAGATATTCCCATTCGGATTCTGTGTTTTTGTAACGTTGCGGAGTGCGATAACCGAGTGATTGACATAATTCTTAAACGTGCAGTAGCAGTAGCCTGAATTCATTACCCAATGGCCATCGATTACACCAATGTTATAAAACTTTTGCATAACGCGGCTGATGGAAATCAATTAATCTCACCCACTAGCTTTAAATTATTTCCCGTGATTGACTCCGCGTACGAGTAGAATATTCAAGCGTGTTTTTCTCGCTTTTAACGCATACGACGTTTATGCAAGGGTCAGCGCAGTATTAAACTTCCTATGTGCAACTAAATTTATGACGATGACATTGCTGTTATTTTTAGACGCCGATACATTATTTATTGCACGCGTGAGTTTGCAAAATTTAATTATAGCTTTTTATAGAAAGATGAGACCCATTAAATTAAATTCACTGAAAGAGAGGATAGCCTAGTCATTCGTTTTCACAGCCTCTCGACCACATCGTCAAGTGGCAATTTTCGTACAGTGACTGTGAGAAAAGCACGAGTGACAGTCGTGTTTTCTATTTCTCTCGGGATGACCCACATTCTAAGAGACCCATCGCACGTTATCGAGGTTAATCATTAACCCTGATTACGAATTCAGTGTGTATGCAGCGAGCTAATCGGACTTTGACTTACGTACTGGAAGTAAGGGATTTTGAAAAGTTGACTGTCTTTGAAACTCACCTGCAACAGAAAAAAAGGATCGTGGTTAATAATATGCATCGTAAATAATAGTTTTAAAAATTTCTAGATTAGATATCTGAAACGACGGGGACCAAACTCGATATACTAGTCGTCAGCACTTGACCGCGTCGAGTGTCTGCGATAATGTGCAAGTGGCGAAGAAAAGGGAAACGCCAGTTACCCTCTCATAGATTATTTCAACTTGGAAGCGGAGCCTCGGAAGTACCAACGAGAGCGTGAAAAACTTTAACGACCTAACGAGTTCGACTGCAGGCGCTCGAGGGAAGATTATTTTCCTCTCTCACGCCCACGCGTACACGTAACTGTGTCTGATGCTGGGCGAGAGAGACTTTTCGCCTAAGGGAATTTCGGAGGATATCAATTATTACGCTGCGCTCTTCGACGTACAAAATTCAAGCGTTAAATTGATATCATCCTCTAAAATTTAATTCACCTAATGAAGAAACCTTTCGAAATCACACTTTGATATAACCATTGCTCGTCAAGACCATAAGAAATTCCTGCAAACGGGCAACCATAAAAGTATCTCCCCGTAAAGCCATCATCGCGCAGTGGAGAGAGCAAAAGAAAGGGTTAAGACTCAACCCTCGAGCGGCAAAGATCGAAGAAGAATCGCGATACGGCTTCTTGTGTGCGCGTTTATGGCTGTCGGGTAGAAGCACTGTTTAGGCTCGTTACTCTCGCGCGCGGAGGCGCGAACTCTTGTCACGGACTTGGACAGCCGAGAGGCGCAGTAAAGCCGGCGCGACGTTCTTAACAGTTTATTGTACGGCGTCGACGACGGAAAACCGGCTTCGCTGATGCATCGCCGAGTGCGAAAATAGCCTTGGACGAGAGACGAGATGGATTTTCGGCAATCCGTTAATCATTGCTTGAATTTTAAAAAATCACTGCGAAAGCTTTTATATATTCTTTGTAAAATGTGTTTTCACGTCAACCGAGAGAGCGACGTTCTAAATCAGCTCTCAAGGCAGCAGCTGCGTTCTAGAAATTCAGCGCAGTACAATGTATACCTTGAATGAAAACAAAGCGTGGTACAATGTATAGAATGCGTGCTTTTCGCGTGGGTTCCCATCACCCACCACGACACACGCGCCCGAGCTCTGTTTTGCAACATAATACTCTCCGCACCGAAATTCCCTTTGGAGGCACCGCTGCGCACACGTGTGCGGATGATATATCAGTCAAACACTGGGCGTATAGGATTTATCAATCCGCCAGTTTCTATTAGAGTGTTGATATTTTTCAACTGATGCATCGAGAAGGAGCAGCACATCTGCTCCGGGAAAATTATTTCTGCGTACCTGTTCCTAAAACTAATCACCTCGCGCTGCGGTATAATTCCTCGGGGAGAGCAAACAAAAGCATTGTTTAAAATTGCATCAGCGTGATCTCCCGCCCAGCTGCAGCAGCTATAACTACGTAAACAGACTATCTGCATTACAGACTACTCGTCGCGGCAGCTCTCTCGCGGGACTTTCAAACTCGAGCTGTATACAGAGAGCGGTGCGCTCGAAAATACATGACGTCACCGCACACGAGGGCCGAATCATCTGTTCGCGGGCTGCAACGTCACAGGCAACTGCAGGCGATCGCGGTTCGACAACACCCAGCGTCAAACACAAATAAAGCGGCATATCGAATTGAAATCACTTGGAGAGCCGCCTCGAAAAAAGTGTCGATATTTTATGTATAAAAGACCGGATTCCAGCGTCGCTGACACGATATTACGTATATACAGGCACGCGTCGCAGTTACGTGTCTCGCTCCTTTTATGCCGATGCCTATACTGCGCGCCTGTCTCCGTCTCTCTCTCTCTCTCGCGCGCGCGCGCACCGCGCTTTATCGCAAGAACGCGTGGGCGTATGTACATGGAAGGAGGAGGGATAAAGCAGAGACTCGGGATGTGTCGGAAGGCCGAAAGTATAGCCTTGCGGGGAGGGAGAAGAGACAGTCCTTCTTGATCTTCGCGTATATACGTACGCGTGATTAACATATCGCCGGCGTGTTGTCGCCGCCGCCGCTGCTGACAAATCGTTCGTCCTCGAGCGCCGATTCGTTTTGGGGAGAGATGGACGCGTGATTCTCGCCGTTGCCTCATATTAGTGTGTCAAGAGCTGCGGGCTTTTTTGCAATCGAGGAGAGGTTCTAGATAAATTTGTTCAGAGTTATGTAGCATTGGGTATAGCCGTATAGGTTGTTAAAATTTGTTCTCCGATTAATTTTATGACTCGAGTTTTATCTGGAATCGATTTTTAGCAACGTTAAGCGGATTTTAAAATAAATTATATTGCAAATTTTATGGTAATCTGCATTAGAAGTCACTTAACAATTTGCACTGCAACAAAATTGAATTATGCAGATAAATCTCTGAGCGCAAGATACATCTGCCGAGTATAATTACCCGCCACGACACTCAGCGAAATTAGATCAGCATAAAAATACAACTTAATAAGAGCGCCAGCTGTCGGCGCACGCACTCTTGTATACAGAAATCACCGAAAAAAAAAAACGGATGATAATTCCATGCAACATTATCTTGCCCGCAGCAGCAACGATCGGTCTTTCATAAAACCACACACTGCCCAGATTGAGCCCACCATATCGAGCGTTATAACAGCTCGGAAAACAGAGAGACGAGTCTTTGCGTAGCGTACGGGGCGGCTCCGATCAGCAGCCACTTATCCGCAATCTTGGCTTCTTTCTCGACTGCTGCACTGCACGCGAGACGTTCTCGGAACTTTTCACCCGAGCAAATGTCGAGTGAAGAGGGGTATCGCGGCGTCGACGTACCACATGCCATGGAAAGTGCTTTTCGTATAAAGCGACTCTTTATTCAGAGCGAGTAAATTACTGCGGGTCGTTGCGTGATTTTTTTTTAGCCACTGGTAGATTGTAACTGATGTTTTTGTCAATTAATGAGCGAACGCGGGATATTTTTTAAAACCGTGTCAATTTTAATTGCGATGCTTGTCTTGGATAGTTAGTTATATGTGAAAAAATTTGTAGCCCCCGGCTGATGGCTGATTCTTCTAGAGAATTTAATCACACGTCGAGTGCGCTATTGGCGGTCAAGTATTGCATATTTTCATATGGCAGCGTTAATCCTCCGATGCGCGTAATAATTATATTGTTAGATGATCTCATGGCTCGTCGGAAACAATTATCCTTAACATATTCCAGGCGTTTTCCGAGATTTATCTCTAAAGCAATTTCTCAAGTATACTCAATTTTTCAATGCTCTTACCAAAAAGAGACGCAGTATCCAAATCATTCAGGAATTAATTGACCGATTCCAGCTCTTTGGGACGAGAACACTTCGTAGCTTGACGTTTCAACATCCCGATCATCGTCGGTTCTCACCACCAAACAATAATCCATGAATCATTCTCCAAGCACTTAACGCGTTTTACCAAGTGAAAATACAACGGACTACATGCGCGAGCACTTCAAAAGCGAACTTTCACTGTAATGATTAATAAGTCCATTATCGAGCTTATTAAAAGCATCAACGCTATGGACGTCGAAGGAGAATGAAAATTCACTTGAAAAGGTATCACAGCTTTCTAGAGGTGTAGTATTAGTGCGCAAACAAGAACGCGATACTGCAAGTCAAGAACCAAATTGTAACGCGGTCGCTGTGTACCTGTGCGAATTTGTACCTTCGAGAGAAAAAATCAACCGGTAACTAGATCGAGCGGTTAGATGAAAGTTATCAAGCACAGATATTTTCGAGAAAAAGAAACTAAAGACCCGCGAAGTAGAGCAACAATGACAAATCCTCCGCAATATTCGAGAGCAACTCTTTTCTGCCGTAAAATTTGCGACGAACGAGAAAAGTTGGCGAGTTTACGATCAACTTGGCAAGGTTATCGTTTCGCAAATCGTATATCGTGTATACAAATAGTCGATACATCGCGCGGCATTAACGACATCCTGTTCCAATAACATGTAAACACACATTCCATCAGCGCGTTATTCGCACAAAATCGCGCGGGATAGTATTGAAAAGTTTTATATTACAGAGATATAGCCTACAGGCGTTTTTTCGCCTATTACCGCAGCAATCAGCACCGTTGCGTTTGCAGTGAAAATTCATCAAATACCATCACCCAACCCGAGACCTCGAGAGACAGCCCAACGCGTCCTCCCGCATAGTTTCACGCGTCCAGCTCGCGCACAGCACCAGTAACAAAAACACGCGTTAATCAGCCGCTTGAAATAAAGTCCTCGAGCCGGCGAACAATGAAACTCGGCGACACCGAAAAAAAAAAAAAAAAAAACTTGGCAGACGCGCGAGAACGGAAGAAAAAAACTACTGCCGACGAAGAGCGCAGTAAGCTCGATTGCCGGCGACTGGAGCTAGCTGCAGCTCGAGGATGATGCTCACTCGGTGAGCTCGCACTGTTTCGCATGTGGATCGCCAGGCACGCACCGATGAGCGCATTAACTGTTAAACGCGGGCTTCTTCCTCGTCTTGTCTTGCTTTTTTCTTTCGCGGTGTGCTGCTCGTTCGGTGCAATTAATGTCTTGCTGCCTACCGGCGTTCGATAATTCCTAAGGGGGGGAAAGAAGAGAGGCTTTATACTTCTGCTCTGCAGCGTACGGAGCTAACGATTCGCCTGTTATCGCGCATGGAATGGTAATATCTCAGCGGATTGCTGCTCTCTGAGCTTTCAATTAATGACGCGCCGGGGTATGGGTATAGTCGAAAGGGGCTGGATTCAATTAACTTTTTTTCAACGGAAAGAATATTGCACCTTGCCAAGCGCGGGGTGTATCTCGATAGACTCTATTCAAATATTGCTACATCGCTCGTTGATATAATGATCATCTCGGTGCCGTATCGAGGCTGCGAGCTTTTATTATTTACCCGTTATCCGACGCGGCCGCAATGTGGAAATTCGCGCGCGATAAGCAGCGAGCAACACTTTCTTCGTAAAATCCAAGGTGCAAATTTGCATTTCCGTTAACGGATCGCCGAAGTACGATACGTGTGATAATCGTATCGGTTACTCATGCATATTGGCGGCGCGCAGCGCATACGCTCGTGTAACTAAATATGTATAAAACACGAGGATATATACTGCTGCTGTTCTCGACTTTCCTACTACCCTAAGTTCACTGGGATAACGACCTGCGCCGCCGCAACTTTCTATCTTCTTTTGAATAATGTGCGACTTCTTTTCCCCGGGATCGCGCTCACGTTTCATTATACCGTCTCTTTAATGTCCGCCGCGGCGTAATTAAGTACAGTAGACCGAAAAAAAAAATTGTTGCCTGCCAACAATCAACGACAGTTCCTGAAACTATGTGTGTGTCAAGTGTAGTTTTCTGGAGTTTGTAAATTGAAGCCTAACCAGTTGCACCGCTGGTCGACGGGGCTTTATTGGAAGTTCAGCGAACCAAACTTCTCGCCGTAAATCTATCTCCGCCCGATTCGGAAGATAAAACAAAGTTCCAAACGCGTCGTGCGGTCCTAAATCGCCGCTCGAGCGAAAAACAACAAGCCTCAGTTGCGATTTTGGCGGAAACTCAATACAAACTTCTCAGCCGCCGATCTTTCAATCACAATCCATCACGCAACTAGTTCTCTCTGCCGCAGTCCCATAAAATCCAGGCTTCGTTTCATCAGTGCACTGAGGAGAGAGAGAGAAAAAATCTACTTCGAGTTTCGTCAGTGTCGCTCGCGTTTTCTATCTTGCGAAGCAGCAGCAGCGGATGATATGCCGTAAGAGCATAGAGCCACGGCAGGAAATTCCGTAGAGGAGCATGACTGGACGCTATAACTCAGCAATGATGGTTTAAACGGGCTGTGCATCCGAGCTAATTGCGAGGTTAACGACCGCGACGTACCGCCACCGCCGCGCATAGCTTTTTCGCTGTGCGCAAGAAGCAGCCGAGATGAGCAGCGTTTTTCGTACGTCCTACGGAGTTTTCGAAATTTTCGGAAAAGTCAGAGGAGAAAGTCTGCCACCTTACACCAAGCGCGGAGCGTCGCATCTGACATTAAACTCTCTCTCTCTCTCTCGCTCTATGTGTCGCACGAATTATCGCTGCGCACGTGTTCGCGGTACCAAAATAATATTTTTCGAAATCACGCTGGAACGGACGTGCGTGAAACGTTTTTGTTTTTTTTTTTTTCTCTCTATGCGCTAAAAACTACAATGCGGTTTATCGGCCTGATGCGATTGCTGGGCTGAGAGATGTGGAATTTTATAATTTATTCTGTTTGCGTTTTAAGCTCCGAGAGTGAATCATCGTTTAAAAAACGCGCACGATCTTCAAAGAGGACTTTTAAAAATACCTCGAAAGGCGTATACTTTCCGAAGTTCTTTCAGAGCCTCGCGGACGAGCAACGCTATGAGAAATTGTTTTTATTTAAAAAATATCAGCGCTTAGCTCTTGTTACATAAAAGCGAGCGATTTAATTAGATAATCAAGAAAGGATCTTGCAAATAAGTCAATGAACCTTAATAATGTAGCCACAAGTATGTGCAGAGAAGTAAATTAGCAGCACGCTAAGTGCTACCGAGGCAGCAGCAGCAGCAGCAGCAGCAGCAGCGATATGGCCGTGAACACCGGCGGCTTAGCGAATTTTCAAGGATTAAATTTGTTACGCTGTACGGTTAGCTACCTATAGCGCATACGTAATTTAATAGACGCGCGCGCTGTACACGCTCTTCTTTAGAGCCGCGCCGAGCCGTACATCCGATCTTTCTTTAAAAATCAATCAAGAAAGTGAATTTCATTCTAATGAAAATCTTCTCCGAGAAAAGACCTCACCGCGCGCGCGCATAAAATCTCCATAAATATCTCGTTAGGAGACACTCGATTTAATTATGCATCAGCGCTAACGACCAGGCGCCTGTGTGCACACTACGCACGCCCTATCGTCGCGTTATGAAAAAGAAATTATACATGTTTGAATTCGAACCGGAAGTCCTGATTGGATCGCCGTGTAGGAGGCTGACCCATTTCAGCGGAGGCCGAAGTGCATTACATGTCGGGCGACCGTGTGCACGTGAATATTTTGAGACATCAAAGCTTTCCGAGGGGAAGAGGCCATTTTCCCTGCGCGAAATTTCGTTTCTTTGCTGATGCTGATGCTCACTTCGACGTGACAGAGTAAACGGAGGAAATCTGGTTAGGCTCGGAAATGGAGTTGGTGTTATGAAGAAAATTCAAGAAATTATAGACGTTACGCAGGGGGAGGTGTTGTTTTACGCCTCAAACTTTCTAATGAGGTGATAAGTTAATAGCGTCGAACATGAGTCGGCTACGGTGAAAACGTCAGTACAGGATAGAACACCTGTTGGCTTTCCTGTGGCACAAGATTATAAATATATCCCTCGTGTATATCCGCATGTACGTGCGTTAGAGTGTTCCTGGTCATTAATAACTTTTAAAAGCCGTATTAGCGTGTAAACGCACTTTTTCATTTGCATATTAGAATGATGACACCGATGGCAGTGAAAATAATCCATTCATAAACGTACAAGTGAATGGAAAATTGTATATCTTATGCCAAAGTCACGTAATAAATTTTACTCACTCGCGACGGTGGCATTACAATTTTATGGCGAAATAAAAAGTTGTTCATTCAAATTCACAATTGAAATATGCAGTCCATTCATTGATTCATTCATGCCGATATTGCTTAACGCACTCGAGCGTGGAGATTTCATTATTTACTTTTCCAACTGCTACTCGATATCAATATAAATATGATATATTTTTGAAAAAGCTAGCCACGGCACAGGACTCGAAAATACAAACTTTAATTTTAGAGAAACGAAGTGTATTTACGCTTCGCGAGAAGCAAAATCGTAGCCGTAAAGTGGTACGAAATAGCCTGCAGCTATAACTAAGACTGCACACAGACATTTCACAAAAAGATTGAAAAAATCGGTTCGTGATGTTTTGAAGAAGCCGCGTATTCTTAGCAAACGAGAGCATAGGAACAACTTGAGACCGTGTCTGCGCGTCTCTCTGAAGGAAGTACCGAAATAGTAGTACAGAGGAGAGAGAGAGAGAGAAGAGAAGAAAAAGGCCGGAGAACCTTTGACTGCACACGTGAACTCGAAGTCAACTTGTACAGTGCACTTTCAGAAGAGGCCTTGTTACAAAGTTGCGTCACGACTTTTCTAGCGGTCTGATAACAAGAAAGGCGCGCGCACTTTTATTATAAACTAAGCCTCTTCGAACTGAATCATTCGTGAGTCACAACGCGCAGCAGCTATATTCATTTGAAAATTCAGCCTCACCTAAAAGCTCGGATAACCAAATTTCCGCGCGAAAAGCTCTTTCCTCGCTCTCGCGCCATTGCACAACTAATTAGTGGGTTAATCTGCACGCGTGCTAAGAAAAAAGCCATGAGCGTCGCTGTGCACTTGTCCGCGCATTATGGCAGCCGCAGCAGCTGCTGCAGCGGAGGACGAAAATAGAACGGAGCGCGCGCGCGAGAGAGAGAGAGGCAAAAAATAGACAAGTATATGAATTATGTTAATATTCACACCTACGAGCGAAGATTTCTACTCTCGCGCGCGCTCTGTTGTTGCTCAAAAGGATGCCAGTGTGGCGAGTTTTTACAGGCTGTTCTCGTGCTTTTTTTCTTCTTCTTTATAATTGAAATTAAAAAAGAGAAAAAAAATTGGAGCGTAAAAGCTTGCTGATAAAATTAGCCGAGCGCACTCGAGACGTAAAAAATTTTACGTCCCCGACGACTCAATGAAAGCAATGCTCGCAACCGAATTAACGTCGTTAACCGGCCGATTAACTGCTAGACAATGAGAGCGATTTAGCTGCTCCTGCTGAAAAAGCAACTTAAATAACCGGCCGCACTGCTCGAAAGTATAACCCCGATAAAATCCTCCCCTCTCTCTCTCTCTCTCCCTCTCTCTCTTTCTCTGTCTCGCGCGCGCGCATCAAAAGCCGCCGCGAGGCGATAAAACTTCTTTTTACGCGGCTGATGCAGCTGTTACACCAGAGAGCGCGCGATTCTCTTCCTTTTCGGTGCTGCACTTTACTCGTCGCGCGAAGTGTGTCTCGCAATTATACACCGTTTATTCCCTTCGAGATACACGAAAGCGGTAGAGGTACGAAAGCGAAGGGATTGCCGAAATTGCGTAGGATCGGAATGCGACGATCGGGTAACACACACACACACACACACTCTGCGCACCTACGGAATAACGCGCGCGTGAACTCGTTTATATGGCCCGAGCGAGTGCGCGTGAAAAGGGATTAGTCGATTTGAGATATTGCCGCTGGATTTTGCAACGGAAAATAATAGCCGAGTAGCGGCCGCGTTTTATTACTCTCGGATCGTTTTTTTTTTCCTGAAAAGTGGATATGCCGATTTGAATAATTTACGCGAACGGACGTGCGAGATATTTTCCAGCCTCCGAGTGTGATGCAAGGAATTGTTTAACGGATTGAACTTCGGCTATCATGACTACGGGGAATATTTATATCCGAGTAAAGATCGTCATCGATGCATCCATGCCCGTACAAGTCGAAGTCTAATTTCACTCGCGCCGACAACATATCAATTTGCTTTTTATGCGCGTAATACTCGTAGCAAAAAGCCTACAGTCGACGTCGTAAAAAAATCGGAATATTTTAATCTATGTCATCGGCCTTTTTTAGCGCAGCGAAGAATCAACGATGTGAAATTCAAATATATTCAGTCAACGCAGGCATAGCCGTGAGCATAAATAAAAGAGGATCAGCGACGAGATGTGCAATAAGACTCACGTAAATCGTGGTGACTTTGACGTTCCTCGCCATGTCTCGAACGTCGTCGGTCTCGAGCCTGATGGGCCGGTGGGTCGCCGTGAGGGCCAGCATCGCGTCGATTCATTCGAGCTTCTCCTCTACAACTGCACCACGACACCGCACATAGCACAACAATACTTTTCAAATTTTCATGCGTACGTCTCACTGGCACACATTTTTTGTTTATTATCTCTCTCGATAATGTACACTGTATATACCAGTATACTCTTGAAGAGACGTCGATTTCGATTCTTCGTTTTCGTTCTCGTGGTCGGAAAGGCACTTTCTAGACGGAGCGAGAGAAGGTATACAATGAGCGCGCGATGTTATAATGATACGACGACGGTTGCAGGCTTGACCCGAGGGAAAAGGAAAACGGCGAGCTTTTAAAAGAGTGAGCGAGTGATTAATAGCGCCGCGGAGATCCGCTTCGATCTCGCGAGAAAGTTTGCGCCGCGTATAACGTATGTATATACAAGCGGTTTCTATTTGTTTACCGACTTAGCGGCTAGACCTCGTGAGACGCTTCGCGCTGAATTGACGACCGTGTTCACAACGAAGGTTCGTCGGACAGGTTTTTAAAGCTGAATTTGCATAAAATCGGTTGCTTTTTTTTTTTTTTTTTAATCTGCAATCGAAATTTTTTACAAGGACACTACAAAAGTCACGACAGTCTTGATTAACAAACAAGCCGTGTCCTGCACTGTCGTTTCCCCTCGGATCAAGCCTCTCGTCGACGAACAGCCGTAAACAATGATATAGCGAGTGAAAAGTCACTAGACCGGAGCAACTCTAAAAATAATGCAGAGTAGGATATGCACCGAATTCGTTGGTGCGGCCGCCTCGTGCGGGACAGCAGCAGTCGATAGCGCGCGAGCGGGCGCTCGTACCGATGCGGAGGGTACGGAGGAGCGTAACGGACTGCGGCTCGCGCCGTTCTCCGTCTGTCTCCCTATAACGCTCTCGTACACACACCGCGAGAGAAGGGGCACATGCACGAGAGCTCGTCTCTGCTATGTGCGGCCTAAGCGCCGTGGAAAAGGCAAAAAGGAGCGAACTCGTCGCTGACTCTTGCATATTACGCGATGCGCCGAGTTATAGTGCACGTGTGTGCAGGTATGATGAGAGAGGAGGGAGAGCGAGGCTGGAGTCCGTGCCGTTAGGCCTTGAGTGCGATTTGCGAGGAGGCTGTGCTGATGTGCTGCTTTACACGCGACGTAGTGGTTTTTTTCGAGGGATGTGGAGTGGTATGTTATTGCTGGGTTTCGCGTGAAAATTCATTGCAGGTCGGGCTGCGTTTGCGGCGTGCGAGAAATTAGCGAGGGTGTTCTAACGGATGTTGACTTTTGCGCTGAGATTAAATGGCGATTGATCGTGTTTATCTTTATAAAAATCGTGATTCAATTTACGCATTTCAATTCGAGATTATAGTTGAAGTAGACACTGCGAGATGTGCACGCGATTTCATAATTAAATCAAATGATAAGATATTTATTAATGTACACGGATGCATTTCCGTAACAAGCGCAACTAACTTCACTAGCGCGTAATTAATGGAAGGAAGACTACAGTAGATTGTTTGGTAGTTTGGATAAGACGATTTTCATACAGCTTAAAGTTTATGGTACACGTGAAAAATTAATACAATTAGAAAAGCGATTCTGAGAATAAAATCGGGCACATCCTGCTACGTTTCCATTTGCAGCTACTCGCGTGAGCACATTGTTAATGCATTTTTTATGTTTTAAAAGAAAGACGATGAAATATTGTTTAAACATTGGCAAGTCCCGTACAACTTGTGCAACTCTTCTCTGAAAAGGTCGACGGGTACTTTGTAAAGTTATTGCGCTTTCTGGATATATTGCATTTGGCAAATCTCGAAACAAACAAGAACGCGTCAACAGATGCGGCTTTACGACAATGACCAAGAGAAAAGACCGCTTTAATCTTTGCCATAAAACATTATCGTGTTAACGCTATCGATCGGACTGTTGCTTCGGAAAGCCATTAAATTTTTAGCAGAACGTTACACTTTTAATGCAAATATAAAAGTAAAATATAATCGGATTAACGGTAAACTCCTTTTTTTACACTTAACAAGCGTCTTAGAAACCTAACATACGACTATAGCTGCAATACAATAGAATGGAATGTAACGCAGTACAATACACACTTATTTTCTCCGGCAATTGCCATATTCAATTGAATTAGGATAACGTTCCTCTGATATTTTTTATTGTACATTGTACGTACATATACGCGTTACATGCGGAAATTCCAAACGCTCGCAGAGAATAACAGAACGGCTTGCTCGAAAAATCGACTTTTCCTCGAGCCAAGCATCTGCTGCTCTTCTATACAGCCCGAGCAATCTGCAGATGTATCTCGTGGACCCCCGGCCTCTATTATTCTCTGCCGTTTGTATAACCAGTACGCGGCGGCGTTCAGGTAAGTCAGCTGGGCGCGAGGCTGCTACCGGATGCCCTTTTCGTCTCGTTTTCATAAACCAAAATCCTAAGCTGTAACTTGTCCGATGGTGACACTCGTCTCAATCGAGACGGGGAACTGAACCATGACAGTGAATTCCGCAAATGGGATTACTCGGCAGAATCGCGCAGACTGTTAAAATATGGAGCAACTCGAGCTCTCGCGCGTCGGAAGACGAGTAGCAACAGACGGAGAGCTATAATACAGCAGCTCGTCTTCGTTCTCCCGCGGATCGATCGCCGAGGACGCGCGCGAGAACCGAGCGAAAGAGAGAGAGAGAGAGAGAGAGAAGAGCGCATATGTACATGTATACACCACGCCAGCGCTCGCTGGGATGGGCTTAAATCATTATTCGACGTATCAACGCGTGCACAGCAGCCTTTTAATGCGCGCGCGCGCGCGAGACCTCTTTTTTATTTTGTAGGTTAATGGCGCATATGCACCGCCGGGGATCGTATTGCACGCTCGCGTGCGTGCATTTCGGCGTGTATAATGGAGCGGCGCCCTATCTTTCTTCGTTTTCTCTCGCTGCCGCTTCTCGATTTCCTGCTCACGTTCGCCGAGGTCGGTTTTGTCGATTATAGGCGTGTTATCGGGCAGTATGGATCGAGAAGTTTTTTTTTTTTTTCGGAGCTGACGCGCGCTAAGGTCGGGAAGTTTTCGAGAAAATCGAAAATAATTCGGTAAGTCTTTTTGGCAATCGGCGCCTCATTCGAAACGAGAAAGTCACCTCTCGTCGACAATAAAAACAACGTCACGATCCCCCCCCCCCCCCCCCCCCCACCGCCGCCCCATTCACGCATAAAGCCCAAGAAATCCGCATCATGTAACAAAAATGCGCGCGCGCGAGTGTCTATAATACACCCACGTGCAGTGCGGTGTGTGCCAGCGCGAGCATATTCGGCTTTTCTTAAAAAGGCCGCGAGCGAGAGCGGCTGATGCTAAAAAATGACTTTCACCCACTGCTGCTGCAGCAGCACACGCTTGTATTATACTTACGTCCGGCGGCGTAAGCACTTCGCGGGAGAGCCTCTCTCTCGCGCGCGCGAACTCTTTGAACGAGACCGATTCACAGACGAGAGAGTGCAAGTCCTTTTAGGAAGAGAGAAGGAGAGCTATTAATTGCGCGGCATTGTGTGCCGCGACTTTTTATTACGTATTTTACTCTTTCGCGAGCCTTTTTTTCTCGAGACAATGGATTCTTGACATGCGTCGTTTCGTTTAATTAGCTGAGATTGATGGACCATGCGTGTGTCCCTGTCTCGTTTGTGCGTGTATTTAAATGTACAAAACTTGTTCATCCAGTCGAGCAAATAAAAAACGTTTATGACGGGTAAATAAAGAATTGGTGCGTGATGAAACTGTATGCACTGCGATAGCCGCAGCTCAGCTCTCGCAGTGATAAGATATAAAAACTCCACGGCGGTCCGTATTTGTAGCATACAAGAATCAAAATGAAAAACTACTAGAAGCAAATCTGAATTCTAAACGACTTCAATGAGCTTCGAAATTGGAGAAGATTCTCCGGTTTGAATTTACACAATAATGACATCAGAGCAGCGATGTCGTAACGAGGCTACGATGCCTCTCGCGAAATTCGCATTCAAGCCAAAGCACGCCATAGAAAATTTTGGCAATTTATCTCTCACGAACGGCCCGACACTTTTATCCACTTCCAGCAGCGAATCAATAAAAACCCAATATCGCACACCATGCCGTTGACCCCTAGCGAGTCGTTGCCTCAAGAATCATCAGCGAAAGGTCGGAGCGAGTGCGCCGTAAAATGGATTTTTTTTTTCCACCGCGACGCGCATAAATCAGCATTAAAAACGCGATGCAGCCTACCGCCATAATAAAATCGGCATTTACGACTCTCCCCCCGCGCGCGCGCGCGCGCGTTGTGTGTGTGAGAAGCTTGGGTTATCGCGCGATCGAGAAGGTAAACGCCGTTACACCTGCACAGACTCGATTCGGCGTCGCTGGGATTATAGAGTTTTCGAGGGTAATGATACGGTACACGAGCTCGATTGAAACAAGGAGGAGGTTTTAACTTGGATTTGAAGCGAGAAATCGCGCGCGCGCGCGCGCGCGCGCGTGGGATATATTCTCTCCTTGCGCTGCGCGCGACGTGCCAGTTTCAGGGAGGAGAGTGACTGGAATAACTTGCGGCTGTTATTGAGCTGCCGGCCGCTGCATGACGTTCCCTCTCTCTCTCTCTCTCTCTCTCTCTCTCTCTCTCTCTCTCTCTCTCCTGTGCCGTGTGCTTCTATCGGAAGAACGGAGTCGGGCTGGGAATGTAGCGTACGTGGGCATTGTATTAGGTCGTTCGCGCGAGCTGGGATTTTTATAAAGCCGCTGATGAGGCGCTCGATGATTTTTAATCAGGATTATCGTATTCGAGTGTTTTGATCGATTGCGTCAAAGGGTATTATCGAGATATTCTTGCGAAGATGTCAATTAACGCTAAGGATCTATCCTCGTTATAATTTTTCTCGGGGCGATAACTTTTTTGTTTTGCGCTGCTGCAGGCTCATCACGTGACATCATCATCGGGAGTATAGCGATCAGTTTTGCTGTAGAGGCAATGAAAAGCCGAGCAGTCGACGCATAATGTACGCATGTGTTTCAAGGACTCTGGCATACATTTTTAAAGATGAAATTGTTTTGTCTTAGCCGACGTGAATTAGAATACACACAATGTTATATAAGCGAGCTGATGCATGAAAATTTAATATTTTCTTACGAAAGTGGCGTTTGTTTGCTGATTTGAAAATGTGCATAAATCAGAGAGAGATGCGAGCGCGCGCTCTGCAATTATTATTCGAAAAGCTTGATTTACAATAACGACGCGAGATTCAAGCTCGCGCCGGCGAGCAAACCTTAAAATCATAAAAGATTCAAGTTAGTACGCACACAGAAGGTAATAAAATTCACGATACTTTTACGACGCCGCGCGGTTAATTGCGACTTCTGATTACGGCAATATCCTTCGTTTTACTCCACAATATTTACAAAGCCAATTCTCGCGCGTAACATAACAGAACAAAAATTTAATCGCTCGCGGCAATTAATTTCCCACGATTATTCGGGTTCTCGCCTACGACTTTCCCAGGACCGCAAAGTGTCCATCCGCGCGCGAAGGCAGTCGTTTTGATTTATGACCTCGCGCCGCATCACTTGCATCTGCGTACCGCATGTGTGTGTGTGTGTGTACATAGACGACACGGCGAAGCTTACGTAAGACCGAACTCGTGGAGTAAGAAAGTTCATTGTTCCAGAAAGTTGCAAGGCCCGCACTACTGAGGAGGAGGCGATTAGTATAGGAGGAAAGAGAAGCCCAACAAAAGCGCTGATAAGGGCGCGATCATCGAGCGTCGGACCTTGAGACGTCTTTTGTATTTCTTTCTTCGGCGGATATTCGCGCTTGGCGACTACTGATACGACGTTAATTAGGATAGCGCAGTGAGAAGTCAAAACGCGAATCGAACGTCAATAAGGAGCCTGACAGCTGTAACTTTGGCGAAGAGTCATTAAAAGTTTGTTAAAAAATAGCTGTGGCTGATATTGAAAAAGTTTAAACGACCGAATAAGAGTTGATGAATTGCATTTCTGAGGTCGAGTTTGCCGTTAATCAAGCGTTCGATTTTTCCTCGCCCTCGGCCCGTATTTAAAATCGTTTAATGTTTTTCAGATACGCAAATTAACGGCCCGATAAACTAAGGAAATAGACTTTTCCTTGTAAACACACCGGCAGTCCTTATCTACCTGCAAAAGCCGCTAACGACGTCATAGTTCGCTTCGAAAAAATGGACAATATCTCGTTGATAAGAGCGAGGGGAAATATAAAACTGACTCATCGATGATACTTCGATATCTAAATGCCGGTCCCTCTATTCGCGCCCTTGAGAACAGGCAGCGATGAAAGCAGCGAGCGAAACTTCCGCCTGGGAAGAAGACACAATTGCTCTTTAAGCCGCTGCTCGCAACACCTATACAGTATACATACGGCGCTCTGCTGCTCTTTCTCCGCGTGTATTCAATCTAGCCTCTCGTACGAAACAATGCTTTATCTGCGGGAGGTCGACAATAATAAAGGATTAGCCGCGCCGACAAACGCCGGAATGGTTTGATTCGTCTTTGTGTAGAGCCGTGTTATGTGCGGCGAGAGAGAGAGAGAGAGAGCTGTAATTTTAAGTGGGATTTTTTTCCCTCGATTCGTTACGGCAATATAACTGATATGTAAATACGCTGTACGACGCTGTGTATTTTGTAACGAGTTTTACTGTGTAGGCACACGGTGTGACGCGTAGAAAATCTAAAACGGTTTCGATTTTGAAAGCCAGGCAAATGCAAATGGGATTTGTCTGACTTTTGCAGAAGCCCGTAAGGTTTCGCCCATAGCCCCTCGATTTGCAACGCAATAGGCGCTGTATAGGAGTCGACTGCCATTATTCAAAATAGCGCAAAGATTTACACGTAGATTGAGAGGATTATAGAATCGATCGAATGTAAAAAAGGCGCCTATTGGATAAGGGTGAGCTGTGATTCCGAGAAGATTAGGAGGAAAATGCCCGCTAAACGCATCTTCAAGTTGCCCAACAACGGCGCACCATAAAGGTAAAAATCGACGACGAGGTTGCGCGGTCGATGAGTCATCCCCCGCGCGTGTCCCTTTGGAGAGTGAAATTTCCTCAAAGGAAAGCGACAACAATAAATAGCCTCTCTCTCTCTCTCCCTCTCAGAGAGCCGGTGTTCGGTGAACGTAAATTCGCAAAACCCTTTCGACTTATAATTCACGCAAAATATAACAGTAGAGCAGAGAGAAAAAGAAACTGCCGCGGACACTCGAGAGAGCAGCCATCAGACCCGTTTGCCCAGCGTCTAGCGCACAGTGTTTGCCGAGTGACGAAACGCCACTGGCAGTAGGACTACTACTGCAGCGGGTGTTTGACCCGATAAGGCGAACGCGCGTAGGTTATCTTGTAAACAGACGAGAGCGCGGCAACGCAGCTGTCCCCGGAAAACTCGCGCCATTCCTTAACGGAGTCGCGGCGTTTCCCCTTCTTTCTTCTTTCTCTCGCTCTCTCTCTCTCTCTCTCTCTCTTGCTCTCCTCGCTCGAGCCGCTAAGGATTCCCGCTGCATAATGAGTTCACGGCTCTCAAGGATCGACTGCTGATGGATATTCTATCTATACTGCTGCACAGAGACGATGCGTATAATAGAGACGGCCGTCAAATCGAATCGCTCGATGAGTTCCGTTCGAAGAGATCTGTGCGTGCGCTGAAGCTGAGCGACTTCTTTGGTTCTCTGGATTCTTGGCTCGTGTTCTTTTTTTTTTCTTCGTCGCTCAAAGTTTCTGCGTTGATTAGCCTTCGCGCGATAAATCAATGTGCGCACTTTGTTCGTAGAAATTTGAGGCGAGAGAACTTTGCATATCTATGAAGGAAGAATTTTTCATGAAAAGCACCTTGATCTGTACGAGTATTGATGATATAGCATCAGGAAGTTTGATAAGTGATATTACCCTGAAGCTGCCATAAATCAAACGTTCGATAACACTCTCTCTCTCTCTCTCTCTCTCTCTCTCTCTCTCTCTCTCTCTCTCTGGTGTATGCGAGGTTTATTCATGCGTTCAATTAATCTTAAAGAGCGAAAACTGAAATTGAAACAATCAGTACAGTTCCCAGAGACAAAAGGGCGTTGGTCCAGAGATTTACAGCCGTAATTACAAATTAATAACGCTTTTAATTACTCTTGTAATGACCCGTCGACGCTGCTATTGAAATAATTGCCACTGCTTCAGGGCGGAAAATCGATGATAATTCATCCTAGAGCGAAAAATGCTACTAAGTAAAACTATTACGAAGTGTATGCGAACTATCGCCGCAAGTCTGAAGCAAATGTTTTTAATTCGCGAATAAACGCATCTCTCGTAATAAGATTACCCACGGCTTTATAGTAGAGTATAAAATGCAGCCGAAGCCGATCGAATTTCCACGCGTTAATCCTCTCCGCCTTTTTATTCTGCGCCTCTTAATCAACGTCCTTGACAGCGATCACATAATTCGATTTTCTTTTCCTCTGGACGTATGCAGCTGCGGATTTATGATTGCGCGCGCCGGGATCATTGATCTGCGACACAATGCGACCGCATCGAGAGTTCATGCTCGATGGCCTAGTTAGGTTCAGCGACGTAAACAATCGGCCATAATCGCGAATTAGATCGGCATTGCCATACAATAATCGTAAGCATGATGATATTGGTGAAAACATTTTTTGATTGCAGGTGATCGTTACTTATTACTTAAAACACGGTACAGCGCAACTTGAGGTTCGCGTTGCTAAGTAGAAATTGTATTAGCAAAAAAGCAATTCTTCGGGGAATTTGTATTTTTTGGATAACTATATTAAAATGCGTTTTTATGAGCTAATATCGTTATGAGTCACGATTCAAATTCATTTTGCAGATAAGCATACTGTTATCTCGATGATATTCAAGATATGAGCAGAAACTAATGCAAATATAAAAGTGAAAGTTATACTGTAACTTAGAATTTCTCCCAAATTGTATAGAATTTAACTTAATTAATAGACAAAATTTAAGGCATGAACTCACCTGGCGAGAGTCGTAGGAATCAGAAGAGTGCTCAGAATCTCCACTGGCAGAGTGTTGATCGCTAGAGACTCCATGCCCTTTTCTTCTCTCATCGACAGTATTACGATCCATTTTATTGGAAACATCGACAAATGTATCGGCCACTGGCGCTTTTCTGGTGGGCTGGTAGGCCTGATGTTTAGGACTGCAGTTTCTGTCCTGTGGCTTATTCTTGAAGAGGCGCGATATCGCACTCCACATTCAATGATCACAACATCCACCAGAACAGTCTTAACCAGCCTGGCAAACTGACTGTTTTTTCCATTTTAACAAACTGCTGAGTTTAACCACGAATTTCACTGAGTCCTAGAAAAAAAGCAAATTAGAGGTTAGCATTCTTCATAGCTTCGAAACAAATTCGTTAAATTTTCAAGACAGATTTTCTCTATACAAGAGTTGGTTTTGTCAAAAGGTTACAAGGACTTTTATTCTACGTTCTTGACCTATTCTGATAACCTAACATAATGCACTTAGTACAGTTTTCATATCACCACTAATTTAAAAATAAACACTAGATGTGTATAATGTTGACTCAAAGACAAGAGCTAATTCATCGAAAACCGAATAATCCTCAAACTTGGTTGGCAGTTGTCATTGATGACTCAATGGAAAAGATTAAGAAATAGAAATAAAAAATCCAGAAGCACAGGGATTATGATTAAAAATTTCTAACCGACAAATTCTACAGCACAAATCTACAATGCTCGATACTAATTCTAATAGCAGTAGAGTCACTGTCACTGTGTGCAACAATTCCAAAACAACATAGTAAATAAACAACACCTCTGACAAAACCTCGTTTCGCCATCATTCAAACTCATCTCTGCACTTCATACGTAAGTAACACATTAATCGCGAGAGGAGAGTCCCTTGTCCCAGAGAGATATAGCAACGCGCGCACGCACAAGGAAAAACGGAAAATCCACATAGCCGACGAGGACGACGACGAGCAACGACCGGGGGCCGAGAGATGGGTATCGGCGACTGGCTTCCCGGCGACGCGGCTATTTTTACCGTCCAAAAAGGGCAAAACTCGTCGCACTTACACACATGCACACGCACCACAAGCAGCCAGTCGTCCGGCAAAAAATCCGCACAAGAGCGACGGAGAAGGAAGGAGAACTGCTGCTACTGCTGGCCATGCACACACATACTTATGCACCGCGAGAGCGAAACTCTTGCGTTTCGCCGAGTAGCGCACTCACACACGGAAGCCTATCGATTTTCGCCCGAAGCCCGAGAGAAAGAGAGAGAGAGAGAGAGAGTGTATAGCGCGACGAAGATTCGGGGAAAAGAGCGGCTGCTGCCCGTAGTCAGCTCATCATGCATCATCGGCTCCGAGGCAGGGAGGGAGGCGTTTCGTGGCTATCCAGGATCGCGACGTCGCTCTCTGATGGTCGTAGGAGAGAGGACGAGATAAATAATGAGACAGAGGGAGAGAGAGAGAGAGAGTTTATCGACTGGCGCTTTGACACTCGGCGTATTTATACACGCGACATTATTTTCGCATTGCACGTACATACAACTCACTGTATTTTTGCCTCTTCGCATACTACACACATCGACGGGGAACGGCGAGCTTCCTTCCGTACACAACTACGTGTGCTTACGTACATATGCGTTATACACATAGGCTCGCAGAAAAGACACTGCACGGGAAGGAGGAAGAGAGGAAGGAGACGAGGATGATTATGATGATGAGGAGGATGATGATGGGAAAGGCGCACGGGGCTCTCTCACGTACGCGGTACACTCCCCGGATATGCGTGCATCATATTTTCACTATAGCATCACTGAGAGTTAGGGAACAGCTTACAGGAAGAATCTGGGCGCGCGCGCGCACACACACACACACGCCAGTGCTGCGCACGGGGATGGTAGACCGTCTCCTCCACTCTCTCGGTGTATATTCCTTAAAAAGCTGCAGGAGCCAACTACACCCAGCAAATCTCGGAATTGGCACGTAGCCGAGACGGCTCTCCCGAATACACTCGCGCACTAGCTGATATCCTATTCCCTACCGAGAGGACTGCAGGTATATACGGTACAAGGTCCGCGAACGCGGCGACGAGGAGTGTGCTCCGCCTGCGCACCACGTCCTTACCGTCGAATTAGCACGACGAACACCTCTCTCGCGAGGAGACCGCTGCGCTGGCTCTTCGTCTCGGAATGTTTTTTCGTCTCTGTCTCGAGACCGAGCGATGGTTGGGCCGCTCGACTACAGGGATCTCTCTCTCTCTCTCTCTCTCTTTTTATAGCTAGTATACTCGCTCGCGGTGCATTCGCGCGCACGAGCGCGACAGTCTGCTACGCGGATTGCCACGGGATGGAGCCAGGTGACGGTTGCTGAACGTCTTTTATCACTGCCTCGGCCTTTTCGAAATTTACTTTTTTAAGAGTCGGATCGTCACCTTTTGGCTGTTTTAATCATACTTCGAAATAATACAGCTTCTTCCATGTGCTTTGCTATGGATTTGGGGGGAAATATTCGATGAGGATAATACTGACCGTAATTTACGGTGCCATAATTTTCCACTGATAATGAGAATCGACCTTTTTCCCTTTTCTATTAATTCGTGTATATACGTCTAAAAGATGAAATGTGTTTAAATTTCGGGGCTTAGGCGTGCAACGTGCGGGTGAGAATCTGAATTCTGAGAGTTTATTATTAGTTAGTTAGCATTAGTTAAGGCGAAATTGTAAAGTAGCCTTGACTCGAATCATGATCAACCTACTTGTCCAGACGAGTTGTCCACTCTGTTTAAAAACAAATTCGTTTCATTTTTTCATTCGGAAATTGAAAAATTTCTCATCTTTTTACCTCATTAAACTGACCAACAATAATAGAAACCGATTTTAATTGAAATAATTTATAGCGAAAATCGCAGAGAAATCGTCTAGTCTTGCGTCACTGACGGTCCCATAGCCACTAAAAATCACAGCATTACGAACAGACCAACAGGGGTAGCTCCCAACAGCCATATTATATTTCTCGGCGGCGTGCTCGGCAGCTCGTCTCTCGCCTCGTGTTCTCGTGCCTACCCATTCCTTTTTACACGCGTGTTGTAGTAGTGCGGTAGTCCACAGCGTGCGGCTCCGAATTTTCTTCCGAGAGCTCGACAAACGCACGCCTCCTCGAAATGGCGAACAACATCGAGGAACAGGGCATCTCCGCCCTCGTCTACGATTATCTTCTCAAGAAGGACTCGGCTCTGGCCAAGGTTTTCCAGAAAAAGACTAACGCGGTGAGTTTTTGTTTCGCCACGCCGTGTGCGAGTCCCGCCATTGCCCGCGACACACCACGTGGGCCGCCGTGTCGGCGACTCACATTTTTATGGATTTTATCTACTTTTTCTATATTCCTCTCGTCGAAAAAGCGATTTTTTTATGGGCATGTGGCTGGGCTTTCGATTTGATGGGAAATATTTCGGTTGGGAAGTGTATTTATCAGGCAATACGAGAGTTTCGAAGATCACGTGCCGCGTTCTTCCGTTTTCAAAATGGAATTCACTCTCTAGTTATTGGTCGATTGCGTTCGTTTTTGAAAAAAATTAAACTTAACAAAATTTAATTAATGCTTGCAACAATGCTGAATTTTGATTTTGATGAGAAATGATTATATTTCTTTCAGCCTGCCCTGGCCAAAGGTTGCCCGTCAATCTTTGAGGTTTTCCAATTTTACCAGAAGAGCTCCAGCAAAAAGGTTGCAGTTAAGAATGTTAAGCAGAGCAACAGCTCCGATTCCAGCTCTGAGAGTGAGGAGGAAGCTCCTAAGAAAGCTCCTTTGGTTAATGGCAAAGGACCAGTAGTCAAGGCAGCTGCTGCCAAACCTGTAGCCAAGAAGGCAGAATCATCCTCCGACGACACATCTAGTGAGGATGAAAAGCCAGCACCTAAGGCAGCTGCTAAGGCACCGGCGAAAGCCCCAGTAAAGGCCCCAGTAAAGAAAGCAGAGTCTTCGTCAGATGATGACTCCAGCGAGGAAGACAAACCAGCTGCAAAAGCACCGGTGAAAACACCAGCTAAGCCTGCTGCAAAGAAGGAAGAGTCCTCTTCTGATGATTCTTCCAGTGAAGAAGAGAAGCCAGCAGCTAAAGTAGCTCCAGCTAAAGCACCTCTGAAAACCCCAGCCAAGGCGCCAGTAAAGAAAGCCGAGTCTTCATCTGATGATGATTCTTCAGAAGAGGAAACAGCCAAGCCAGCACAGAAGGCTGCTGTGAAACCAGTACCAGTAGCAGCCAAAAAAGAATCATCTAGTGATGACGATAGCAGTGAGGAAGAGGCTCCGAAAACCAAAGCCACCCCAGCCAAACCTGTCCCAGCTAAACCAGCAGCCAAGCCTGTTACAAAGAAACAGGAATCTTCAAGCGAAGAAGATAGCAGCGACGAAGAAACACCTGCAAAGAAGGCAGCCACTCCAGCAAAACCAGCAGCCAAGCCT